>OZ014457.1:14889740-15227779 GCA_963966035.1 Acleris laterana | reverse complement strand
CACGAGTTGACTGGACTAATATGCAGTTGAAATTTTGCCAAAAAGTCCCGACCCAGTAACGGTGGGCCGCCACCTTTAACTACAAATACGTCTATGTCCTCTGTCATGGACCGGTACGAAAACGGTATTGATATGGTGCCTAGTGTTTCCAAAATACTGCCGTTGTAACTTTGCAGCACTTTATTACTTTTACGCAGTGGATGGCTAGCAAAATGCTTTAAATATATAGCATCGGATATCGCGGTAACGGCAGAACCCGTATCAACTTCAAACTGCACAGTAATGTCACCCACGACTACTGATTCCTGCATAGGTTCACCTTGATAACTACGGATATTAAAAATTAATCGCTTACCATCATCGCTTCCCTCCGAACAGCACTGTAGGAAATGATGAGTAATAGGTACTCCCTTAGATCCACAAACACGCTTTAAATGTCCTTTGTCACCACACTTCTTACACGAATAATGTCTATACCGACATATTTTACTGTCGTGGCCTGCAAGTCCGCAAACTACACACACTGCAGCCCACTCGAACTGCGCGAAATCCCGCTAGACGATCGAAATCCGCTTCCGCGAGCTCCGCCGGCTGTCGCGCTGGCCGCCGGGCGCACCGCCATTTTGTGCACGTCGAGCGCGAGCGCCACTGGCGCGGCCCCGCCGGGCGCCGCCTGCCGCGCGCCGGCTCGGGCGCACGCTATGCCCTCCGCTAGCTGCAGCGCTTTCATCAGTGTTAGGCCGTCCAAGGGCTCGCTGAACAAGCGGTCCCGCGCCGGGCCACCGCCCAGGCCGATCACGAATCGGTCACGCAGCGTGTCATCCAGGGTCTCGCTGGAGAACCCGCAGTCTAACGCCAGTCCTCTCACGCGCGCCGCCCACTCGGCTAATGTTTCTTCACTCTTTTGCACAGCGCTGTGAAACTTCGATCGCTCCGCGAAGCTACATTTCTTTGTCTTAAAATGACCGTCCAATAATGCAGTCACCTCGACGTACGATAGGGTACCGACGTCCTTAGGGAGTGCTAAATCCCTGATGAGTCTGTACGTAGTTTCTGATAAACTACTCAGTAAAATAGCTCGCCTCTTCGTGCCGGATTTATCGCAGTCGTTGTTAATGTCATTTGCCAGGAACCATTGTTCTAACCGACCTTTGAACAGCACCCATTCTTGCGTTTCGCAATCGAACACATTTAACACCCCGAGTGTTGTATTATTCATTTTTATTTTTATAATACCGCACTAAATACACACACGTAAAAGTTCGTTGGTCGCCACTGTTATTTCAGGGGTTTCAGGGAGCGGAATCAAACACCGACATACAAGAGCAAGCTATCTATTTCGACTGACATTCTGTTACCCCGTCTACCCACATATCCATTTCATAAAGTACCCACCTTATTACTAACAAATACACATACATTATATATATCTATATTATATACAAATTTACATGTAAATAATAATAATAACTATAATCTTTATAGGAGTTTTGCTTCACGACTTATTCAACCTCAAAGTTTTTAATTTCTTTAGTGATAATTTCGTGATGTGGAATGGATGACAGATCGCCACCTGAACTCATCCATGTTACCTAGGCATGCACATATTGATTTTAGTACTTTCAAAGTGAAACATTGTATGAGATGACAGTCGGCGATTAAAGGGGATCCTATCTTATCGCTACGTATAGATCTCTTCCAGACAACTTTGATTAAAGAAGAGTCCAAAAAAGATAGGTTAAGGCAGGAGGCAGGTAGGCTTATTTTATAATGAAGGAATTACTGATTTTAATAAGTAAGTAAGTTTAATACAAAAACCTATCGAAGATTACCTTATTAAAAGCGTGTTATAATACATCTGTCAACTTGTCCTGAAACAATTTCTGGTTCCCGAAGCTGTCAGTGACCAGGTTCTAAGCCAAGACTCATTAGCATGCGGCGCAGGCGTCCTTTTCCATCGCCGAGAATCAAGGCCAGGCCGTAAAGTTTACGAGTGCTGGGTAGTGATTCTCTAAACAACGACGGTCGAACGGACGGACGAGTGACGTCCAAGCGGCGAGTTTAAGTAGTCCCGTCAAAGCGAACAAAACACAATTTAGCGCGTGCATTTTCAATTAAGCAGCCTTATACGTTCGACCCATCGGCAGGAACCATGCTGCTAAATTGAAAATGCACGGGCTACAATGTGTTTTGTTCGCACTGACACGGCACTACTTAATCTCGCCGCTTGGACATCACTCGTTCATTCGTTCACCTTTTCTTCTTGAGAGAATTACACCCCTGTAAAATAGTGGGAAGGGGGGTACAGAGGAATGCAGGGTAGTGATTCTCTCAACAACGACGGTTGGACGGACGAACCAGTGAATGTCCAAGCGGTGAGTTTAAGTAGTATGTATGTATGTAAACACTTTATTGTACAAACAAGAGATAACAATTATAAAATAGACAAAAATATAACAGGGATGTATAAAGGCGAACTTATCCCTTTAAGGGATCTCTTCCAGTTAACCTTTGAGTGATTGAGGAATAATTAATTTACAACGAATAGCCAAATAAGTACAACACTAAAAGTAATATTAAAAGTAGTAGTAGTCCCGTCAGTGCAAACCAAACATATTTTAGCGCATGCATTTTCAATTTAGCAGCATGGTTTCTGTCGATGGATTGAACTTATAAGGCTGCTTAATAAAAATGCACGCGCTGAGATGTGTTTTGTTCGCTCTGACGGGACTACTTAAAGTCGCCGCTGCTTCGCTCATTCGTCCGCCCGTCTGTTGTTTTTGAGAGAATCACTACCCTCTGGAAGGATTTGCAAATAGAAGTGAAGCATTGTAGGCGTATTTATGTACTGTCACGGCCAAGAAAGTGGTTTATCTTATCAGTTTTGACAAAAGTTTATGTGAGATCTAATTATCGCTAAGGTTGAAACTTGTCCTTTTTATTATATACAACAAGTTTGATTTGCAAACTTGTTGTATAATGACATGCAAATTAACTTCAACCGTAGGGTGGTAGACCACATTTTTGGCCGACTGTACAGACAATCAATTTGATTCCTAGGCCACTATGGACTATGTCAACGTGACATTGTTAACACAATCATAAGAAGTCTCTTACGTTTGGATGACAACGTCACTTTAACAAAGTCCATAGTGGCTTTTAGAGAGATGCTACACGAGCGTTGCCTGTGCGTTGCATCGTCAACGCTGCTAAAATACGGTGTCGTTGCCTAAACAAAAGACGGGGTCATAGTAACAACTTTATTCTACAATGTAATGTATGGTCACGAACGTAAATTTGAGACCCATTACAAAAAACTGGTAAATGTCGTTCTATTTTATATGTATGCTTTATGTGTATGTAGGTATATTGTCTGTGTCGATCACACAAAAAAGTTTCGCTCATAAATACACTAAACTAAACTATTGTAGACTCCAACAATTTTACACAATATCTACCGTCACTTTACAATTTCTCTCGTCTGCTCGCTGTTAAAATAAAGCTTCTATCGTAGTGCCCTTAGTTCGTTAGCCAAACGTTATTAAAGCTACGCTGGAAGCCAAACTAAAAGGGCAAAAGTTGATTAACTCTCATTACGTACTATTACATACCGAACAAGTGAGTAAAGAAGTTACGTAAGAACTTTTCTTGAAGAAGTCAACCTTACTTGGAAATGGTTAAGACTAAAGGTTCGTTTCCTTGTTTATTGGTTACCTAGTTCTTTTATATGACCATTTTGACTATTACTCATCTAATTTGGCTTAGGGCAGGGTATGACCAAACCAGTATGAAACTCTATAAATCTGGGGTATAAAACATTAGTGTACGGTATCCTGACATTTTACCTTTTTTTTTTTTGCGGGTGGTAGGACTTTGTGCAGGGTCCGTCCGGATCGCTACCACCATCTTATCCATTAACCTACCGCCAAACAGCAGTGTTCGCATTGTTGTGTTCCGGTTTGGGGATAAGACAGCCGGTGAAATGACTAGCATAGAGGCATTCTATCTTAGTCCTCAGGGTTGGCAACGCATTTGCAGTCTTAGAATTGCATGGCAGTCTTAGGAATGCGAAAGTCTATGGGTCGCAGTTTCCATTTAACATCAGGTGGCCTGTGTGCTCGTTTGTCTTCTCTATGCCATAAAAAAAAATGACAAACTGTACAGTGTTACAGGTTAGGTCGACCTAGACCCTTTAAGGAGGCATAGTAGAGTTCATTTGGAGTGCTGGCCCCTACCCTGATGTATGGTAGTGAATGTTGGGTGTGGCAGGACAAGCATAAGGCTGCAGCTCCACTGAGGTGGAGCTGAGCGGAGCGGAGCGGAGCTGGGCCAATATTAACCAATAGAATCTAAGCTAACGTGCGCAAGGCGCGCTCGACGTGACCGCATGCGCCTTCTATTGGTTAATATTGGCACAGCTCCGCTCTGCTCATCCCCGCCTCAGTGGAACCGCACCCTAAAAATCGTGTAAATGCAGTTGAAATGCGCTCTTTGCGTAGTGTGTGGTGTGAAACTGATTGATAGAGTAAGGAATGAAAAAGTCAGGGAGAAATGTGGAATAAAAGAAGATAGTGACTAAGATTGAAAAGGGCATGCTTCGATGGTTCGGTCATTTGGAAAGGATGGATGAAAGAAGATTGACGAAAGAGATATACAGGTCGAAAGTGAGTGGACGGGTCGTACTTTTTCGCGTCAAATCGGAGAAATACGCGAAATAAATATAAATACTATAATATATAAAAATAATCAACGCTGGATTAAGACACTCGAGTAAGTAAACGTCAGATTCGTGTGAAAACTGTCATTTTGGTTTACTTTACTCTCTACTGTTATCGTACAATAAGAATCAAGTGTCCATCATTGGGTCCTTGTCCATTACTGGTTCATCAACCCTTTAGACATTATTTGACAGATACGCCATTTAATCGTGTAAGTTAGCAATCCTCTTTTACTCGACATTAAAGGCCGAGTCAATAACAAAACGATACCAATAGGTGTAAAGGTGATGTAGAATAAAGCCCGCCCCCCCCTCAAGAACAGTTACATGTGTACTGTTATTATGGCCAAGTTTCGCTCTATTTGTCCCGCAATCTCTCGGGACAAGGCTAACAGCGCGCGTTCGATTGGTCGGTAAAAGGGATTACTCCTTAACTAGATATTAACTTTATTAACTCGGGGAAACTTCGCTATTGTCGAGTAATATTTTTATAAGTATTAGAGAAAGTTTAGTGGGTAAGAAAGTAAGTAATTATTTTCTTCACGCAGTTGGACAAGTGACCATGTAGATGAAAAAGTTGAAAAACTTATGTAAATGACCTCTTGCATGTACTTAGATAGTTGTGTACGAAACTAGTATAGAATGTACGTCAAATTTCAAAATATAGAATGTCGAACGGTCTATACAGATGTGTAACAATTACAAGCAAGAGGTAATTTACTTACGTTTTTCACCCTGTACGAAGCTAAAGGTTTTGTTTTCGATTTCCAATTAAGACAACAAAAATAGCGCGGATATCTAAACTTTGGATGTTTTACAATTCAAAACAAAACACTTTTTGAACACGACATATATCAAGGAAAAACAAAATTTATAATACGATTACATAGTGAGTCAACAGGAGGATAGATAGGTTAGGTTGTTAGGTCTTTTTTTTATTAACCGAGAACAATTGGCTGCCTTGTTTTCATGCTTGCTTGAAAACGTTGAAGCTGTAACGTTACTCCGTTAATATGTTTCTGCGTTTCATTGTTGAAAATTCGACTCAAAATACAAAATAGAAAATAGTTTTTTTTGGAAAACATAGGTGTAAACATTGATGTAACGTCGATGTAATAAGAATCACTATGTTTTGCCGTTAGGCATACAAATAGCTACAAAATGCATGCAGCAAGCAATCTTACAGACTAAATAATACATTTTGACATTCTAATTTTTATCATATTCTTTTTACATCTCGTCATTAAAATATTCGTGTATGGAATAAAAAGCCTTATTTACTAAAAACGTATATACAATCCTTTCTTAAATTGTGCCATATCTTGTAATTTTAAAATAGCTTTCGGTATTTTATTATAGATCTTTGACACCATTCCAAATATACTTTTCGCTAAAACTGCCGTTTTCTCATCTCATCAATTCTCATCAATGATATGCATTAAGATTAAGATTATTCGACGAATTAAATTTATGCGTAATTATTTCTGCAAAACAACACTCGGGTAACGGAACCAGTAATGGACAAGGTCCAATGATGGACACTCAATTCTTATTTTACAGAAGATAAAGGTTTTTTTTTTTTGCAGCAATCAATTTAGGACCGTGTGAAATATGAATTAAGAGTAAAGTGTCTATTACTGGTGCCTCTCAGCTCAAAGTGTCCATCATTGGGGCCGTATGTTTCTGCTAATCTAAAAAAAATATTTCATTTGTAGAAGAAACGTAACTTTTTAACGGTAAAAATAGATTAAAACCCTACTAGCTAGAACCCCTTTCAACCGGTTTTTTCTCGTTAAGACACTCATCTAGAACCTAGTGCACTAGTAATTCGTTTAGCGCTGCAGATTGGTGCAGCAAATTGCATCCCAGGCGCATCCGAGATATCAACTAACGAAGCTTCCTGTAGCGTGCATTTATGTGTAATGAAATTAACTGCTATTAATTTGTGGACAAGATATGCAACGAGAGTGAATTATTGAAAATGTAATGCGATATAAAATACTCAATGTTAACAAATTGATCTAGGCCCAAACTTAGCTCGAGGTTTGTACTATTGTATTGGGGAGCACTTTGTTTCACATCATCATCATCATCATTAAATTTAAGAGCTAGGCTCTTGTCGGTGAAGTAATTGCCACTTTTCTCTACTCTGTGCTAGCTTTTTCACCTCCTGATACGACACGACATTGGCCTTCTGTCTTATTTGGTTGAAGTAAGTAAGCCTAGGTCTTCCTCTTCCTCTTTTTCCTTCGACTTTACCCTCTAAAATGTTCAAAAAGAAACTATCATGCCGTATCAAGTGTCCTATCATCTTTCCTCTTCTACATTCTATTTTTTATTCTTTGTTTCACATAAGTGATATTTACATACATACATACATTAAATCACGCCTGTTTCCCAGAGGGGTAGGCAGAGACCACGATTGAAAGCGACAAGGTACATAAATGCCACGCCGAAACTACTAATATGAAATACCCGTAGCTTCGAATGTAGGTACGCGTAGAATTCGTTTCCGGTTATTGCCCGCCATTCCTTTCCATTAACGGTTGAATTTCTCAAATATCCCTCCTCAGTGCACATACTGCAGCAGCTCAAGTGCGGACATTTCAATCATGCGTCTCGTTTTCGAATCGCTTGTATTATCCGGGTCATACACATTCGAAATCTATGTATAGGGTAAACCAATAGGGTATTTGACAAGAGTGGAATTAAACTGGTTTTTCATTAACAACAGATAAACATTATAAAAGTACTAGGAAAATATCAAACTTTTATTTACGTTTGCTATTTTAGAATAGAAAAACATTTATTTCGCTTAATTATAAATTATTACAGTGTGTAAAAAAGTAGTGCTGCGAAAATGGTATCCACTCAGCTATATGTTGTACGACCTAGTGGAAGTGCGACGCTGGTCTTCCGTGGACCCACGGACTGGTTTTGCTAGACAACATTGCATTAAATTCATATTAAATTCATAAAATCCTACAATAAGGACGCTGTTTGGTTGTGACGTCACAAGATAGTAATCCCTCTAAATTCCATAGTAACGGAGCGTTTTTGATGTTTCATAAAAAGAAGCTGATTTGACTTTTGTCAAATACCGTATGGTCAGCCAGAGACCTGTGTCAGCCTCTGCTTATACTTTGTATGAGTGGGAAGAGTACGAAAGATATATTTCCCACTGTTCGCACCCATATAAGGTCGACTTCTGGTATCTGGCTGACCACGGTGACTTTACCCTATGACCCATCCATAACACGAACTCTTAACAGACTTCGTCCGCAAAGAATAGGTGATCGGCCATCCTGTCATGCATGTGACTTCTGTGCAGTTGTTTACGCTACCTGCCGCTGCGTTACCGTAAAAGTAGGTACTTTATTGAATCTTTAGTGTAGTTTATTTATGTAGTTATACTTCGTAAGTCACAGTACAGTTGAGGAAATTGATTCCTAGACCATTTTGGACTATGTCAAAGTGACGCAATCAATCAAAACGTAAGTGACTTCTAATCAAAAATCAAAATCAAATCAAAATCAAAATCGTTTATTCGCCGTAATATGGTTACAGGGATCTTCCAAAATTTAAGGTAAAAACTGCATATTACACCATTGCTGGTGTGCGAATATTTTGTAAGTACAAGAAAACTTAATTATTAAAGAACTCATTTATAGAGTAAAAGGGTCGGTGCAACAGCCATGCATGTAGGTCTGTCTTAAATTTATTCAAGGGCAGGTCACATAGATCTCTGGGAAGCTTATTAAATACTCTGATGGCCATAATAATTATAGGCATTCCTCTTATACACTTGCAACTTCAGTTTTGGAAGGAATAATTTACCAACATTACATTTCCTTTGTGTTCTACTACTTACATCTGTTATTTTTTTAAACAAATCTGGATATTGCTTTACAAATATACCTATTTGTTTAATATATAGGCACGGCAGAGTAAGTAATTTTAATCTTATAAACAAGGGTTTGCATGAGTCCGTTATAAAAGCACCACAAATGGATCTCACACACTTTATTTGTAAAATGAACACCTTATTTACCTGCACCGAGTTTCCCCACAACAACAGTCCATATTGAAGCACAGAAGCTACATAACCATGGTATGCTGTGAGACTAGTGTCCTCTGACGCTACTTGTCTTAGACGCCGAAGTGCGAATATAAAACTACTTATTTTATTACATACTTTATCTATATGCAAACTCCAATCGCGGTGGCTATCCAGGATTATTCCAAGAAAGTTAGTGTGATTGACTTCTGCAATTAGTTTATTTTCGTATATTATGTTAAAAGCAATGGGTGAAGCCCGCTTAGTATGAAAACGCATAAATTGCGTTTTTAAGATATTTACTTGAAGATTATTGTCTTTGAACCAATTTATAACTGAATTTAAAGTTAGGTTGATCTCATTTTGCAATGTTTCTCTATCCTTTCCTTTTATGATAATTGAAGTATCGTCGGCAAATAAGATACATTCATGGTTTATGTTATCCGGCAAATCATTTATGTACGAAAGGAAAAGAAGTGGGCCTAAAACACTTCCTTGTGGCACTCCATAGCAATTAAGCCGCCAATTTGATTCAAAAGATTTTTTGTGATTGTTGGCTAGTAGTTGAGTTATTTCTGTGTATTGAGATCTTTTACTTAAGTAACTACTCAGCCATTTTTCTGCTATTCCTCGTATACCATATTTATTAAGTTTATTTATTAGCCTACCATGATGCACAAAGTCAAAGGCTTTAGTCATGTCTAAAAATAATACTACTACTAATTCGCCCTTGTTAACACTATCCGTTACAGTTTTTATCAGTTTGAAAACAGCTAGAGAAGTAGACATATTTTTTCGAAATCCATTTTGTTCCTGTTTGATAATGTTTTGTTGATTTAGGTAGTGGTCCAATCTGGAAAACATAACTTTCTCGTAAATTTTTGAAATTATTGGAACTAAAGTAATTGGTCTATAATTACCTAAATCATTATAATCACCCTTTTTGTATAAAGGTTTGACAATAGACCTCTTAAGTCTTTCAGGAAAAATACCTTCTGTGAAAGATAAATTAATTAAGTGTGTTAGAACTTTAGCAAAGACTGGAGCGCATAATTTAATAATCTTCGTTGAAAGGCCATCATACCCTACAGAACCAGTGTTCTTCAAACCTTTGATAGTATTTAGCACTTCTCGGTAATTTGTTGGTTTTATAAATATACTAGACGATTGGCTTAAAATCTGATTTGAAATTGTAAGATTATCGTTTGGTTTGTTAGTGATATCTATAAAGTAATTATTAAAAGCGTTGGCTATATCACATGGCTTTGTAAGTACAGTATTATTTGCGTTTATATTCTTAGTTAAGGCAGATGGGCAGCAATCTCCTGATTGCGCTTGTATAATTTTCCAAACTGCTCTGCACTTGTTTTTAGCATTGGAAACGTAATTTATGTTACTTTTTTGTTTCACTTCCATAATACACTTCTTAAGAATTTTAGAGTACTTTTTATAAAGATTTTTAAAATGGGGTTTATTTTTTGTAGCATATTGATATTGAAAAAACATTCGCCTTTTAACAATACAACTTTTTTTTATGCTTCTAGATAACCACAATGCTTTGCATTTATTTATATTGCGTCTTTTTACTGTAATAAGAGGAAAATTCAAGTTGAATGATTTTATATACAGTGTCACTTTGACATAGTCCGAAATGGTCTACGAATCAATTTCCTTGACTGTACGCTGTCCCAAGGTGGGTTGACTGGCTCCCTTGGAACCCAGCCAGGTTAACTTCCTCATGCCATCTATTTGATTTTGCTGAGTGGAGTCCATTTCGGTACCACATCATCATCATTGTAAAATCTAAATCTAATAGTGCTAGGCTTATTAGGAGATGAAAACTAATATTATTTAAGTAGGTCATTGTATCATTTTACTGGGTCTTTCTTTTATAGACATCATTTCATAGACACTATTTGAGCGGAGATGTCGGTAGGGGACGTCCTAGACGGACCTACGGTGATCAGATTCGCGATGTACTGAATAAGGGCCAAATCAAAAGCACCCGAAACCGCCGTACGTGCATGAAGAGATTAATGAATGTAGAGCAAGCGAGGATTGTGTGTTTGGATCGGTGCACCTGGCGTTCCATAATCTCTGTCTGTATATATGTATGTATGTATGTATCACTTCACAGATTTTTTGTTTCATAGAAAACTATTTTCTGCTGAACCTGTGCTGATTTCAGATTATCTTAAATATGATTCATGTAAGTAGGTTAGGTTAGGTTAAACTTGTAACCGTCACAAGATAAACTGATATCAACACGGGTTCAACAGAAAATAGTTTCCTATGATGTAGAAATTCTGTGAACTGATAGTGTACATACCTACCCATACCTATTTTAATAAGTAGTACCCTAAACTTGTGTTGATGTTTGTAGAAGAAACGTTTTTCTATTATATTTATATTCTATTCTATTATAATTCAGTACAAAATGCTAACTTAAATCCTTAAACCTATTGAATAATAACAGAACACAACCACGAGAAATTCTGAGAATTCGACAAATTGAAATGCGGAGTTTACACAGAGCTAGACTAAGAGATGACGTCGGAAAATTTAATAACGGAAATTCAATTCAGCAGCAATAGGATTGAAATGTGCTCTCATGTATACTGCCTACCTTGATAAAAAGGATGTATGCGCAATTTGATTGTCAAAGCAAATTTAACCCTGTGTCTTAATAGTTAAGGTCACTAATACATTTGCGATTTTATGAGACATACGCCTTCTTTAATGAGGGCAGTATAATGCTCCTGGGTTCAGTTGCAATCGGAAATGTATTTGAGTTTCGAATTTACAATAGGAATACTGTTAAGAATTATTTGAAACTAACCTCATTTAAAAAAAAATGCTCTTATTGGTAAAGTGGAAAAGAAAGAATAAAAAAAAACTCACTAAAAACTACACAAATTTAACAAACCGCTACCAGAGGGAATTGTTCCCAAAATGCTGGCAGCATTGCCACGTTGAATGGCAATGCTTAATCTTTGTGCCAAGTACAGGCCAGTATTTTGGTCACGAGTTGCGTCGATCAGGCGTTTTGATGCATCTTTAAAAATACGGTGTTCTCCTGGTCCCCTCGTTCCTAAAGTATCGACCCGAAAAGGCTCAAATTTGCAAATGTACCTACTATGATTGATAGGTACGGAGTGAAATAATTTTTCAAATCGGACCAGTAGTTCCTGAGATCAGCGCGTTCAAGCAAACAAACAAACTCTTCAGCTTTATAATATAGATTTCTCAGTTATTTGAGGTATAAGGATATCCGGTGATATAATATAGTGCTTACCTATTGTTATAGGTTTCTACTCGTACCAGTGTTCATAAATTTCTACCCATTCCTTTATATCCTTGTTATTCTAGCAGGTATCTAGCCGTGTTTTTAGCCTCGAAGTCAACCCGGCGACGTTAACAATGACAAACAAACAAATAAACGGAGAACTCCCTCTTTATTACTCCCCCCTCTGCGTTCCGAACAAATTGTCCTCTATTTGTAACTACGCGATTTTTTCAGCCGAATAGTGAAAGTTTTCTGTGGGTTGAAGTTACATAAATCGATGTGATGGCGTGACTTTACAATGATAATCAGTACAGACTATAATATCGATTAGAGACTGTGTTATAAATTAAAACCTGCACAGTTCCAGTCAATAAAATGGTATGTGCGTCAAGGCTCGCTTCGATAGTTTCCAGGGTAGTGATTCTGTAAACAACGCCGGTCGTGCGGACTGTCGAGTGATATCCAAGCAGCGAGATTAAGTAGTCCCGTCAGTGCAAACAAAACACATTGTAGCGCGTGCATTTTCAATTTAACAGCACGATGGGTCGAACGTATAAGGCTGCTTAATTGAAAATGCACGCGCTACAATGTGTTTTGTTCGCACTGACGGGACTACTTAATCTCGCCGCTTGGATTCACTCGACAGTCCGCACGACCGGCGTTGTTTACAGAATCACTACCCATGCCATTATTTGCAAGAGAGTCGCCTCCCTGATGCGTCGTGGGCGAGATAGTCCCAACAGCCTCTTCAATATGATTGTGCATAGGTTCGACTGCCCAGTCGTAAAGCATTGGAGTTCCTGCCATGCGGGTCGCAGAATTTTATTGTTTTAATGTTGTCTAGTATTTAATAGTGTAGTACCTACTAACATAGTTTAAGCAACAGTCACTAATAACATATGAACCCTGTGTTTGAAATGAAATGATTATTATTATTATAATTACTATTGGAGTCATATCTATGTGTAAATGAACTGCATTGCCTGTCCTAATAACCCCCCCACTCATATAATCGCCTACTAACCCTAACAAAGTTACGTCAGCAATTGGAACTGATAAGGCGTTATCAGTCCACTCGAGATTGATCGAATTTAGCGTGGCAGCTACGAGTACCTCACACTTGCATTGTCATGCTTCATCCTGCAGTTGAAGATGACTGAGCAAGTATTTTTTTTTATGAGTACAAATTTTACCTGGGCTGAGACTCTAGGCGGTAAAAACCATATAAAGATAAAGATAAAGAGACATTTATTCGCAACAATACAAGAGAACATTTTTTTTTTATTGTACAACAAAAATACATTTTACATTTAAATAAACACCTCATAAACCACTTAAGGGTTTGTGCGAGGATAGAACGCTCTGAAATTACAATATAAAGTCTTACAATTACAACACGAGATTTAATTTTAATTTTAAAAGGAACTATTTGGTACATAGATACAAAAAATAAGACACAGAAACAGTTGCGAATCGGTCCCAACTCAGCATTCGCTAGCCGTAAAGCCAGCACTGGTCTTCCGTTGGAACCGCTTGGTGAAGAGACGGAAAGTGACACACTTAACACAAAATATCGTCTATAACCTTTTATCGTATTGTATACGTTTTGATAGCTCTTATTTACTTTACAGTAATGGCGGCCGCGTTCAAAACTATACCTACTTTAACAAGTCAAAGACTATTATGGTTAAGTAAAATTTTCATAATTATTTTTCTATTATTTAATACTAATTAGTACTGGGGAAAATTCAGAGTTTTGACACATTTTCCTGCTCAACTACGCGTGAATACATTTATTTCTTATCGTATGTTAGATTCATTGTTTTATAATATAATGCTAGGTTAAGTTTTGCCATTGTATATTTAAAAAACGACTTACTGTTGAGTTTCTTGCGGCGCTTCTTCTCAGCAGTGGTCTCTTGCGAAGCGCTGGTAGATTTTTGACGTGTAAAAGTGCCCGTGCGGCCTACTTACTGAATAAACATCTTTTATCTTTTTTTTTTACCGCCTAGGATATAGGCTGCCTATAGCACTACATGGACTTTCAATTATGTTTAGTGAATTGACATCTTGTTGGTGTTGTCAGGTAACAGTGAAAAATAAATAGTCATGCGACTTATTGAACGAATGATATTGAAAGAGTTATTTTTAGAAAAAATATTCTTATTTTGAAATAAAAATTCACAAAAAAATTGCTTCCGTAGGTCAGTTTGTTTTCCGAAAGGAATTATTTATATCAGTCATAAAATAGAATGTTACGCAGGCGTAGTCCAATGGTTATGTCATAATTTGAAGATGCGCTGGCCTAGTGAAGCTAGTGGTCCTGGGTTCGAATCCCGGTAAGGGCAGATATTTGTGTGATGAGCGCGAATATATGTTCCTGAGTCATGGATGTTTTCTATGTATTTAAGTATATATTTCTCTATATAAGTATTTATATCGTTATCTAGTACCCATAGTACAAGCCTAGAGCTTAGTTTGGGACTAGGTCTAATTGGTGTGAGATTGTCCCTTTATAATATTATCGTCCCCTTATATTATATACTACGTTCATACTCATACTACGCAGCATATATTGTTAATCACGGTGACTCCTTATATACCTAGATAAAATGTGTCAGCTTACAAATATATTATAATTTTTATGGCAATCTGACCTGAGAACTTACGTGTGCTTCTAAAAGTCTCAGAATTTCATAGCTGGTTTACTTTAGGCGGTAGCATTAGCGGTGGACAAGATATACTCGTAAGAATACGTTTTTATGTTGTAAGAGTTAAGTGGAACATTTTAAATAATAAATGTTATTGTATATTATAAAATTATATAATTTATGTTTTCTTGATTTCTTAAAGTAAGCACCAACCTTTGTCTTGTTTCTGTTTGACCAGTCAGTTGTCTGGTAGAGAATGCCTTTAGGCATTAAGTCCGCTATTTGTACTTTTCTTATATAGTGCAATAGAATTTAAATAAATAAATAATTATAATGTGTATATTTCTTAAAAATATGTTTCTTTATTTAAATGTTTTCGGCACCTTCATTGACGCCAACTCGTGGAATGTCTGTCCAATCCTCTTTAAGATATTAAATATGAATTGGCATTCATAAAATGAGGTGGCTAAGGCAATACCTTCAGACGCCAGGCAATTTATTTTCCAATTGCGAGACTAGCAAAAATAAATAAATAAGTGGTTTCGCATTTCGAAGAATTGCTAAGCGAGAAAATACCTTAAACTATACAATTTTAAAGTATTTTAACTTCGTCCTAAATCTATACTTACTATAATATTATAAAGCTGAAGAGTTTGTTTGTTTGTTTGTTTGCTTGAACGTGCTAATCTCAGGAACTACTGGACCGATTGGAAAAATAATTTCATTGTTAAATAGCCCATTTACCGAGGAAGGCTGTATATCATACTCACATAAACCAAAGCGAAGCGAGGTCGATCGCTAGTGTCTAACATAATTATGGTGTGCAATTAATGATTATTTTGTCCCCCGTTATTTTTTCCGTAAAAACGTAATAATAATATGCAGAATTATTTTAAGCCGTTCGCACCTAAGTGATGCGCTTACTTTTCGAACATTATTTTTTATACGGAGGACCATAATTTATTTGATATATTACTTATTTTTTATCTGAGTACATAGCACGTTTTATTATTTATTTTAATCCGACATTTTGATTTATTTAATTATTATTACTACTGGGACCTGTACATCCCTGTGACATTTAAATTATGTAGCTTAAGTTTAGTATTGTAATAAGTGATTTATTAGGAAAAAACGGCTTACTGTTGAGTTTCTTGCGGCGCTTCTTCTCAACAGTGGTCTCTTTGGAAGCGCTGGTAGACTCAGACTTGTAAAAGTGCCTACAGGGCCTACTTACAGAATAAATGATTTGAATTTGAATTTGAATTTGCACAATCTTTTGAGTCCATTTTAGTTGAAAGCGTCAGGTTTTCATTGACTAAAAAAAACACATTTATCTCACTTACGGTATGAAAATGGCATATCCATAGGTTAAAGTCACCAGTCGTCACCCAGAAAAACCCGCGCGCATCTGCCTATAATTTGTATGCATGAGTGAGTAAGAAGAGTACGAATGATATATTTCCCACTCTTAGCACTCATATAAAGGTCAAAAACCGGGGGTTTACTCTACCTAGGGAAGAAATTTGTTAAACATTCACCCACAAGGCATATGTATGTATGTATGTATGTAAACACTTTATTGTACAAAAGAAAAACCATAACAATACAATTAATATCAAAATATGTACAAAGGCGAACTTATCCCTTTAAGGGATCTCTTCCAGCTAACCCTTAACTACTAGATGGAAAAAACACCCGATATAACGGTTCTTTCAGAGCTAATATCTCTCAAACGGCTCAACCGGTTCTCATGAAACCTAGCTAAGAACCTAGCAAGAAACCCTGCTTTCAAATATTTTTTTTTTTTTTTTTTTTTTTATTAATGGCATAGAGAAGACAAACGAGCACACAGGCCACCTGATGGTAAGTGGACACTGCGACCCATAGACATTCGCATTCACAAGACTGCAATGCAATCCTGAGACTGCAAATGCGTTGCCAACCCTGAGGACTAAGATGGAATGCCTCTATGCTAGTCATTTCACCGGCTGTCTTATCCCCAAACCGGAACACAACAATGCGAACACTGCTGTTTGGCAAATTGCATCCAAATCGGTTTTCTATTTTAAGAGCTACGGTGCCACAGTCAGACACACACATCGCGGTCAAACTTATAACACCCCTCTTTTTGCATCGGGGGTTAAAAACTAAGATTTTTCTTTCTTTTAGAAATTTCTTCTTTTTTTATACTGTCTAAATAAATTAACACGTAGTTTTTGTACGGCCATTCCAAAAAAATACAGTTCATGCCAACTTTCCTCTTAGTCAAATTGAAAAATAGTGTTTTTAAACTTTCACCCTATCAATTACACCCTCGAACTGCATAGATATAAACGCATTCACTGGCGCTCGTGCAGCGTAAAGGTGGGCGCAGGCATAACGGCTCGGCGCCGGAGATCAAACTGAGAGATTGAAAAGTGAGCCTGTGTTAGTACAGTCAACAGCAAAAGAAACTAGGGTCTCAAAATATTTATACAATACATTTTGTCAGTTGAATTAATGAATGAATGAATGAATGAATGATATTTATTTTCCAAAGTAAGTCACAGTATACATTGCATGTTATGTCAAAAGTACAAGAAAATACATTGGAATCGTCAACAATATACATAATTTTTAATATAATCAAAATAGAAATAAGAAGTCAGGATAACAATAACAATACAGAACTAAGAACTGATTCACTGATTATTGTAGTTTAGCATAAGTAAATTAACTCGTAATGTGTCATTATGTCATAAGTAAGTCACATGCCATTTTAATAGTTAAGGACTTTTCTGAGTGTTTCAAATTAAAGTGATTCTCTAAAATAGCAATAGTCAGTAATACGTGGTAATACTACAAAACTATCATAAAGTGAATATGAATTTTTCGGACTTCATACCTACATTACCTCTCAAGATCACCTCGGAACACAAGTCAGACGTTCGGCTAATGTCGGTTATTTTCGTTAAACAAACACGAAAAAAAACTATGTAATTACCCCTCATTTCCGTCTAGGGTTGAAATAAGTTCCTATTACTTCGTTTTTTATTTTGCAACATTTTACATAAATCCTTTTTAACTTCCGTGATTACCCTAGTTTTCATTTGGAGATTTAATAATTTTCACTTTCTTTTGTTTGACACTTCACATTTAGATTAAAAATTATTTCATGATTCTTTATTGAACTTTCTGTAAAGAGACAGCTATCACATCGTTAATCATTATGATCATTTTCTTTTGAATAATGAAATAGTAAAGGCGTGTAGTACTGTTAGGCCATGGGCTTGCAACCTGTCACTAATACACTGGTAAACATCTTAGCCTAAGCGTGCAAAATGTGGTAGTAATTCTGTAGCTCTGCCTACCCCACTGGGAATAAAGGCGTGAATTTATGTATCTATATATGTTAATATTCAGTTGAAAATGACACTTAGGCATAATCTGTTATATCAAGAGGGTACATGTTTTGAAATGTTGATTTTGATCACATACTTTTGACCTTGACTGTACGATACAATTTTTAGTGAACGACGCAAGGCTAGCGCCCATCTATTTTTTACACTTTAACTTTAAAAAAAATGGTCTTAACACAGTATAAAGCTCACTTTTTAATGTCTCACTAAGAGCTGACCAGTGGCGCCGAGCAGTTACGTCTGCAACAACCTTAAATATCTCAGTATGCAATTAATCACTTTCATCATTTACTCAATAATGACTATTTTAATCGTTGACAGCTCGCTTTGTTTGATTTTACGAACATGGCGTGACCTGGCAACGTCTATTCTGCCCTCGTTAGAACAAAGGGCGTATGTCTCATAAAATCGCTAATGTATTAGTGACCTTAATTCTTAAAACACAAAGTACATTTTGCTTTGACTATCAAATTGCGCAAGCGTCCTTTTTATTTAGCAGGGCAGTATTTCACTGGCCCGAGTTGAAAACTATAATTATAAGTTTGATAGTGTTTGAAGCGATATCCGCATACAGTATAATGTCGATGCATTTTAGCGTTTTCCGGACAACGTTACACATATGCTAAAAGTTAAATACCGGTCAAGTGGGAGTCGGTCTCGCGCCACGAGGGTTCCGTATCGCCGTACAGTAGGTATTACTATATTCCGATTAGTATTCGATTTTGAATCAAATCAGCACGAGACCAAGTCACACTTGACCAATTTTTTTTCAGTGTTTATACTATAATCATACCAAATTTGACACTTGTATGTTTTACCATTTTTGGGATACAACAACAATTACAAAACATAAAAAAAAATGTTTCTTGGATGGGGACCACTTTATTTTACTTTCTTAAAAAAGACTAGTACATCTGCTGTAATAACAGATGTTCTAAAAAAAACAATTCATTCTCCATTACGGTTGAAAAGATACACTTTTTAGAGTAAGGACGGACGACCGACGGACGGTACAGCGTAATAAGCAATATATGTAGTCCCGTCAGGTACGGAACTATAATAAAAACAACGTTAAAATTGGATACGATGGCTTACCATCTGTCTGGATCTACCACCTACTAAGTAGCAGTGTTCGCATTGTGCTCCGGTGTGGAGATAGATAACCAGTAAAATGATTAGCGTAGAGTATTCTTAATCCTTGCTTATAAAATGTAAGAAAATAGAAATGGCATAAACCCTTTTAATTACAGTACGGTCGACGTCAAAGATATGTACGTAGAGTCACCAGATTTAATTTGGGACCCACCTTGGGTCCAAAATCAATCTGACATTCTACAACAATAAGGTTGAGTTTCCTGAAAGTTACAAATGAATTGACATCTCTAATGACATTGACGACTTCAAGCATATTTTAGTTGAAATGGGTCCCAAATTAACGCTCGTGACCGTACAAAACACTTTATTGTGCTCCAAATTAAACAAATACAGAGAAATAATTGTGCTTGAAAATTATAAATAATACAGGTAAACAACAAGCGGCCTTATTGCTGATTAGCCATCTCTTCCAGCCATAGAAAGGATGTACTATGTCAAACTAAAACATTGTACACAGTAGGTAGGTGACGGAAACTTCTCTCGAACAATTCTTACAAGAATCAAGTTAGTTATACGTGAATACTGTAACAACTACAAAAAGTAATGAAAACACATCATTATTTAATCGGTACAACAATGATACAACTTAGACTTTAAAAAATTTACAGACTTATTCAATTATAAATGTACGTATAACATTTTTATGGTCACCAATTCTTTTTTTAAATCACTTTCCTTCGTAAGGAGGACGCCATTGAAATCCCGCTGTTTAAATTTGAATTCCATACTTCCTTAAACTTAATTTTTTCGCCTCGCTATCTATGGGAATTAACTTAACAAACTCATAACATTGTTCCATTACTTTTAGTGTTGTAGGTACTTATTTGGCTATTCGTTGTAAATTAATTATTTCTCAATCGCTCAAAGGTTAACTGGAAGAGATCCCTTATAGGGATAAGTTCGCCTTTGTATATCCCTGTTTTATTTTTGTCTATTTTATAATTGCTATCTCTTGTTTGTACAATAAAGTGTTTACATACATACATACATTATTGTTCCACTAAGGCAAGATACTAGACAAAGCAATATGGAAACGATCACAAACAATATCTATGATATGATATGACTAAGTGGAATAAAACACCTGATGGGGAGGTGACATACAACAGGGTGCGTTCAACTTTGCTAATAATGTTATGGCAGGCGTGTTGATATAGTTTTTATTTCCATTTTAATTTTTGTTATTGTTTATAAGTGATTATAACTTTTTTTTGTAAAGGATGGATGATAGAAGATTGACGAAATAGATATACAGGTCGAAAGTGAGTGAACGGGTCGGAAGGGGCCGCCCTAGGCGTACTTTTTCGAGTCAAATCGGCGAAATACTGGAAAAGGGCCGAATTTTTAGTACTCGAAACCGACGTGCGTCCATGACTCGATGTATGAATGTGGAAGAAGCGAAAGAAGTTTGTCAAGATCGTAGCAAATGGAAAGAAGTGGTCTCTGCCTACCCCTCTGGGAAACAGGCGTGATTTAATGTAAGTATGGATGTATGTATAAGTTTTTTGATGTGTAAAGTCTTAATATCTATTAAATTGAAAGTTAATTCCAAGTTATTTTAATTAACGAGGGGTTATAGCTTAATTTTACCGAATGTTACTTAACTTTTCCGCGTTCGTGACCTAAAAACGAAACATGGTGGTATTGGTGGTTCACACAATGAGGGCGAACGCCTGATTGGTAACAAATTACTGACAATATACTCACTGTTATCACCTTACATTGTCAATGTTTTTTTCACTGTGGTTATTTATGACGTTAAAAAATTGTTGTATTATAGTAGTATTATATTATACGTTAGTTTATTAAAATGTCATTTAAGTAAGTAAATAGTCGTTTTATCAACGAAAGATTAAAAACTTTTTTAACTTATTCAATGTTTGTTTTTTGATCATTACCTTTGCTTTTCTACACATTGCAAAATAGTTTATCAGTTTTGAAAGTATCCTAAATCGATTTAAAAAAAAGAACATACCGATCCACCACTAACATCGTCTGCCATCCACGAGTCATACCACGTCACCCAATCACAAGCACTTGCTTCCGAAAATGGCGTCCGAAACACGTCCCATTGGCCAGCAACGGTCACATTTGAATTTTGAAAAACGAATGTTTTTGTTTATATTTGGAACGCGAGACGTCTGTTCTGGCGTTGGGCTTGGGGGAGACTGGGTGCGCGCGCCGGTGCGGTTGCCATGGTTACATGGCTATCGCGTTAATAGTCTGGATGTAATACTGACTGAATTTGTTGAGCCACCTTAGAACCTTTTAGCAGTAGGTCAATAAGTATTTCGGTCGTATTTTTCTTGTAATTCGAGGTTGCGTCATTATGACAAGGTTCTAAACCGGGTCGTAAATCTCCCTTTTTTCCGATGAAAATGATAATGTTTTTTGCTTCTAGAGCAGACTAAATGGCTTTTAAAATGCGTGGTGGTTACTATTACAAGGTAAAGTTTCAGTTACCGACTGTTTCGTTTGTCCGAATTTTCATGAGTTAGACTATATTTTTTTTAGAAAATGTTTAACTTTCGTGAATTGTAAAAAACAAACCTTATCTTCCCTATAGGCTAATTTGTGATTGTTTCATATTCATATAAGTACAGACAGAGTATACATTCATACATACATACCGTCACGCCTTCATCCCAGAGTGGGATAGGCAGAGCTACAGACTTACCAACAACTCTAACTTGTTGTTAATCATATAACCACATTTTGAACAACAGGCTAAGATGTTTACCATGTGTACATTAGTGACAGGTTGCAAGCCCATCGCCTAACAATACTACAAGCCTTGAATCCCTTAGTCACCTCTTCACAGACAGAGTTAGACAGAGTATGTTTGTACATAATTATGTATAAAGTTAAATAAAGCATTGGCTTTCAACGACAAGAGTCTATAATATTTTACCAACAACATTCACGAGAAAAATAACGGGCTGTACTTAATTTCCTTACAGAACTCAGTTAAGCTGCTCGCCAGTGCACACTCGGGTTCAAACATATGCATACACTTTTGCACTTTATTCCTGTACTACAAAACAACAGGTGGCAGGCGCTGAAAGTGTTAAATTCCCTTCTAAAGTCGTGCTTAACTTTTTAAAGACAAATTTTAACACCGCAAATGTTTTCCCAACTGTGTAGACTAAAATGGAATCACTTCACTAGGTTGTCTTATGTCCACACAGCTGCTTGGCGGTAGGTTTAAAGAATCGGGACGGACGGACCTTGCATAGGGCCCTATCACCACTAAAAATATGAAAGTGATTCGCCTCCGGCCCTTTATGGGTTTCTGTTACCTACTGCTACGTGAGCGCTAGGGTTGCGGTAATGTGCTCAGGCTTATACAGTTTATTAACATTTATCACACAAAGAGGCATTTTCTTAAGACTGCGCCGAGCGTCCGCCGGATGTACAGTAAGCGTCCTCATTACTTTTATTGTGTTTTAAAGTATTAATATTTTTAAAGTATTTTATTTAAATTAGATGAAATGTGTTTGTACTACAAATGAAAACAAAACTTATAGGGTATATCACATAGTTTAATAACAATTCACCTTCGAGTTATCAACTTAACGGAAAAAAGTGGCCACCTTTTCCCGTTAAGCTGACTACTCAAAGGGTAATTGTTATTGAAGTTTGTTACGGGTCTCTATTGACTGCCATAATTATTTTTAGTCATAGTGTGTGTTAAGTCATAATGCATTTTTCTCAGGGCACGGTTATTATTTCAGGATTTTTATAAAACTAACCTAACCTAAACTAACTAATCTACACGATAACCGTTTATTAAAAACTGTAACTTCAGCCTGAAAAAAGTTATGACTAAAAAAAGTACTTATGACTAACAATACATTATGACCAACGATATGTATGGCAGTCAAAGGGATCCCGTTTGTTACGTATCCCATAAATTGTGTTTTTACTTGCACAACAAAAATGCATCGTCTGATTCCAAGGAAATTCTTTAGTTAATTAGGAAACACAATAATAGTAATGAGGGCGCCACTGGACGCTCGGCGTTTGCTCCCTACCGGCTGCAACAACAGGCGCGCAGAAACGTCAGTCAGTAGCGACGGCAACCCCGACGCTTTGTTGGGGTTTAAGTCAGAATTCGAACACGCGAAGTAAGGTAAATGTCTGAGTGCTCGACATTAGTCGACATATCCATCAACCTACCGCCAAACAGCAGTGTTTGCATTGTTGTGTTCCGGTTTGGGGATAAGACAGCCGGTGAAATGACTAGCATAGAGGCATTCCATCTTAGTCCTCAGAGTTGACAACGCATTTGCAGTCTTAGGATTGAATTGCAGTCTTGTGAATGCGAATGTCTATGAGTCACAGTTTCCACTCACCATCAGGTGGCCTGTGTGCTCGTTTGTCTTCTCTAAGACATAAAAAAAAACAGAAAATATTTATTTGCGTCGTGATATTATGTTCATTTATACATTATACACAAAATATTTCATGTGATTTGGGAGATGAGACCTTTACTTTTGTGAAATGAAATTTGTTTTATATGGCAACCATATGGATTTTTTTCAAAATGACAAGAAATTTTAGTCAATCGGTTTGTATGAGTAAATGTCAGGTGCTTTTGCTGGCAGTCCTTTTCTTTATTTAAAAACTGGCGTGTGAAATATCAAAGCCACAAACATTTCTCATCGCTAAAATGAGGTGGTGACAAAAGTAATGTTAATCTCATTTTGTTAATTGCAATTCAAAGTATGGGGACAAATACTAGCACAGCGATGAGCACTCGGACGTTTACCTTAGATGCATCTTTGCTTACCACCTAGGTAGGTCTGTGTTCCGTTGTATTTACAATGTGTGCTTTGTTATGTTATTGACTATTATTGTAATACTGTATACAAATCAAACATCTAAAAATCCTCCCAAACCTTCACATTTACATAACACAAAAAAGATAGTAGGAAATTTATATTCACAAACGAGCGTTTTGTAAAACAATGTAAAACAAAAAGCATGACATGAAAGAAATGTGAAGGCGGTCACCCATCCAATTACTGGCACGAGCAAACATTGCTTAACCTGCGCAATCGAGTGAACCGCGCGCTCGCCGCTAAACCATCCGGTATTGGTGGAACCGCTAAGACGTGAACAGGGTGATTTATTTTATTTTATACTTACGTTACTTTGTAATACTGTTGAGTTTCTTCGTAGAATTGGAATAAACCTCTATTGTATTTTGTACCCGACTGCTGAAGGAGGAGGGTGATGTGTTTTTCAGTTTAATTATGTACAGTCAACCAATTTGATTTCTAGGCCACTTTGGACTATTTTTTTTTTTTTTTTTTTTTTATGGCATAGAGTAGACAAACGAGCACACAGGCCACCTGATGGTAAGTGGAAACTGTGACCCATAGACATTCGCATTCACAAGAATGCAATGCAATCTTAAAGTTAAAGTGACGTTGTCAACCAAAACGTAAGAGACTCCCTATGATTTGGTTTACAACGCCACGTTGACAAAGTCCATAGTGGCCTAGAGGAATCAAATTGGTTGACTGTACCTATGTATATTTGTTAATTTGTGGCGCTCTCCAAACTAAACGTGTGAGCCGATTTTGATATTTCTTTTGTCAATCAATTTGTATTAATCTTGTGAGCGTTACTAAAGATACGACAGTATTCAAAATTCAATATGGCGGCTACCAGATGCCGTATAATAAAAAAAAGTCGATGAACTATGACAAGTGCGATATCATTGAAGAGGTATTTAAAAAGCATCTTTAGGTTTCTATCATCATTTTCCATTTTGAATGTTCGTTTAGGATTTATAACCATTTAAATTTGGTTAATGAAAAATAAATGGGTGCGCCAAAGTTCATATAAAATTGCAAATTAGATTATTGGAACACCGAAAATGTATCTCATATAATTTCACAACCTAATGATCACTCTTCATACTCTTCATATATTTTTTTAATACTAACGATCGGAACTTATAATCATTTGAACTTATACCGCCAATATTCATGGAACCGTACACTTTTCAGAATTTCTTAAATATCTTACGTGTAGATAAAATTAGGTTAGGTTAGGTTAGATTTGAAAACCTAAAAAAATAAACAGTTTTTTGAAAAAATGCATTATGCGTTGCGATAATTATGAGTTAAAAAAGTATGAACAAAAAACTATGAGCAAAATTTTTCGGAGTAATGATGAGTAGGTATAGTCACAAATCGTTATTTGTATAAAAATTCGAAAGAACAATTTTATATGAGCCAATATGGACCCAAAATAAATACATTGTACGTAGACAAACCGATAGGCATATCATTAGTGCAAAACAAAGGACAGAAATAAGAGTTTCCAGCTGAATAATAAAGCATCAAAGGCCGTATTATCTACATTTAAAATCTGCTAAGTTTAGATCCGGACAGCGAGAGGGACAGAGGTATATAACTGCTATAAGTCTGTCTCGTTCACGGGCCGGAATTATGCAGATTTTGACAGTTAACACGGCCTCGGATCGGACAGCCGCTGGATATAGGATCAACCTTGACCTTTTAAGCGATACAGGGTCAAATTGGACAGCGAGCCGCTATAATTAGATAACCCATAATATACTATCCTAAGGTTCTATTCTACTGGGAAAAACCATATTGCCTTTGACAAGTTAGTATCAAATAGTCGAAAACGAAATTGGTCTATGGCGTTGACTAGCCTAAAAATCATCTGGCTAAAGAGCGGGTAGTCGAATACGAAATTCAGTAAATCCAACAAAGTATGAATTGCAGTCATTTTTACGCTACACGTATGTAATAAAATGACACTTAATTTGTTTTTTTTTTAATTATAAAAAAAATATTAATTTTATAATAAATTGTTGCAATGTTTAAAAAAATGGCCCGATTAAATAATAATCCTGTTTAATTATTTTATTTAGAGACTAATTATTCACTAGTATTTAACATTATTTATACTAAACAACACTTTTAATAAAAACAAATGTGGCATTTAATCATATGCAGCTTATAAGATTTATGATAAAACCAGCAATGGAAACGTACCCTGACGTATCTCAAAAACGGACGGGAAAAAACGTCGCTTTGTGTAGTTCTGACATTCGGCCGACCACAAAGAGATACGAGCGGCCTCGGGGGCGGAGGGATGTTTTTATTCCAAAAGATAAAGGGATGAGGGAAAATCGGTATCAACAGTGAGCGGGTTTTACTACTTTTTATGTATATCGTTATCCTAGCGTCTGCCAGCGACTTTATTTGCGTACAATTCGTATTTTAGGTCAACTCACTCACTCATTTTTCTAGGGAAAAAAGTAGCCTATGTTATTCAGACAATGTAGCATTGTAATGTTGAAAGAATTTTTGAAATCGGGCCAGTAGTTTTTGAGTTTATTCGTTACAAATATACAAAAATACAAATCTTTCACCTTTATAATATGTATTAGTATAGTCTTGATGTTGCCTGCGCCTCCGTCTGTGCTGGGTAGTGATTCTGTAAACAACGCCGGTCGTGCGGACTGTCGAGTGAAACCAAGCGGCGAGATTAAGTAGTCCCGTCAGTGCGAACAAAACACATTGTAGCGCGTGCATTTTCAATTTAGCAGCACGATGGGTCGAACGTATAAGGCTGCTTAATTGAAAATGCACTCGCTACAATGTGTTTTGTTCGCACTGACGGGACTACTTAATCTCGCCGCTTGGTTTCACTCGACAGTCCGCACGACCGGCGTTGTTTACAGAATCACTACCAAGGTATACCTACTTGTTATTGTCACTGGCAGTCTGAATAGGCACAGACTGTACCCGGTGCTACCACCACAAACGACACACCACGTGCACAAGCCATGTAGATCTGCGTTGGTGACCACTTTTTGCCGTTCGTCATTGCACCCACGGCCAGCGCCGTCACGGAATAACATCGATCCTTCACGGGTGACGATCAATCAATCGATTACTATTAAAAAGATGCGGAAAAAGTTATCAACGGAGTTAATTATTATCGATTAATGCCCGGTTCCTATATTCAAGAAACGAATCGTTTTCCTTACGTCTCGTTAAATTTGACATTGGCTACGTACAAAATGTGTCAAACTTTAACGAGACGTAAGGAAAACGATTCGTTTCTTGAATATAAGAACCGGGAATTAGTAATAATTATTCGTTGGCATAAATCAAATAATTTATAGGGATGGAAATGTGGTTTTTCTTTAAAGACAAATTAATAAAGGGGTTTGGGTAAAAGTGTTGTCATTTGTAAAAGTCATACATTTTCAAGGTGAGCTGCCATTAGTAAACGTGGTAAATTATGATAGAATAACTCAAAATAAACATGTTTTGTTATGTAATGTAATACTCTTAAGTGCATCGGAGCCGAGATATTAAATATTCTTACCAAGGCGTAGTTTTAGTACCAAAAACTGAACACTTAAATCTTAAATATCTCGGCTCCGATATTATTAAATGCCATAAATTATATATATCTATGTGTATTTCGAGATCCTCTAAACAACTATGCAAAAATCATGCGTGGCCGCTTAAAAAAATGACAAGATTCTTCAAACAAATTTACCCAATGTCTTTTCAGGGAAAAATATGACCCACATTGACCTAGTAGAAACGAAGCTCTTAGTTTGTACTATGGCACTAGACTACGATTAACATACAAAAATACATACTTACATACATAGAACATATTCAAAACTTAGGGACAGATATTCGCGTTAATTACAAAAATACTTGCCCACACAGGGAATTGAACCAGGGACCGCCAGCTTCGTAAGCGGACCACTACAAACTAGGCCAAACGTCAAACGCGTTTTGTTGCCGACCATACTTTGTTATGAAAACTACATTACACGATAACGAACACCTCTACCTCCGCTAGGCGCGTCGCACTCGTCGAGTCCATGAAGTATTATAATAGTTAGCTGGTTTAGTAGGTACTGGTTATTTTTGTAATTCCCAGCGTAAAAAAACAAAAGACAACCACACGTAAAGGATACTGACATCCTGGTGCAAGCCTACATCGTTACTCACGAAACCTGACTCATACAAACTTATAAAAAAGCAGAACAGACGTTAAACCAAATAGTAGTACTGTAATACTCATTCAGTTAAAGTGAAACTGTTTAATTTATCGAATAATGATAAAAAGCCCGCAGTTTTTGTGACAGTTTGGGTGATAATTGGATTTAGTTAAATTTGGCGGTTTGAGGGAGCTACACGCAGTTTGAACATGGATTTAAAGGCGTTTTTGTCGATGGTGAGTTTTTGCTATATTTTAATTTTAGTTTTCGTGCTGTCGATACAAAAAACATATTATCTAGTTTTATAGTTTAACAGCCATACTCAGAGTCATAGTCACAATAAATGACGACGAACATGTTCCTTTTTTTCAATTTTGAATACATTGTTTTTTTTTAATTTTAAAAAAGGAATGTGTTTATTGTCTGAGTACGGCGGTGCCGTAAAACGGGGTGAGTAGGAACACAACATTAAATAAGTCATAACTCGTTACAAATAAAAACACTTGCAATATAATAATCGCTAATTTACAGTTTTAAACAAATACTAGCAGCCACGTTTCAAACTCCTTTCCTATTTCTATCTGGAAATCAATCTACTTCGCAATAACAAAAGTGTATTAAGTTTTACTGCATCGTCTAGTTTCAAAGCCCCAGTGGTTTACAGGAGCAGTAAAACTTGATCCAGAGAGAAAACTGATTCGTTTACCTTTCGTTCTCACTGGAAACTCACTAAGAAGTAATATCAAAAGCGATCATGTAGGTTTAATATGTATTTTTAAATGTATTTTCTTTTCCTCCATGTGGTTGCCGGGTTAGAATATTGCCACTCCATGTCTTCCCGTAAATGTCGTAAGAGGCGACTAAGGAAATATAGGCGTGTAGTACTGTTAGGCGATAGGCTTGCAACCTGTCACTAATACGCTGGTAAACATCTTAGCCTATTTGTGCAAAATGTGGCTTTTCATTTTTATTAACACATATACATACCTTATATATATTTTGTACAAACATAATGTATTTACCTATTTATTTAGTATTAAAAGTTCCGAAGAGTAACCCTATATTAACAATAACAGTTAACATAGTTTTTACAACTCGTTTATGAATATTCCTTTCTTACAAACACAAGGTTCTTCCGGCTTGTATGAGTAATCATTTAAGTTCGTATTATAATAAGTTGCATTGCATATCTTCTTTAGACAAATAATAAAAATAAAATAGTGATAAAGATAATATATTTCATTTAAAAGGCCAATTTTCAAGAAATGATATGTTTAAAACTGAACTGAACTGATTTCATTGATACGTACTGTTTGTGGTCTTTAAAAAGGACAATCACGAAACGAAATAATTTAAAAATATATACGTCAAAGTACTATTAAAGTTACATACATACATACATACCTTCACGCCTTTAATCCCAGAGTGGGGTAGGCAGAGCTACAGAATTACCTACAACTTTAAAACCTTGATGATCATTCTGTAACCAAATTTTGCACAAATAGGCTAAGATGTTTACCAGCGTATTAGTGACAGGTTGCAAGCCCATCGCTTAACAGTACTACAATTCTATATTCCCTTAGTCGCCTCTTACGACATCCACGGGAAGACATGGAGTGGTACTATTCTGGGCATGAGCTATTACACGGATACGGTTTATAAAGTTATCTTCCCGTTGCAACCTGCCACTAATGTACTGGTAAACATCTTAGCCTAATTGTGCAAAATGTGGTTACAGAGTTATCAACAGGTGTTTGGAGTGGTTGGTAATTCTGTAGCTCTGCCTACCCCACTCTGGGAATAAAGGCGTGAGCTTGTGTGTGTGTGGTGTTGGTGTATCCGTGTAGATACAATATATTTTTTAATTCCAGGTTTTCTTTACTATAGTCGCATCAAGAGCTCCAAAAGAAGAAGAATTCTACGTTCACAATCACGCTGATGACTACGTGGATTACGAGTATGACGACCAGCCCAGAGCCGTGCAGACAGACAGACCGACAAGCGCCTCTAGCGTCACGAACAAACCTGCAGCTAGCTATGAAGTAACAGAAAAAGTTGATGATATACCAAATAATGTCACTTATACTGGTCCTATTGTGGCAAATTTTACTATTAAACTACCTCATAATAATGCTACAGTTGTTAATAACACGAATACTATTAATAACAATAATAATACTAATAATGAAATTGACATAGATGATTTCGATAACATTTTCAATGGTTTTGGTGATACAGACAGTAATAAAGTGAATAAACGTCAAAAAAATAATTCAATCAATATTTTTAATGTACATAATAAATACGACGATCATAAGTCTACTGTTAAGAATATTTATATCAACAAAGTACCTTTTGGTAGTTTCCATTTAAAAGACAATGTTAATAGATTCAAAGATGGTGTAGTGGATTTTATTCATAATGTAAAAAATTCGGACATCTATAATAATGTCAATAAAGGATTTGTTGTACCATTTTTTAATAAACTTGAAAGGAAAGGATCTGCAGTTGCTACTAAACTACACGACGCTATATTTGGTTACTTTGATGACTACTGACTTGGAATTAAATACAATAAGTTGTTTTAACATATTTTGTTTCCTTTAGCCTAAACATAAAAATATAAGCATTTTGCTGTCCTCTTTTCTCCGCTTGATGGAGATTCGTCAAGAGAGGTAAATAACGCAAATTCAATTTCTCTTTACAAATAATACGAGTTTGGAATACGAATGCTCTAAAGTATATTCGAAGGCCTATTCTGTCTCACTGAATTATTATAATTTAGAAGTACGCATGGGTATAAAATTTGTTAACAAAATAATACTTTAAGGAAAAGGTTATAACTCTAAGGGCCTGTTTCACAATCGTCGAGTAAATTTATCTCCCATTTAAAATTGGCTCTCTCCTTGTCTATCTTCAAGTGTAAGAAAGACAAGAGGCAAATTTATCACAAATGTACTTTTCATCTCTCCTGTTCGGAAAATTTAATTTAAATGGGTATAGTTTAAAAAAAATTACTTAATAAGGGTTATTGATATTTTTTATACAACTAACTTGTTGTATTTTATAGTTTTTAGTCCTTTATACTTTAAAGCTGAGACACCTTTTTTTGCAACACTGGATGTGGATAGTTTTAGCACGATAATATTACTATGGTTAAGTTTCGAGTTTGTAACGTCATTTATGCTGCTAGCATATTATTACGATTGGATATTCATAACGTCAGCTGATCTGTTATGCAATCTTTGTTTTTATATCTGTCCCGCTACAACTACTAAACAACATATACCTTTCCGTAATCTATGGGGTTATATAATATTGGAATTTATATTAGTGGCTACTTACTTTTATGCCTGGTATCTCATAACTTTGGTTATGTCATGGTGCCAGCAACTAATTAGACATGGATGTATTACGAATACTGTCTTTGCATTGTATTTGGTAATTCAAATAAGATTTTACATTATTGGGTATAAATTATTATCTATAAGTATATATTTCTTACATAGGGACCAACATGGAGATTAATGTTTATTACCAAAACGTTCGCGGTTTGCGAACTAAAACTAAATCATTTTTCAGAAACCTTTTAAATTCCGATTATGATGTAATATGCTTGAGTGAGACTTGGTTGCTTCCAGGTATCTTTGATGCAGAGTTGTTCGATAGCAGGTACAATATTTATCGGACTGACCGAGATTACCAGCGTGTTGGGATGAGCCTGGGCGGCGGCACGCTCATAGCGGTGCGCCGACCGTTCAGCGTGGACATGCATAACTCGAGCATCCTGCCACTCTTTCCTGATGCAGACATTACCAACGTCAATATCTCTCTTACCTTTGGTTCCATCAAGAAATGTTTGCACATATTTTGCTGTTATTTCCCTCAAAATTTTAATCAGGTTCTTTCACAATTAACGTTTTTTGAATATATATCTGATTTATATATGGATCGCCCAGATGATGGATTTATTTTGACTGGGGATTTCAATGTACGGGAGGCTGTTTGGATCCCAAGACTTGCAGATGCTAGTTTCGTTATACAAAATCCTTCTGCAGATGTGTTGACTTCCCAGGTCTTTACTTTTATGTGCTTCACGGGGTGGAATCAGTACAATGGCATTCAGAATGCGAATAATAGATGTCTTGACTTGATTTTTGCCAATAATGCCGGCTCTGTCACTCGCGCTGAACCACTTTCCCTCCCGGAAGACCCTCATCATCCTTCATTAATATTAAAAACAGATTTTAGGTACGGTGATTCCTTGCTTCGGCCTGCGTCACGTGTCTCAAGGCGATTTTTTGCAGCTAATTACGATATTATCAATGCAGAATTATCTGAAGTAGATTGGGACTCTCATTTGAATTTAGACGACATTGAAAGGGCTGTTCAGTGTTTTTATCAAGTGGTAGATGGGATTGTGGACAAGCACGTCCCTTCAAGAATCGTTACAGAAAGTCGCAAGTATCCGGTTTGGTTTACTCGACCATTAATTAAATTAATAAACAAAAAACTTAAAGTACATAAGAAGTGGAAAATATATAGAAAACAAAGTGATTACAGCCATTTCTCTTTGTTGAGACGTGAGGTTAAGGGTTTAGAAGTAATCTGTTATGATTTATTTATATCGCGTGCTGAAAGTAATATAAAATATAGCTCTAAACAATTTTGGTCATTCGTGAAGTCTAAGCAGAGTAACAATGCCATCCCTGACTCCATATACTTGGATAACCAAGTAGTATCGGATGGCCAGGGCATGGCAAATGTTTTTAATACATTCTTTCAATCTGTATTTGAAGTGGACACAACATCTGACTGTTCCTTATCCGTCACAGAGTCTAATGAAACACTTATTAGTATGGTAGATGTTGGCCCAAATATAGTTTTGAGACATTTGATGCAACTTGACGTCTCTAAGGGTAGTGGTCCAGATGGACTGCAACCCATATTTTTAAAACAGTGTGCTAAGCAATTGGCTTTACCCTTGTCAATTTTATTTAAGGCTTCTTTAAAAAAAGGTATTTTACCAAAAACTTGGAAAAGGTCCCTTATTGTTCCCATCCATAAAAGTGGTGATAAGCATTGTGTTAAAAATTATCGCGGTATATCCAAGTTGTCTGTTATTCCCAAACTATTTGAAAAGATCGTGTATGACTGCCTTTTCCCGGCCGTCAAAACATTTTTAATCAACCATCAGCACGGGTTTATCAGAGGACGCTCAACAGAAACCAACTTGTGTGAATTTTTAGACATCATTCTAGAAGCTATGAGTAATGGCTATCAGGTGGATGCAGTGTATACCGACTACTCAAAAGCTTTCGACAAAATATCACATAATTTATTAACTAAAAAACTCGCAGCAATCGGTATACACGGCGACCTCCTGAGGTGGCTTGAATCATATCTTCGGAACAGAACTCAAGCCGTTGCTGTAAAAGGTTACATTTCGAGTTTTATTCCCATTACTTCTGGGGTCCCTCAGGGGTCCCACCTCGGACCCCTGCTGTTTAACATTTTTATTAATGACGTGGCTAATTGCATACAGGATTCTCATATATTACTTTACGCTGATGACACTAAAATCTTTAAAATTATTAAAACCGAACATGATTGTGTGAGCCTACAAAATGATCTGAATCGCTTGGGTCAATACTGTGTTGCTAACAAATTAATCTTAAACACTGATAAATGTTGTACAATCTCATATTCCCGAAAACGCCAACCTATTATTTTTAACTATAAAATATTTAACGTCGCTTTAAAAAAAGTACCTGAAATTAGGGATCTGGGAGTTCAACTTGATCAACAACTATTACTCTCATCACATATTGAGAGGATAGTTGCGAGAGCTTACAGGATGTTGGGGTTTATTTTTAGGCAAGGTAGCGATTTTAAAAGTGTTAATACTTTTATCTTGTTATATAACGCACTTGTTCGTCCTCATCTGGAATATGCATCTGCGACTTGGAATCCACAATACCAATGTTACATTGACTCTATCGAAAGCATTCAAAGGAAATTTACGAAACGTTTAGCATATAAGTTTAAAAATCTCGAGCTCAAAGACTTTGTCCCCTTGAAAATGCGTAGGGAACATCATGATCAAATTTTACTTTATAAAATTTTGAACAACATCGTCGATTCTCCATATCTCCTCAGTAATATTTCATTAAAGTGCTCATGTTTAAGTACTCGGTCCAAAAATATGTTCGCTATACAATTTTGCAGGAACAATTATTCAAAAAATCGCTTCCTATCAAGGACGTGTTCCACTCACAATTGCAAATATAATCATACTGACATATTCTATGACAGTTTTGGCAGCTATGTAAGGGCAGTTAAAATGACTTAGTAATTTAATTACCTTTTATCGTAAGTTATGAAAGCTATTTCATTCCAATATGTCTAGAGTTACTGTTTTAAGCATTATTGTTTTATTGTTTTAGTGCATGATATAATATAAGTTGCTAGCTTTGTGTAGTTAATTCCTAAAAGTGTAACATACATTAGTGAAAACTTTGTTGGCTTATGAATAACTCACTTCTGTTATAATATTAATGTATAATGTAAGCTGTTTGTTTTCCTTAATAAATAAAAATAAAATAAAAAAATAGCCGGGTGGAATATTGCGTTTTCACCCCTAGGGTGGGAAGTAATTTTTTTTTATAGTTACGATTGGCCACGGATGCAATGATAATAATTGAGCTACGTCATTTTATTAAAATAAACTTTTCATATATCTAAACTCGGCTATACGTTAAACGACCTATTTATTCATATATTAAAATCATTTTACGACTGGTCTGTTTTATTTAAAACATTTAAAAAATTAACATTTAAAATGATGGCATGACACTTTTTTTTAAACTTTTCCCATTTCCCCTCGAACTATTGGCGCTCTCACTTCGTTCGAGCACCAGAAATATCTCGGGTGAAATGGGTCACTTTCAACCCTTGGTAATCTACTATTACTTGTCGATTGTGAAACAGGCGGCTAAGGTTATGGCTGAAAAACAGCGCAGATCTCAGTCACAGCATAACTATGCTGAGTTTTGAACTCTTTGCCATAATAAGTATTGTATTTATATACATTGTAATACTGGTTATAGGTTTTTTCTAGTATTTGTATGTTTAAGGAATATGTAAAACTACTGAGCTGAGAGGCCAATAAATCCTTTTCTGGTTCTGTTTAAATAGAAAATGTTTCCCTTATTCAGATGGAGTGGTAGTTTTCATTAAAAAAAAACGGCGAGGAAGTATTAAACCGTATAAGTTGTTAAAGAAACCACAAAACTGATAATTTTTATCTAGTTTACTAAAATAAAAATTGAATCAATCGTAACAAAAGTTATTCCAGTACAAAATATAACCGCGAACCCACGAACAAGGTCTTTTTAATTTTATAACCAATGCCAATTGAGTAAAAATAGCCCGAGAATCCTACTAATATTATAAACGCTAAAGTTTGTGTATTTGTTACTCCTTCGATTTCCATGAAATTTGGAATTACGGAGGGATTAAAATAAGCTACTTTTTATCCAAGTAAAATAAAAGTTCCCGATAATCTACAAAGACGGAGTTGCAGGCAGAAGCTAGTAGGTAATAAACTAAAATATCCTACCATCATTTTGGTATTTTATCATATCAGGCAGATCTCATGTCAGCCGAAAGACGTCCACTGCTGGACATAGGCCTCCCCCAAGGCTCTCCACTCAGACCGGTCTTGTGCTTTTCGCATCCACCGCGCTCCCGCGATCTTCACAAGGTCGTCACTCCATCTTGTTGGAGGCCACAGCTCGTCTCCCGATCCGCGGACGCCACTCAAGAACCTTCTGACCCCATCGGCCATCAGTCCTGCGAGCAATCAGGCAGATACCTACATTATAAAATACAAGAGCTCATAGACAAGATGCATTCGGCGTTCGTTATCGCTATCCAAAATGTATAGGATCAAAAAAAACAAAAAATATTTATTAACACTTAGCCAGTTTATAAAATTACTGTTGCTGAGGCCTCCCTTTAGACTTAAAAAGTCCGTGTTGGAACGCCTCGCTCTTCCAAAAATCAACATAAATGATAGGTACTTAGCATTAATAAAATAAAATATGTCCTGACTCACCGTGTAGGTATGTGTGGGTGAGCGCGTGTTTGTTCGCGTGTGTGTGTACATTTGTGCTTGTGTGCGTGTCGAGCGCCTACGTCAATTCTATACAATGTGTCAGTTTTCGAAAATCGTTTACGTTAACGTCAAGCAACTTGACTAGCCTTAGAGGTACAACGTTGGTACAACGTGTTACATTCTGGGGTCCTGGTGAGTCATCTAAAAATCAAGTGAAAAAGGGTGTAAGTCTAGTATACTCCATTTATGTATACACCTTTTTTATTACGAGTTAAGTCAACTTCTATCTTTTGTCACTAAGACTCTAGAATTGTCAAATTGAAATTAATACAATGTGAGGATATTTTGTCTAGAAAATTACAAAGATAGCAAAGAATATTGAATAATTCTTACGATTTTAGGGCCGTATTTTAATAAACTAATCTCAACTCTAATGCTCGTCTTGAGATGTGTCAAAAATGACAGTGCCCTATGGTTTGACGTTTACTTTGACGTATCTTGTGACGCGCATCTCAGCCCTGAGTTTATTAATACGGGCCTTAGTCTTGAGATTTTTAAGGTCTCACATCTCACCATGAAGCGGTCTGTATGGTCGTTCGTCTTCTCTTTTCCATACAAAATATAAACGTTTCGTTAACGTTTTAAGAACATCCAATTGGCAGGATATTCAGTAAAGCTTGTCGTTTGTGTGTGTTGTATTAGTCAAGGAACAGGTATCGAAATTTTACATTTAGCCGCGCGCTGGTCGATGAACGAAGTGTGTCCTGATTGAGGAGGTATTTGGAGCTGGTAATACAATTATTCGTTTATCAATTTGAGTGTTCTAAGTGGTGGTTTAAAAAAAAAGAACTTAGCGTTAACAAACGTTGGTGCCAGTCAGCAAAAAAAAATCTAGGTTCAAAACATACTGAAGAAAGTGAAAAAACAATTAAATTTTGTATAGTAAAATCAAATTTTTATATTTTCCTATTCCTAAATTCTTACGAGAATTTGACTGAAATATTGTTCATGTTATTTTCCTCAGTAATGACTAACTTATCGAAATTGGAACTAAATTAAAAGTAATGTCCTAGTGCTAAAACCCAGCAAAGAATGACAGTTTTGGAAAATTTTGTGTTTTCGTTATCCCGTAGTCTCTTCTATTAGAGAAAGCAAAAGTTAAAACTAAACTGTCAAAAATGTGACGTGGATAAACGTCATCAGTCAAACGTCAACATCTTCATGTAACGAATAAAAGGTAGCCGCTTAATGCTTTGAAGCATGCTAAATACCTGTTTAACCTTTGACGCGTCCCATTATACAACGTTGGATACTAGAACATTTGAATGTGAAACTCAAAGTGGTTCGAAACAAAATTTATATTGTAATGCATGTGTATATGACATTACGTTTCACGGGCTTAGCTAGACATTATATTTTTTTGTTAATTTTTTTATCGTAGAGTGCGAGGAGGCTTACGAGGATTAAAAAAACTTAGTGGTATTACCAGCTCTATAGAACCTGTGACCGTAGAGGCGGGGTCAGTATCCTCGGAGGCTGCAGTACGGCAGCGCACGCGCAGCGACGCACGCGTCTCGACACACGGTGAGTAATATAACGTCGTAACATCCAAAATATTCATTTGATTCTTAGCCTATGGAATAATGTCGAATGTGACATTATTCTTCGGAGATTAGTTTGTGATTTCATTTACTGCGTGTTAGTTATTCAGGAATGAAATTGGTTGGTTATGCTTAAAAGTAAATTTTCTTAGTTTTAATTAATGTAGAGTTAAACGATAGCTAATTGACTAGCAATTAATAAAATATTTTATCACCTGGCAAATAGATTTCTAATTGTATGTGGACTTAATAACTATTATATTGTTAAAGTTATTTGTAATTCTTCTCGTCGTGTAACTTATTTGTTTAATAATATGTATCGATACGTGTCTCATTTTTTATTGTCTTGTCAGTAAAAGTTTTTTTTTTGTTATGATGACACAATTTAGTTTACTTGTTGGAAAATTACTTTTACATTTTGAATTTTGCTTGTGACAATCGTAATTAGTTTGTGGGTTAGTTTTTTTTTTATGAAAGAAGGTTGTTGAAATTGCGTGTCTCCATGTCCATACCTGATAACTTAGAGGCTCACTTAGGCACTATGTATTTTAATTTTTAGAAATTACTTACAGCAAATGATTATGTATATTTACCTGTATGAATGCTTGAAAAAAGTGTAACAATTTTCTAACAATATTGTTTTATATTAATCGAAGTACATTTCATCAACCGAAGCTTACTTTTTTACAATTTTCTGTAGTAAAAAGCCTTAAGTCAATATCCGGCCTTATAACTATCAAAGAGTAAAAAACCCGACGTACGTCCGTTTTACGCGAAACGACAAAACGACACACCACACTAGTGATTGTAGAAATGACGCAACAAGAAAAATACGTGTTCATGAAGATGAATATGGTCGTAAGATATGTTAAGGCCTTATTAATATTATTGAAGTCGATGTAGTCGAAAATAATATATCTAATTACAAGTATATTGCTAATAATGGTGATAAGGATAAACAGGATGTCTAAACTAAAATTTTCTTTAGCACGTTGATATTATACATTTTTAGTTTCTTTTTTTTAGGCAGTCTTATGAAAAGTTCCTTAGACAAATAGTGATTTAAAAAATGACCCGATTAATTTGAAAGCTTCCTGCCGGGCTTGTTTTATTTCTTTTTTTTTTGAATAATGTAAGGGTTTTTATTGTTCAATGAAACAATGACTTATAATTTTGTAAAACTGTTTAAATTATCGCATGATGCAAAGTTTTTACGATATTTGAAGATCGTATCACACTTTTTTGTTAGTAACAAATAAAACGTTGGGCCCTAGTAATTCAATATAAACTACTAAAGGGCTGATCTAGGAAAAGTTGTTTTTGTTGTTTTTGTTATTATTATGGTAATTAATACCAATTTTGCATTTTACAAATAAACAGAAAATTACTGTCTACCACACAATATACAACGTTTCCTCAGCCAATGGACATAAATGAGTACTACACGTTTATTTGAGTACTTTTGACCAATATGCAAAGTATTAAATTTATCGGTTTAGTAGTTTTAAAATGTAACCTTTGGAGTACCCTCTATTTACTCTATTAGACATTCTCCTATTCCGATCGCGTGTGTTCCCCGTAGACACGCACATATCGCTGCTTAAATGCAAAAGTGCCACAAAACAAAAAAATATATACTTTGATTTAAAACTTAAAGTATATAGCATTCCGAATTTTAATGCAACACAAACACATTTTGATTTGTGGCCCTTTTGCATTTATAGCAACGATATATCCCTGCCATTGACTTTGACATGCGTATCACACTCACTCAGGTACAGATGAAGTGAATAATCCTTCCCTATCGTTTTTTGTCGGATAACTTCGTATTTATCTAGCTTTCTCAATTGGCTTCAATACCCATCAATATGCCAACTGAGAAAGCAAGATAAATACGAAGTTATCAGACCAAAAACGACGGGAAAGGATTATTCACTATGTATACCTTTTCATCTTATTCGTGTCAATAATTATACAGTATGCTACTTTTTCTGTCGTTTATCTGGAATTAAATTGTTTTTTTTTTACTGAAAAAACTGTTTCACAGCATTTGTGAGAAGCAGTATGACGAGAGTGTTCATTCAATGTCCATGGGCTGGGGACACGTTGTATTACCTGCTTGAAATAATAATTATCAGACCTAACTAACCCACAAGTACTACTACAATCACGCTAGTACTACAGGGCTTGCAGGAAATGGTCTAGATTCTAAACAAAGCCATTCTCAATCCGGTTTGTTAGCATAATGACCCATATTCACGAGATATAGCCCACAGATACGGTCCCGTTAGCTGGCACTCCGAATATATACCCGAGCACTGATCTCTGTAGAGTGGCCAGGGTATTATTTGTTGCAGGGACGCTTTTTAATTTAATTAGCGTTTGAATACTACTCTCTCTCTCTCTACTCACGGAAAAAATTAGAGTAACGGGAAGAAGTAACAATTTTATAAAAAAACATGGATTTATTTTATGTATTTTTTTTTATTAATCCGGAAGATTATTATGTATCTTTACAATAAAATAAAATAAATTATAAATAGTTAATGGTGTTCTGTATTTTTTTGTGGATTATTGACATCGTTTTATTTTTTATTTTATTTTCGCTTACATTAAAAAAAATATAAAATTAATGTTGCACCAAACCAAATTTTCCAAAAAATCGCATATAGTTAAGCCAAAGGAAAAATAAACAAAGTATTAGAAAACAATTAAAACACCAATTTAAAGGTAATAATATCACTTATTCATTCAGAAGCGAGTTGTTGTTGTTGTTGTTGCGTTTATAGAGTTGTTGGTAATTCTGTAGCTCTGCCTACCCCACTCTGGGAATAAAGGCGTGAGTTTATGTATGTATGTATGTATGTCATTCAGAAGCGACTAAGGAAATAAACGCTTGTCTGTTAGTCGTTGCGCTTGCAACCTGTCAATAATACACTGGTAAACATCTTAGCCTGATTGTGCAAAATATGATTACAGAATTACTTCTCAACAAATTTCAAGAGTTTTAGGTAATTCTGTAGCTCTGCCTACCCCACTCTGGAAATGAAGGCGTGAGTTTACGTATGTATGTATTTAGTTGACCCAAGCTCTATTAATATCTGACTTACAACGTATTAAATACGTTATTAGTCTACTTGTTTATTTGCGTTCCTCTTAATTTGTCCCTGAGTGTATTATATTAGCTGATTTTTCTGCCTAGCTGAGACGCAAACTGAGCAATTGTTTCTATTTTCCATTGAATCGTAATGTATCGAGTTGATAAGCGGTCGTTAGCTTACTGCCATACATTTTTTAAAAGGTGTTCTGGAAAAATCATGTAGGCGTTTATCAGTATCACAAAAGCAAACTTTTGTTTATAATGGTCAAATGAAAAGCACCCGAAACTAGGGTTGCCAACCGTACTATAATATACTAGCGACCCGCCCTCGCTTCGCTTCGGTTTATGTGAGCATGATATTTAGCCCATAACCTTCCTCAATAAATGGGCTATCTAACACTGAAAGAATTTTTCAAATCGGACCTGTAGTTCCTGAGATTAGCGCGTTCAAGCAAACAAACTCTTCAGCTTTATAATATTACTAGCGACCCGCCCTCGCTTCGCTTCGGTTTATTTGAGTTTTCTATAGCACACGTACATAAAACAACAATTTATTATACATAAAAAACTTCCTCTTGAATCACTCTATCTACTAAAAAAAACCGCATCGAAATCCGTTGCGTAGTTTTAAAGATCTAAGCATACATAGGGACAGACAGCGGGAAGCGACTTTGTTTTATACTATGTAGTGAAGTATAGATAGTATTGTACTTACCTACTATATTTTGACTCTGTGTATTATATACTGTTGAAGAAAGATACATTATAGTACACAAAAATACTATAATTCGGTCAGTTCTTATACATATAAATAAAAAATATAACATATGCGGTTTTGGTTGGCCGTTTCAACCTGATTTAAAGCAATAATGTAGTTGAAGAGTAAAAATAGGCTTTTTTCAGCACAGATAATTGCCCCAATAGCAGGCAGAATGTTAGTAAGTACCTAGTAAATATTGTGTATTATTATTTGATTAATAATAATCGTCATTTACTTACTAAGAATATAAATAAATAAATTTCGATCAATGGCTCTTTAGTTCAACACCACGTGGTCTTTTCTAGGCCACATGCTAATGGTACACTTGAAAGAACAAAACTCGGTTACAGAAAAAATTACGTGTGTCATTCCGATAACCGGCCTAAAATGGGCAAATACTGATAATATTCAAAACGTTTTTACCTTTTTTTGTCATAGAAAAGTGTTTCATGTTTTAAGTAGGTACATAACTAACATACTTAGTACGTACTTTTTATCATAACCCATTATTTAATCGAATTTCACTTCATCGATTGTATCATTTCATCGAACGGCATTTTCTGCTGTAGCAATGATGTTTTCAGGATATCTTAAACATTAATACATAAGTGAGGTTAGGTAAGACTTGTGACTACCAAAAAAAACTCATGCAGCGAGAAAATGCCTTTTTAATGAATTAAAAGTTCTGCGTAATTATACGTTCATTAAAAAAAAAAACTGTTTATTTCAATATTTGTGTTAAGTTTACAATTTTTACTTAGCTAAATTTTTTATCTATTTAAGATTATTTGGCTAAGTTAGTGAGGAAACTATTTATAGGAATTAATAAATAAATAAAATGAAATATTAAATTGATTAAAGGTGTTTTTAAAATAATAGTAACAAGACAAAACGACTTAACTCTATTTCTACTTAGCCAAGACACGTTCAAACGTAGAACGCGTTTATTTCCAGAAAATCGATCTAGAAGTACTCTTACTGGCAGATCAATACAACCAATTAAATAAATCATTAGAAGGTTAACGGCCATCGCGATACCTAAGGTCACTGACCCGAGTTGAACGATCTGAGATTGTTTACTCACATATCCTAAACCGGTTTTTGGTACTAAAAGGTGCGAAATTTTAAGGTAAAAAGCATTAAAATTTAAGATTTACGTGCCCTTTAAATGCATATGTAGAAAGGTATTTAATTTACTATTAGAATACATAAATTCATGCATGCTACAACTAAATTTAAACCATTCATAAAACCCGCAATAGCTAAAGTGTGCATAAAATATGATTTGTCGATATCTATCATTGTGTCATTGGAATAAGACGGACAAACTTGACAAGTTAATTGTAGAGGTACCTAAGTTTGGAATTACTTGTCACTTGTCCGTAAACTCCCTCATGTCTTGGCCACTGTACAGCGTGACCCCGGACCGTTATAACCGGGTTCGATCCCGGCGTTTATCAATAAATAACTATCGAACTGGACAACTACTAAATTGTCTAAATTTCAGCGTTAATGTTTAAACCGTATACATTGAATAATATGTGTAGGTCAATGACTTTGGAAAAAAAACAAATTACCTACTACGAACCCTCCTAATATTATTGTAAATGATCGGATCACTTCGTTTACCCGAATTTCATTTGCCATAATTGTGTCACTTGCCATAATGTTAATTTGCCATAAAGGCATTTTTTTCTGAAACTGTAAACCTTTCAGGGAATAATTACATGCCATCGTATAGAGCCCAATAATATAGGTTAGGTTAGGTTTGTTTTATAACAATTCTGAATAGTTCACGATTTCAGAAAAAATGCCTTTATGGCGAATGAATATTATGGCAAGTGATAGAATTATGGCAAATGACTTTCAGGCAAACGACAGAGAACCATACATGATAAATGCAAAAGTTGGTGTGTGTGTTAGTTTTGTTATTCTTCACGTTGCAACGGCTGGACGGATGGAATTATTGAAATAGAGATAGCTCATACCGTGGATTAACACAGAGGCTACTCTTCATCCCGAAAAATATAAAAGTTCCTGAGGGAATAACGATTATCTAAATCTATGCAGATGAAGCCGCGAGCAGAATAGCTTTATTTTTCTTTATATTTCCTTAGGGCGAATCGCCCGTTTGTTTTTGAGCAAGTAAACTCTTTATCGGCTCTGTTTTAATAGGTTAAACCATATTGCTTTAGACGTCTTATTGTATCGTTAACGTTACGACAGCTCTTATGTACTTGACAGTAATGGCGGCGAGTTAAGAACAATACGATAACATGTTAGAAGCAATATGGTTTAAGTTTTCTGCATTTTAATCGAAAATAGTGGATTATACAACAAGGGCATAAAACGAACCATGTTACCCGAGACATTTAATTATCCACCGCAGACAAGGGCGGATATTCAAGGCGGGGATATAATGGGTTTTATATTAGAGTGTTAAAACACTCTCCTTTTCATTTCTGTTGCGAAGAAATGTAACATGAATATTTTAAGTGAACAATGTCATAACGAGTTTTACGTACAATCGAAAGCACTATCTACAGGGTGATATGTAACTTTATCTATTCCTTGAAAGTTTTTACACTATAGCTAATTTGCAATAAATATTCACAGTTAATAAGGATCTGATATCACAGGTTTTTCGACTTATTTTTTTTGAGTTTGGATCTGTGTCTGGCTATGTTTGCAAAAAAGCCCATTTTATTTAATGTTTATTTATTTAATTTGTACGACACAAAAAAACACAAAATGGCCGTCTTAACTGACCTTGGCCTACCATCGATTTTATTAAACTGGAATAAGTTTATATATAATCAGCGTTTAATCAAGGAATTAGACCTTATTCTTGATTGGTCGAATCCGCTCTTAGTTGACTTTACTGAGAAAGGTAGTGACACCTTTCCTCGAGGTAACCTAATATTTATTTCCTAAGCTTCTCTGCTTGATACCAAATTAATAACCAATAACTTACTTATTTTCAGACAGCCGCTATGATACGAAAGGTGACAATTTTGGCGATATTCGTCCAAACCATCACATTAAATGTGGTAAGTACCAATTCATAACACACGACATCAAATAACGTGGGTTTGAGAAAAAAAACACAACACACTTTATTCTGGCCGACTGTACTTCACTGATAAGATAATTAACTTAGTATTCAAATTATCGTCCCGCCTAAAGAACTTGTCGGATCTACTACGAGGGTACGAAGGAGTTCCTTTGGCCATTTTTTGTCTTCATCATGCCAGCTGATTGTAATTACATAGTTAGTAGGTAGGTTAAAGATATTTTTTTTATCATAGTATTTTCAATAATACTTAATACTTTCTTTTTTTTTTTAATAGGGGACAATCTTACACCAATTGACCTAGTCCCAAACTAAGCTCTAGGCTTGTACTATGGGTACTAGACAACGATATAAATACTTATATAGAGAAATATATACTTAAATACATAGAAAACATCCATGACTCAGGAACAAATATTCGCGCTCATGATACAAATATCTGCCCTTACCGGGATTCGAACCCAGGACCACTAGCTTCGTAGGCAGGGTCACTACCCACTAGGCCTGCGCGTCGTCAAAATTTATAAGTGAAGCTAATCAAAGAATTAAATAATAAACTAAAATTGGAATTCATACTAAAGTAAGTATGGTTCGCATAAATGCACCTTTAACTAAAAAACTAAAAGTTTCTGTCAAAATTTTAATTTTTGTGACTAGCCAACTATAATATTTTCTTCCGCTCAGACGTTATCTGCTTATCAAGACCCAAGCGCTAACTCAGCGGGTACATAGGGTAAAGTCACCAGAGTGGTCAGCCAGAGACCAGTACTCGACCTTATACGAGTGCGAAGAGAGGGAAATATGTCTTTCGTAGTCTTCGCACTCATACAAAGCATAGGCAGAGGCCGACTACAGGTCTCTGGTTGACCACTGATGACTTTACCCTATTAAGTCCAGCAAAGATCACGTCGCCACCTTCCGACTTCATTATCAGATCAGCTCGATGATACCATAAATAATGCATTATCATCGGCTTTCATGACCCATGGGGGTTCATGTATTCCAATTTCACGTACAAAATCGACAGTCGATAAACAGAGCAAAGTTAAACAATAACTTGTAAAAATAACTAAATTAACATTTTACCGCCAAAAAGTGACAGTTTCAAAATGGCCACTTCCGATTCCGGCCGCGTCCGAATCCGTTGTCTACAGGTTCGAAAACCGTTTGAAAGAGAAATTTAATCCGTCACAGCCTCGCTCTATTGTTCCACGACGTGTCCATGAGAGCTATGAATATTCAAATTCATTTTGCGCTAGTTGAAGACTTACGGTGATAGAAATTAGAACAGAGCAAGCAAGAACAGAAAAACGCTTAAAAAATACGAACGAGATCAATAAAATTATGAACCTCCTTTACCTGACTGCGTGAAGCTATAAGAAGAGTAAAGTTATTAGTTAAAAAACACATTAAATCATACAGTGAACTAAGTACTGTACCATCCTAAATTCTCTCCGATTTAAACACATAAAAATATTCAAATGGTGAAAGTTTTTTCTGAATAGATTACGTGGTTAAGGAGTTTACCTGTAGGATAGATACAAACCCACAAATTTGCACTTTCTGTTTTTAATAGTTATATTATGGACATAGATAACATCTAATTATAACCCGCAAATGCATACTTTTTGGATTAAACGGCAGTTTTTTCATTAATAAACCAGCTAAAGACGAAATTTCAAAAAATAGATATTATAATTTCCTATCAAGGAATACTTTTTTTATGTACTCTCTAGGTCTCGTAACTAATATTTATACATATAGGTTTCTTACCCCTAAAAATAACCAGTTGAAGAATATGAAAGTTTTTACTAAAAAAGACAACTAAGAAATCAGTGAACTTTATGTATGTAATAAAAAAAACACTCAAGCTTCTAAAGTATTCAACAAATATTAATAAATAGGACGTCCTATTAAGACCTAAATTTGCATTATTCTAGTCGCTAGATGGATTTTAGTTCATAACCTGAAGTCTAATAAAGTTATCATGATTGTTTTTTAACAATGAAGTTTTTTAATTGGTTTGTTCAACTCCCCTCAACTCAACTTTTAGTTTCAATAACTTTCATCTCGTTATCTAGTTAGATTTGTTTATTTTTATCGCAATCGACTAACTTATCTTGCTAAGGTGAGACTAAAGTCAAACGCAAAACCATTTTATAGAAAAAAAAAATAGCCATCACAGAACTAATTAAATTATTGCTCAGGGGTGCAATTCCATTTTTTTTTGCATATAGAATAGAATAAAATATGTTATTAAATGTATTACTTTGTATAGATATAATTTAAAAAGGCTCCGATCATCTAGAGTGGAGTGGTGGTGGATCGTCTTAGTGAACGTAGTGTGAGTGTGACGCCCTTCGGCCAGAAAGCGAGACGATCCCTTTAGTATTTAGGGCGGGAAGCGACTGTATCTTCAAACTAAATGGTAGAGCTTTGTGGTGCACCGTCGGACAGGCTTATTTCTAGTACTGAACTGCTGGGAACTGACGTGATGATGGTAATTGTTGACGTCATAATAGCTATAACTGACAGATAAACAAGAGCTACCACGTGGCAGGTTTTTCTAAAAGTGAACTCGCTGACTGCGTGTCTAAGCTGTGATAATCCAAAACTTTAGCATAGCGAGTCTTGAAACAGTTCTTGATGAAAGGGTAGCTTTTGTTCCTCCAAGAATTAATTAGAAGCTTTCGAAGCTCGTCCACGTGCAAAAATTATACTTGCCGTTGCGTAGGTGCGGCTGCATTTAAACTTTTACGAGTATAATTTAATATCGAATTAAACTGTGATCTCAGACGCCCTAGATTATTATGCATTCGTAGTTCGTTATAGTTATTCAAACGTAAGAGTGTCAAAATGTGTACATACATACATACAGGTCGATTCACAAGAGTTGGCACGAATGCATTGAATGAGTGAATGAAAGTATACTAGTTTGAAATTTGAACATCGGTTCAAAGACGGCATTCACACAATGATAGGTGACATTACTTTCGTTCAATCCATTCGTGCCAACTCTTGTGAATCGACCTGTAAGAAAGGCCAGGAACGCAAACAAAGGAAGTTGTAACAACTGCGTTACAACTGAAACTGTCAAACGCGTCAATTCCATACATTTTGCCAGTTTTCGAAAATCGTTTACGTTAGCGTTAACTTGTCTAGCCTCACAGGGTTGTTGTCAAACAACTAACTTTTCAATTCGTCGAGGACTTATTATAACCGATAAACTAGAGGCAGAGATAGGTTACTAAAGTCGATGTAACCTCAGAAATACACGCACTAACATTAATACTGTTCTGAAGGTATGATGAATTGAAAATGGAGGAAGAAGAGGGAAGATAATCATACATACATATATACATACCTATAATATAACCAAATAATAATCTAAATCAATATAAAAATCTATTACAACATGTATAACGGAACATCACTTGAGAACGGCTCGAATTATTTGGCTGTTTTTTTTTTATAAGATCTTTAAGGTTATCTTATCTTATCTTATCTTACACATCGGCCCTTTCGAATACACTTCGACCCTTTAGGATATTTTTTTTTTTTTTTTTTTTTATGTCATAGGGATGACAAACGAGCACACAGGCCACCTGATGGTAAGTGGAACTGTGACCCATAGACATTCGCATTCACAAGACTGCAGAGCAATCCTAAGACTGCAAATGCATTGCCAACCCTGAGGACTAAGATGGAATGCCTCTATGCTAGTAATTTCACCGGCTGTCTTATCCCCAAACCGGAACACAACAATGCGAACACTGCTGTTTGGCGGTAGGTTAATGGATAAGACGGTGGTAGCGATCCGGACGGACCCTGCACAAGGTCCTACCACCCGCAAAATATATATGCAATTATATATTTGTATATTTTGTGCAATTACCCTCTTACACACTCAGTTGGAATGTGCAGTTTCCTCACGATGTTTTTCCTTCACCGTAAGAGCATCAGGTAATGCACTTAAGTTAGAAAAACTCATTGGTACATGGTGACCGCGGGGGTTCGAACTCGGTACCTTACGATCACGAGTCGACCCCTAAGCCACTAGGCCAGTCACGCTCTAGATCCTTAAGGTTAAACGTAAACGATTGTAGAATACTGTCAAAATGTGTGGAATTGATGTAATAATATGATGAATATGAACGATTTTAGCATCGCCCGAGCGGTGATATGTACCTAGGTATTACAGACTACTAAACGGCCAACTGAACTACGGCCAGGGCTAAGGGTGATTCTTCGAGGTCGTGATTTTTGTCTTATTCCTCTGTCGTATTTTTTTTTGCATATTTAAGTAATAAATATATTCTCCCACGAAAGTAGATTTATTTAGAAACATGAATATGGTTTTGACACTCATTTTTATGAATTCTTAAAGAAAATAATTAACTTTTTAACTTTTGTGCCCAGAGGAATAAGAAATTGACGACAGAGAAGTAAGAATAGGTTTAAAATATTAAAAATTATGTGATTTTCTCGGTATTTAAATTACATAAAAATAAAACATGTGCAATTATTATTGAAGTACCTAGGTATACAATAATTTATTATTTGTATTAATAAGCATCATAGAAAACTAATTTTAGGCGTGCTTAAGCAGTGTTATAGTTTTATTTTAAAAAATATACTTTTATACATAAAAAATACGAAATTGAAATTTCTTGAAATTGTACTGAGCGGTTTTTGATGAAACTTGCACTGTTCAACACTGTTCCCAATGTTGAAGTAAATTTAAGCTAATAAAAAATAATGGTCACAGTCCAACTGATAGTTTCGGGGAAATGCTTGAAAAAACACATAGGTACATACAAATTTACAAACAAACATACAAACATCAGCTATATTTTTTTGTTTAGTTGTTTGGGAGCCCTAATAGATTAACATATCGTCGGAGATACTGCAAAACAGCGCAGCTAACAAATTCAATAAGTTGTAAAATGTACCTTACTGACTTACATGATAAGGTGTATTTTGCATTTTATCTAAATTGTTCGTTACGCGGTATTGCAGTATCACCGACGATATGTGAATTAATTGCTTACCTAAATACGTGTCGGATTGATAACATAAGTTTTTGAAGCAGGTTAAAACGGCTGCATGAGTCTCTAATTAATAAATCACAACATCGAAAGTGAAAAAAAACTATGAAAACTGACGATTTTCTTATTCCGCTGTCCATAACTCCGAAGCAATAAGGGACAGAAGAGTAAGAAAAATATGAAAACAAGCTGATGGTTCATAATACAAACATATTGGAAGGCTACCATTAATGCTACGGTAAGATAGCACGTAAAGCAGTTAAACAAGCACAAGTATTTTTTTTTAAATATTACACACTTATTAAAAAAACTAACAGAGTGATAAGAATATTACGTAAACCAAGGACAGAGTAATGATATATTTGCCTTCGTAACTCCGGAGCGATGAGCATCAGCCGACACGTCCACCACCTGGCACGTTCGGAACGCGACTAAAAACCGGCCCACGTGGGAGTTTTCGCTAGGTTTTTAAATGTCTTTATGATACAGCTGATTGAAGCCCGCTCCAGAGTAATAAGAATTTTACGGCGGACAAATGTTAAATCCTCAGTTATAAGAATAATATTGCATGTAAAAAATATTTGTTGTTTTTTTTTAATTTAACAACTAATCTTCTTTTTATGTGGTCACTCAAGATATTGATAAAGTTGACTAAATTTAAGTATTCATATGATTTCAAGAAAATGGAGGACGGACACGACAGAGTAATAAGAATAATGGGTTTTTTTATTTTTTTTATCTATGTTTAGAATCAGTTACACGAAAATCGACCGGTGTCCCAGTTAGACATGAATATCAGTCACCTCTGAAAAAAAAAACAACCTTCTAAACTAAGAGTTCATTGGACTAAGCCCTCGGACGTCAAAAATCAGGGCCCCGAAGAATCACCCTTAAGTATTTTCTATTTATACTAAATTAATTAGACGCGTGCATGACTCGATGTATGAATGTGGAAGAAGCGAAAGAAATTTGTCAAGATCGTAGCAAGTGGAAAGAAGTGTTCTCTGCCTACCCCTCTGGGAAACAGGCGTGATTTAATGTATGTATGTATGTAATTAGACGCGTTAAAATCATTTTTTTTGTCCCTAAAATATTAATAATAACAACCATTACGAAACCTTATTTAAATCTGTTGTAAACTCCACTCCAGCGGAGCATCTTAATTTAAAAACTCAAAGCAATCCGTCTCAATAAAGTAAGCTAATGAAAAGGGCAATTAGGGCCGACTTCGGAGAAAAACAATCACCGCTTATGATTGAGAGATTACTTGAAATAAAATTCATTGTTAAATATGTTCAAAGTTATTAGGTGAGTTGGATTCTATACTGGGTGAACGAGGTACCTTAATGTAAAATAAGATCATCATTTTAATTTATCACTATAAAGGTTGTAGTCAGCATCAAAAGTAGCTAAGCGTAATAACATGCTCAAAATGATCTAGACATGGCGTATTGTCTTGACAATAGAGTCGAGAGCAGATCATTTTGATCTCTTCGGTTGCGTAGGTACCTACTTCTTTTACTGACTATACAACAAACGTTAACATAAAGAAATTGTTAGTTAGGTAGCTTTTTATATAAAAAAACAGTCTCAAAACACAAACAGCGACTTTTTTTATATAAATATTAAGACCATAAACAGTTGATTTAAAAAAAGATTCCATTCAGAACTAAACGTATGATCGTACCCGTAAGCGATCTGTTAACAGCCTCTCACGATATAAACCGACGATCTCGTAAAGATCGCGGGAACCCGATGGATATCAGGAGCACAACACCGTCGTGGAGATCCTTTAGGGAACCCTTTAGTCTATATCCAGTCGTGTCGTCTTTCGGCAGGCATAAATATTTCGCATTGGCTATTATATAAAGCCAATGCGAAAAAAAAACAGTCTGCACATGGACCGTATTATTCTGCGTGTTGTTCCAAAGTGAGGCACTAAATTCAAATGGATCCCGAGAATCGAGCTCCGCATTAATTTACATATTCAAACTTAATTAGAATTGGTCTTTATTAAATTACGTAGGTATACGTATTTAGAACCGTAAGATCCCTGTAATACCTATTAATTTATATACACCAGTCAAATTTCAAATAATATCAAGAAATCCACCAGAGAAAAGCCAACGGAGCACCTTTATATTCCGCTATTTAAACCTCACTTAATTTTATTATTTCCACCATGCAGTATCTTCGTAAGTTGAGCAAGAATATGTTTGTTTTTTTTATTAATGATCCAAATATTACATGTACTTATAGCAGAATTTTTAAATAAAAAAGGCTACAAAAGTCACAGATGCTTATGAGTAGTCAGTTAGTTCGGTATAAAGGCTACTATATTGAAGTTGGATTTTATAAAGAAACCGCTAGATAAAATTTCAATCATGTGTCAAAAGTTATACTTACATTATATGAAGTTTATCATACGAGTTAGAGAGAGATTATTATCATACGAGTTGAGCATCTAATAAGAGGCAGAAACCGTCGACCATCATCATGGCAGTTGAAACACGTCCACTGATATACTCCTTCTCCAAAGATCCACCGTAATCAGTCCCCTTGCTACCAGTTTGCGCCCGCTTGTCGTTTTCTGCTACCCTGGTATCAGACTACCTTATGGAGGGCCTGCCAACTTTGCGCTTTCTGGGTCGTGACTCTAGACCCTGTCCATCCCAATGCCCATCGGTTGCACAGATAGTAAAGCTACACTCAAGGACTTCTGCAAGTCGCCTTCCAAGCCTTTCAGTGGTTCCACTAGGTACATAATACCGAAGAGTCATAATTCCGAATTGATCAAAATTCCGAATTTTCATAATTCCGAACGCAAGTTTTTGATAGAAGTCTTTACTTTTTTTTATCGCTTCTAGATCAAAACTAACCTAATCTACGTTTGACAATTAAATTATGCATTTCATTTAAAATAGCTCCAGAGCGTAACATAGTTTTCGGAAACATGAAAATTCGGACAAATGAATATTCGGAAAAAAGTAATTCGGAATTTTAAGGTAGGGTAAACGTACAGTGAATGAACCTTTAAGGAGAATTTCGTCTTTAAATATTTTTTTTAATAAAATGGAAGTTGTTACCAATAAATATAAATGTCGTTATCAATCAATCAAGTATTACTAGTTTGCTTCTATAACGTTTGTTTTACAATAACATTGCTTAATTTTAAGTTATAGCTATTTTAAGCCGCAAACACCCCAAAACACCAGTGATTGAACATAGAAACACCAGCAAATGAACAAATGAAACCAGTGAATGAACAATGTTTAATTGTTGATTATGTTTTATCCTTCTTAAAATTGATTTATAAAAATGTTATTTTACTACTTAGTGTTGATTGACGTGCAACTTTCCCGCCTGAAAACGCTGTAGGTATAATAGGTTATTCTCAAATAACGATAGTTCAATAACTGGCTCTTAAATTTTATGATAAGCCAATAAATGAACTAGTCACATTGGTGGTAGTTTATTTACTGGAAATAATAAACCAGTAAATGAACGAACATTTTAAGCATTTAAGAGTTTGTTCGAATACTGGCCACATGAAGGACAATCCACTAACAGCTATGTTTCTGAAAAAGAAACTCTAATACAACAACGAAAACTCACAATATTGTAAAATAAGTAATTCACGCGGTTCTAGTAAATGAACACCGTCGTTCATTCATTGGTTATAGTGGTTTCTGTGATCCAGTTATAAAACATTTGGCCAAAAATGGCAATTTGAAACAAAAACACTTGATATGGCTTGTAAATAGAAAAAATATATCCTTAAGACTTAAAATAAACACACACTACGGATCTCAGTTGTGTGGAATAGGAACAATGTCACTTCAAACACAAGGTAACTTACCCGTCTGCTAACTACTGCCCCATACAACGAAAACACGTCTGCGACACGTCAACTTTAGATGTCCGCCATGGTTCAACTAAAGCCACTGAGTTGAATTTAATGTTACCATGATGTTACTAGTAAAGATGCCTATCAAAAAAAAAATACTTTGTAGGGTAGAAATGAAAAGAACCCTTGATTTATGAAAAACGGCTCATTTTGTTCATTCACTAGCACTGTTCATTCACTGGTACGCTTACCCTATTCCCCTTGGGTGCAGACTCGTGGTCACCCCAGTTTGTCACCCCAGTGCCTTTCGACGGAGCCCTGCCTATGGCAGGGCTCCTATTTCTGAGCGATTTGCCCTTCGGGCATCTTAAGATACCTAACGAACCTAACCTACCTACTTTTGCGGAATAAAAATTATTTCTGACGAATAACCGACTAAAGCGAATAGCACTGGGGTGACAAACTGGTGTGACCACGAGTCATCCGCTTTCCCCTTTCAGTGAACACTCTTCTTAATTTATTATCCTTTTCTTCCCTTTTTATGGCAAAGGGAAGGCAAACGAGCACACAGATGACCAAATAGTAAGTGGGATCTGAGACCTATAGACATTCATATCCTCAAGACTGTAATCCAAGACTGTAATCCTGAGACTGCAAATGCATTGCTCACTCTGAAGGATAAGATGGTGGTAGTGACTCGGACGGATCTTGCACAAGTTCTTACCACCACTACAATAGTTCTACTTCTTCCACTAATTTACCCATCGTTTACATTTCAGGTGGACACAGCAAAACAGCAGGTCCAGCTATCGGACTCCTATCTCCCCGTGGCTATGCAAGTGATCGCCCATCTCACCGACCAGATGGCGTACGAAGCTCGTGATGAACCGGTGAAGACTACCAGCAAACCGACGAGCCGGCCGACCAGTCAGCCGATCAGTCGACCGACCAGTAAACCGACCAGTAGACCGAGCAATAAGCCTACAAATAGACCAGATTCTGTGTATGTGAACTCGTACCCGATGCCAACCTGGCCTGGGTGGCGTGTTGGATGGTATAGGTGATGGTATTTTCTACTTCCTCGCTTAAGGTGTAGGTATTTGAGAATTATTTGACTTAACACGTTCACAGACAGTACGTCGAGAGACGTAAACTGAGACCCTCGTGAAATGGCACTACGGCCGTGGCCGGTGTTTTTAATTACACCAAAAATGGAACTCCGTCCACGGCCGGCATTTTCCCTTAGCATTTATAGGAAGCACGGACTCTGTGCCGTTTTAGGTTTTAACATAAGCCGCTAGTGTCATAGCAAAAAAGCTCTAGGGCAACCTCAAACTCATGCACTACCCTAAAAGGGGAACGACACGTATTATGGCACATCACGGCTGTGGACGTAACGGCTGTGGACGTGCTGCCACAATAGGTAAGATTTTTTTGTACGCCATTACATACATATTTAATCCGTCATAAAGTGGCACAATGTTTGAAACAACGTTAAATGTGACAGTTCGTTCATGGCCGTAGAAAATGTTGTATGGAATTTATTTGTGCCATATCATGCAATTTCGAGGATGGTGCTGTGTCCGCGAACGTGTTAATTTGTGTATATATGCTTAGGCTCTTTTTCTTTTGTTAAGTGTAAGCTGCAGCATTTCAAGTGACGGTATTTTCTTCTTTCTTTCTTGTATGGTGGTCAACTATACCCGAAGATACTTTTTATTTTAGTGAGAACTGTTATCTCGACGGGTTTAAGGTTTCTCTTAGTTATAAGGTTGCATATTCTTCGGCTCTAGAGATACTAATAACAGTTATAACGATAGTAAGTTTTAAAACCCAAATGCATGTTTTGTAAAAGTCACAGGTATATTTTCGTTAGTCATTTTTTATTAACGTCGTAGGTTCTAAACCAGAAGAAGAAACAAAACACCATACCTACATACAAACCCTCCTTTTTTTAATTTCTTTCTATCGCTTAATTTTCTAATTGTGATGGTATATTTTCCGGCCATATGGTGATAAGGTGGTAAGTAAGCTCTGAACCCCATGTACATTTACTATGTTTTGATTGTTAATGTATTGGACGAAAATGGAATGTCTCTATGTTGGTCATACCACTTTCTGTCTCCTTCACACCGAAAACAGTGTAAAATAATAACTAATAGAAAAGTGAGCTCTGGTATCAATTATCTTAAGATCTTTTTTAGCAGTGTGTGCTGTTAAATTTTGTACCGGGTTGTTTTAAAACAACAACAAATTAAAGTTAAATATTTGAGAAGATTACACCATAATTCCAAGTAGAAGTAATAAGAAGCAATTATTATATTGGTTTGAACCAAAGAAGAAAGAAACCTAACTAACAACTCAAGAAAATAAAGAGCAACTTTACTCGATCATTTACAACATAAAAGTACATTTCAGAGAAAGTCAATAACAGACAAGTAAGAACTTAATTCGCAGTTTTCGTAATCAAAATTACATCGAAAAGTTTTACCCAATTCGGCCTCATTTCTGAGCTACGTTTTAATGTTACTTCTCAACTTCCATCGCTTTCCTTTGAAACTATTTCCATAAACCTGAGTTGTGCTTGAGTTTCCAACTATAAATTCATGGATTCCGGTGTTTGGATGTTCAAATGAAAGTAAACAATTTAGGGTCTTGAATGTTAAGGGCATGTTAAATTAGTTTGCTTGAATAAGTTAGATTTTCTTTATGTTTTTAGTGACGATTAAATAAAGATGGTGAATTTTTAAAATATTATTGGTAACAGCGAGAAAATTAAGAACAACATATTGATTCGTCAGCATCGGTATCAGTCATCTTTGTTTCTGTAAAAAATTAAGTTTCGTTCTAAGAAGCGTAGACTGAAATGTTGAGTGTAAACATACAAATAAAAAATCCACTGCTAGGTGTACTATGCAATATTAGTCAGGTTCGAATATTCAATCTTTGACAAGAGTTTTTTTTTACTAGTACAATCAATTAAAATAGTTGATCCACTATTGAACCCTGTCACAGAAATGTATCAGGTAATAATTTGCCATCGAGAATCCCTAACAACGTTTTATCCGAATTTTAATTTGCCCTAATCTGGTTTTCAGCTTAGTCAGGCACCTTTTTAGGTTTTCAAAATATATCTGCGGTTTGGTTAGGTTATGGTTGTATTAAAACAACACTATTTCTTTTTTTAAATTTAAGCAGAAATTTAGACAAACGATGCATTAGGACAAATTACGGTTAGGATTTCCATAGGGGAACCCATTTCACACTATTGTTTTGATAGGGTTTTCTGTTGGCTTTTCTTTATTATGATTTTTTTTAAATAAAAACGGTTCACCGGGAAAGTACTAAGTTTTGTGAACTCCTCGTTGGCAGTTGGCATGAATTTATTAAATTTCTTAACAAAACTTTGTTGAGAGTTAAATGGTTTATACTACTGCAATGCAGTATAGTAATTTATGCCATTTCTTTTTGGAAAGTTTTCGATGACAGTTCATTCCGAAGTTTTGGTACAGAATGTTGCGGCTTATGAGTAATACAAAAGTCAATTCCAATACCATGCTTTTAATAACTTCATAATTTATTAAATTTGTAAGGAATAACCTTACAACGTTTGTTTTCAAAAGAAGCTCCAGTTTAACAAAATCTAACTACTTTTTTAATAATAAAACGCGCTATTAATCTAGCTCCTAATGCTCTGCTTATACCGAGTAAACTGCTACAAATCGAATGTTTTATAAAATAATAACACTGAACATCTTCTTTTCTTTACATAGTATAAAAAAGTCGCTTTCGGGTCTGTCTGTCTTGTCTGTCTAAACTCCATTTGTGCGGATCTGTCCGGATTTTGATGCAGTTTGCAACATCAGTAAGAAATAAGGAGGAGATAAGTTATTATGTATTATAAATTCTGGTTTATGTACGTGTGTTACATAAAACTTACATAAACCAGAGCTTACTGAGGGCACGTCTCTATAGTCTATGCTTAGGTTTTTTTTTTTTAACAAAACTACCACGTCATTTCTGCTTCTATTGGCTGACGAACTATCGTCAGCCAATAGAAGCAGAACACTGATACGTCAAAGTGCAATAAAATAGTTTTGATTGGCTGTTTAACAATGTCACGTGGTATGGATTGTTTACATTTTTTAAATACCTAAAAGTATAGACTATAGTAGGGTATTACTATGCACACAGGCGCGCTACAAACTTTTATTACTTATGCTGCGTTCCTACAAAGAAAATGCGCATGTGCAATTAATTAATAAAAGTATATTAAACTCGCATAGGTTATTACCTTTTCTCCATAGAAGGGCAGTTTAGACCATCTAAATAAATGAATGTCTAATCTCAAATATGGTTACGCTTAATAATACAGATTAATGACTTTAAAATTCTACCAACACTTACATTAATTATTCTTATTTCCAGGCAACAGACCACTCCGTACCACAAGCCAGGCCTCTACGCCCCCATCGCCCCCCCAAAACCAAACGACCGAACCTACCTCCTGCCCCCCAATCCGAACAACCTACACACCGTCATCCAGCCACAAAAAGCGCTCCCAGAAGCCACCCTCCTCTCCATGCAAGAGGAAAAGGAAGAAGTCAAACCCCTCATGGAACCAACTCTAGAATCACATCTCCTGCCACCACACTTTGAAGCCAGCGTGGACAAAATCTCAAGGTCTGACATAGCATTGGATGACTGGGAGGATAATCTCCAGTATCTCTCTCCAAACGTCAGAGACATGATCAAATTGGCGAATGATTTGGATGATGAGCGGTTGCTGGATGACAGTAATTTTGAGGAGTTGAGGGCTGGGCCACAGGGGCCGAAGGCGGGGAAGCTGAGCGCTTCGAACTTGAGGCTCCTTCTTCTGTATGATCTGCTGAGTCGAGAGGCGAAAAGACAGAGGCTGTCGGATTATTATGTGAGTATAGTTAGTTATAAGTCGCGTTTTTGTTGAGCATAAATAAATTGATATCTTTAGTCTTTCTTTGGCCTCGAGTAGTCGGGTAAAAAAAGGGTTTTGAATTCATATATTTTGAAGTGAGGTTGAATTACCAACTCGCATCCCGTTTTATCCCCATATTAATTTTTCTCCGATCGCATAGATAGATACCCATGTTTGAATTTATAGCTATCTCATATAATATTCCATTGAGGATTTTCCCCCTAATAAATTTTCTTCTTGTAATTAAGCTGTTACTGATGCAGAAAGCCCGAAGACCATAGCACCCAGGAATAGGAGCTCCACTATTGCAGAGCTCCATCGACTCAGATTGATTTTGAATTGAGAAAACATGCAAGTGGGGAAAATAAAGCATGGAAAATATGCAATTCGTGGAAAATAAATGGGGAAAAATGCGAATAGCAAGTTTGCTACGCGGAATTAGTCAGTTAGGGTAACCGATCTATGTTCTCCAGTTATATAGCTCTTTTTCGCTGCCAGGTTTTAAGAGTTCATAAAGGGGCCCTAGGAAGATATAATCACTTCACTGCTCCTAGGAATTAGGATCATGCTAATGAAAATAATGGAATACTTTTTTTCTGTCCTTCATAATGATTATATTGAATGATTTTGCTTGGTATTATTCAGTAAAGAGGATTTAGTAAGCAATTAAGATATGATTGATGATTCAAGGTTAAACCGCAACTTTTTGTTATGTTGAAAAGAGGTAAACGAATCAAAATTATCTGGTAACGATATTTGTCATTGGGGTTAATGAACTATTGCTTTAAAAATGCGTTTTTAAGATTAAAACCCTTATCCATCAATGCACAATAGCTAAGATAATATGTTCAAAAATATGCTTTGACAGAAAACGACCAAGCACACTTTATCTACACTGATATTATGAAGAAGAAAGGTTTAATTGTATGTTTGTTTGTTTGTTTGTTTGAATTGAATAGGCTCCGAAACTACTGGACCGATTTGAATAATCTAGAATCTTACATTAATCCTTATGAACATAGGCTATGTTTTATTTTTCTGCGCGTACTTAGTCACGGGCAACGACTGGTCTAAAACAGTTTTATAGTGCGTTTATAAATATGGGGATAAATCTATAACTTAAAGTTTCATAATTTGTTTCGGGTTAAAATATAAGGTAATTTCGAAATGCCGACAAATTAGTAACTTTAGTTTCGATTCTAATTTAATTAGAATCGATTGTGGTTTTTTTTCAAGTTACTATTCATCTACCTACTTGTAGTTATTTTATTAGAATGTATTGAACATCGATTTATGGTGTCTAAAAGATGATCTGTTCATAGAATCGGAAGGTCCGAACAGGATCCCTGCTGCACATAAATAAACCCAGCAAGTTAGGACTTGTTAATTTTGCCTCAATTAGCAGCTTGTTACTGCATTTTTTTTTCTAAATAGCTTAATACGTTACCTTCAATAATTACATTATCTAACGTTTCCGTTCAAAAATATCTGGCACTCTATACAAAATGCATTAAAATGTATAGGAAGCTTCTCTTCAAGTTTATGTTAGAGTAACGCCAGTTTTTTATTGACACGTAAAAGGACCCTAAATACTTTTAAATGGCATTTAAAATATGTATAACCGTCACTTAAAAGGGTTTAGGAGGCCATTAAAGGTTGATGCAATGTGACAAGTTCATCAGGGTGTTCTTCTTATCCTGATCATTATAAAGATTGCTGTTGTACTTGAAACAACCTCTCAGTAAAAGACTAAGAGAGGACAATCTGTTACTCTAACCGGTCATCGGTAACCCTACCTATGAGTTTAGCAAAACACATGCAATATTTTTTTTACCATATTTTTGGTTGTCACTTTCATGTCAACCTTACCAAGATACGTCAAATCCTCGTTGTATTAACGTCGAATCCTCCTTGGTGGAGGAAAAAGCAAATACGACGTGTAACGTTGCGGTTTTATCATTGACTTGAATAAACCCAAACTCTGAGAACTGGCAACAATCTTTGGTATATTTTTAAGGCTGGTAACGAGATTGACACTAAATGTCATTTACACATTTTGTTATCTGGTTTGGCATTGGGGTTGTCAGCCTTAGATTTTCTACGCGATTGTAAGGAAATAAAATGAACTTCAAGATTTATAATATTATGTTTATTTCCATTAATGAATGGAAGTATTTGCTGAAATAAAGTTTTGTAGAGATTTAGGTTTCAGAAAGAACATTGAATGCTTCTTTGACAGTCAAGTGATTTATTGTATTGAAAATCAATAATACCACAGTTGGAAATTAACTCGTTTCAGGGTAAATTCTGGGGTAAATATTGTGGGAGAATTTCTTCATCCGAGGGTGCTCCAGGGTTCTCCGTCATTGTGACCTTCCGCCATATTGGCTAGATTCAGCTTATAACAAGCGCTCCAAGATGACTTGCAGGAGAAGCTTGAAACATCTTGTGCAGGACGGAGGTCCGAGTTGTGATAAAAGTCTTCAATGGCTTATGTGGCAAAGTAGCAGCCGATTTAAGTATTATTTTGTGGCAGTAACAAAATCGTAAGTAGATATTTCATAGGAAGAATTCATGTGCACCATGTAACTTAGTTTCTTAACCTCGTGGTTAACTTTCAGTTCACCAAGAGGGTTCTGTATGCCGGGACGGAGGGAAATACAGCGTTTGAGATGATCTCTATTGGATAGTCTCCGCTGGATGGGAATTTTGAATGCTCAGAAATTTTGATGCTGAGAATTTAGAATTTAATTTAATTTAGAATGATGAGACTTTTGAAGGCTGTGAATTTTGAATGCTGAGAATTTTGAAGGCTGAACTATTTTGAAGTTGAACCTTTTGCATCAACCATTTTGAAGCTCTTCAAGTTAGGATATCTTACTGCTTGCACCGCCTGAACATTCTATCTTCGCGTGCTTGCTTTGCGGCTTGCAAATGGAGTTTGCATAGAGTCGACGCCCACAGCACCGCTTCGTCTCACACTGCCTGGATCCTGTCTGCAGCCGGACAACCTTGTGCAGTAAGGTTACTTACTTCCAATTGAGGTCTGTGAATTAATTATTTAATTAATGATTTAGAGAAGTAGGATTTAAAAGTAAATGGAATATTGGAATTGATGGCATTAGGTTCCTTAGGGACTAACTTACTTTAGAATAGATAATTGTGAACTTTAATTAGAACCACAACGTTTATGCACGACCCATGCTTTCTCTGAGCTACAATAATTTAATGTCTGGTCGTTTCAAAGCAAAGGTTTGCAATTAACATAATAATTTTGGCTTGTATAAAACAGGAGTAGAAATAAAGTTTGTGTTCAACTTACTAACTGGTTTCCTTTAGCTCCATTGAATGGTCCCACTTTTATCCTGAGGTCACGCCGGACATTTGTTTTTATGATTTTCTGAACATTAAGTACATTTCGTTTACAACGTGTTTCTTCCATTGGCCGGGTCAGGAAGGCACGTTGCAGACGTTACAATAGTCACTACACACTACATACAACCGTAGGTCAATGCATAGGGACGTGAATGTGACGTCCCCAAGATCTCTTGTCGTGTCGTCTGTAGTTTTAATGTATAATTTGGTAAACTTTACTATGTTTAAACGTGTATTATAAGAATAATTCCCTTTTATTGACTTATAAGGAAAATTAGGAATTGGTCAAATCAAAAATTCGGTCATATTGGAAATTTGTTAATACGGAAATTTAACTACTATCCCATTAGATCGATTTTGATTCTATAAAAAATATAATAAAGTTTAATCAAAATAAGGAAATAAAATAAGTACAAGGGTACCACGGATAATGTCATTTTCTTTCAGAAGATCCGGTTTCTCCGTGACAATGCAAGTAATTATTATTTTAAACAACAAATAAAATTGGTCACGTTTTACTTTTTGTACGTTCTTTAACCACTGCACATGCTTAATTATGAACAAAAAACTAAAATATCTAATAGTAGATTATACACCGAGGGGATAAAGCACAGTTTTATGTCACGGGCGCGATATTGAATCCTGAACGTAACGAAGGACTCCAGATTTAACTCCCGGGCGCAGCGAGGGTGTTATGAGTTAATTCCCGAGCGAAGCGAGGGAATTAAGAAGAGTCCTGAGCGCAGTGAGGGGTTCAAGCGCGCCCAAGACGAAAACAGCTTTATCCCCGAGGAGTGTACTCTACTTTTCTCACCTTTTGCGAGACAGTAAAAAAGCGAGTAGTAAATTAAAATTAAAAGTGAAAATTGATATTTGATGTTTTCTTCAATTTTGATATATTTATTTAAAACTTTGCAGTTATCACCAATGTATTTTATTGCAGCGTCTTACAATACTCGCGGCTTTTGTTTAATTTCAAATGTGTTCCATTCAGCTTGCCGTGGCCAGCTCGATTTTAGAAAATGTTCGATTTTCAAATTAGGTTGGACGCGGCGGTGGCGGCAGCGCCGCGCCCGGCCTTCGAGTATTAGTTGATCTTTTATTACGAAATTAGACTTTAAGGCCATTGTAATAAGAACTATGAAAAGTGAAAATATTACAACCCAGCGGGTTATAATGAGATTCAGTACAACATTACACCCCGGCTAAAGCCAAGGGCTTTAATGATTTGGTTTGCGTAAGGTTTGCATGATATGTAATTTGGCATTGTCGAGCAGGTGGTGTGAAAATAATATTAACCACAAAAAGTTCACCAGATTCCTTTTATTTTGCACTTTGTTTGATTTATAACTGCACAATCTTAATTAATAAAAAAACAGGGAAATGAACAAATATACGTATAAGAAAGAGAAGAAATATCACTCCTTTATGTCAAACTATTTTAACAGATTTCTACACTGAGTTTTCAAACAATGCATTTTGGGTAACCCTACTTTGTACGAACATTTTAAATCCCTGTTGTATTTAATCCAATCCAATCCAACAAAGTATATTATTGTTCGGAAAAATTCTTCAAGAATTGAAGGTGCCACGGCGGAACGTTACTCGAGTCGAGAGCCACTTCGTTATTTCACAATGAAATTACGCAAAAGGGCTTTTCACCGCGTTTCCGGATTCACAATAAAAGGATTGTTCTTGTATTTATATCACAAATTTTAACGAAATAATAGACAATAGGAATAAACAGCTGTAGTCGAAAGGCGGAAATATCTGAAATGATATGACGTTATTATATACTTTTACCATTTCTCTCTTTTCATCACTGGACCATTATAAAATCGTGTCGTTGTGAAAAAAACTGTGTTCTATCCCAGTGTATTTAAATTTATCTTTAAATTTTTATTTTACGTATTTTCTAAAGTAAAGGATGGAATCTTTATTAAATCGGCAAAGAATGTGAATATTGTAAATGAAATTTAAAGGAGACAAAGACCCCCGGGCAGATTCACTTACAAATCGTAGGCGTGGTACACAAATTGGCCTTAAAACACATTTAATTTTTCAACCGACTGAAAGCGATAAATATGTTAAGTGTCATCCTTGTTTCATTTCTACATTTAAATTCAAGTGTAATAAAATTTCAAATATTTTTAAAGTCAAACGTAACACCAATAATAATAATAATTAATTATGTTTTACTTGACACAAATCAGTTTTATATTGAAGATATCTAAAATATCTTTTGTATTAGCATATGAAATAAATTAGGAGAGCAGCCAAAACGTATTCCAACGTATTCCTAGAGCCAGATCCTGATGAAACATTCATTATACATATCAAATACACACATACATACAAATAAGAGAGACATTATATATGTAGTCGCTTATCTGATAATCCTAATTGAAATGAAACAAATTAATTCAACCTTGCATAATATTTCACTAAACATAAGTGGAAATATGAATCAATTAACCTTTTATTGTTAGTTATGATTGGGTTTCTGTAAATATTCCAAATAGGCCTACTCTGATAACTCCTATAATCTTCTTTACATAGAATAAAACAAAATCGCTCCCGCTGTTTGTTCGCTTAGATCTTTTAAACTACTCTACGGATTTTGATGCAATTTTCAGCAATAGATAGAGTGATTCAAGAGGAAGGTTTTGATGCGTAATAAATTCTCGATTAGGTGCAGGTGTTCGCAGAAAGCTCACATAAACCGAAGCAAAGCGAGGGCGGGTTGTTCGAATAACACAAAATGTAAAATTGAAGGAATAAAATTGTTCTATATTTACCTACATTGCTTTATTTAATTAGTTGATTGTAATTAGTAATAATTCGGCTAATTGCAAAGTACAGGTGCACTTTAATATTCTACTCGGTAAAACCATATTGCTATTGATATGGTTATCGTATTGTCAACGATACGATGGGTCTTATTAACTTGATACTAGACTTTACAACTAGCCTAGAGCTTATTTTGGGTTAAGGTTATTTTGTGTGAGATTGAGCCTTGGTATAGGTACTTGGGTGACGGTACCAGAAATGGACAAGGACCAATGATGGACACATGATTCTTATTTCACAGAAAATAACGATTATTCATTTGTTTTGCAGCATCAATTCACGACCGTATGAAATTTGAATTTAGAGTTAAGTGTCGAATTCTGCTGGCTGTCAGCTAAGCACTGATGCCATCATCCTACATTTATTTTTTATTGAACTTACTGAACAATTTAAGCGTATTCTTCTCTTAACACCGTGGCTTCTCTTCTTTAGCACTCTGTTTAAAACACTCACAAGTGTGCTGTGTTTATGTGTGTTTGTTTTGTATCACAAGACGTGTGCTGTGTGTACCTATGTGTGTTGATTCTTTGCACATGGATAGATAAATAAAAATAATAATTAAGGTAAAGTAGACTTATGTATTTAGTGAGATAAAGCGGTTAAGTACCAATTTCACCAAACTATGCTTAATTTAATCAATTTTAATCGACTGGTGTTTCATACATTTTGACAGATCTTAACACTAAGGGCCTGTTGTTTGACCAGTAGTTAAACTAACTAATTGTCAAAATTCGAAAAGGAATTGCCTATTTGACACATTTCCTTGAGTTTCCTTCAAATTTTCGACTCCTTTTTCAAATTTTTATACTTAGTTAGTTTAACTACTGATCAAACAACAGGCCCTAACAGTCTGTTAAGTGGTTAAAATCGTTTAGTTAAATTGGTACTAAAGCTCCTAAAAATCATCTCGGTAAGACAATACGAAATAAATTTAAATAGCTTGTACATAAGTGTGTTGTTTTTTGAGATAGTTTTATGCGTTTTTAGTAACGGCTTCGCAACCCTGCCATGATCCAGTACCTATACTTTTACCCGGTTTTTAATCTACAGACACAGTTGACATTAACTACATTTATCACACACACACACGAATCTTGTCAAATAAATCCAAATTAAACCACAAAGGGGTAAAAAGGGCTATAAACCCCCAGCGTTAAATCCGATACGGTACCGTAAAAGGTCTCAAAATGATTAGGTACGCCATAAAAACGACATAACTCTAGTTATCTTTGACGACATTGTGTCCATAGTGTGTCGTATACCACCTATTGAAGCGCCATAGAATGCACAACATAAAGACTAATCCAATTTAAGAATACCTACGGTGCGTATGTACTTAATAATTTAGTTCTAATCCTTGAAAAAGCTGCAAGTTGAAGACATAATACATACTCGTAGGAAGGGTCTATATTGTAATCCATAATGTTTATTTCGCATAATGTATCATTTCGCATAAAATCGTTTGTGTTAAAATGGTTTTTAGAATTAAAAAAAGTTTTATTATTATAAAAAAACTAACCTAACGTAACCTAACCTAATCTTCACAATAGACGTTTATTAAATTCTAACATGTCAGCCTAAAAAGGTGTTATGCAAAATTATACATTATGCGAAAAAAAATGCGTTTTGAAGGAAACAATGGGAAATCACGCTTATGGAAGAAACCATAAAAACATAGTATTTTTTTGTTTTTTTTGAGTAAATAAATATTGAATATGAGTGATTACTACACCCACTTTTGACTAGTGGTCGGAATGACGTCATTTTGTTTCTAACCGCGTTTAGTTTTTTACGTCCAGCACTATCTGTGACGTAGAAAAGATCATGTGTAATTTTTTTATATTCATTTTCTCACTTAATAATTACCAAAAAAAAATCCTCCAAGAAAATCCTGTATAAGCATTCTTTTTTCAGAACATCTTTTAAGAAGTTCGTGTTGTCATTTGAATCCATCAAAATTAAAGTTTATAGAGCCTCGTCTATTAATATCTTTGTATGAAACCTCTGCAGCTAGCATACGTTGTGCGGCGTTGCTCGCTCGAACAAATAAAACAATTTTATATCTTAGCTGTTAAACTTTTACAACCTTCCCCGCGAAGGGTCGCCTCGTGTCCACTGCACAAGGAGAATTTTAAACGGATCTAATTATTCACGTCATGTTGAGAAAAAAGAAAGTTCAAGCCGGTTTCAACAAGTTAAATAAACTTGTATTGTATGTCTGTCAATACGAAAACTTTTGAGTTAAATTTAATCCGCATTTCGTAATTTTGAATTTTGGAACACATTAGTAAAGGAGATAAAATGCAGGGACCTGACCGCCAATTCCCTGATCAAAGCCTTTAAAACACGTACCTCTCGAGTTATAACCCACTAAAAGAATAACCCCTTTGGAAGAAATATTATAACTTAGTTATTTGTTAAACTAACCATTCCCATAAGGGTAACCTAAAGCACACGGCCGGTGATGACTGATCTGTCCTGATTTTGCTAGGAAGTTTTATTTATTGGGGAAAAAACAAATATAGTCATTACAAAATATTATAAAACAAAGGATCCTTTAAATATAGGTTTAGTCTAGATCCTCAAACAAACCCTACTAAGGGTTATATTCTATACGAAGTATTTTGATTTTGATTTTGATTCTAGATTAGACGGTGACTGTCGTGCAATTAAGGTGTTTATAACTTACACGACACACAAACTTATTAATTATTGATTGGAATGTGATACACAAACATAATAATTATTATTTACTCGATAACGATACGGTAACCCTACTTACCTACTTGATAGAAAGTAGAAGTTAGTGCTCAAGGTATAGGGTAACCCTTTAGAATAAAATGAGTAAGCAAGACCGCGTTGTTGGGGCATTCTTTACAGTGATCACGTAACGCGTCAAAAATAACTCGTCACAATGTGCTATGAAAACGCGCATGCGTCAAAGTGTCGTTCGCGTCGTTTCCTCCGACCGAAAGTAAATCTTTTTATCGATCCCTTTGTTAAAGCAACAAGATGTCGCTTTATGTCTCACAAGCGCGGTTTTACTATTTGTCGGATAGGACGGTTAAACATGGTATATAGTCCCTTTACTTCCTCAAACTCGTATCTGATTGAATAGTTACATAGGAAAAGCACTCATGTTACCTGAAAAATAAAGTCTACTTTCCTATCTAACTATGCGATCACATACGAGGTTCTCAACTTCGCTGAGAAAGTAAAGTGACGATATACAGCTTTAAGTGTTTTTAGTAGCCGCTAACTCTTATTCATGAGTTGAGCACAGTTTGTAAAGCTTTGGTTTAGTTTAATCTTTAGATTAATAAGATAGAAACTCCACAGTGACGCACGCTGCACATGCGTGGGTAAAATAAATATTCGCTGAGAATTAAAATGCGATACACGCACAAACAGACTGACGTTAGTGACACACGCACGTCTAGAACAATTGACAATAGGAACCTTTGCAAAAGGAGTTCAGGGGGGGTTATTATGACATGACTATGCAAGCCATTTTACGGCAAGGACAAAGGACAGAGCTATAGCAGTTCTATAGCTCTGTATTTTTCTCTCAGCTTAACATTTTATGTTTATGTTGCATATCTATGTCATAATAACCCCACAGAACCTCTATTTAAGACTGCACCGAGCAAACGCCGAGCGTCCAGTGGCGCCCTCATTACTATTATTGTGTTTTCTAATTAACTAAATAATTTCCTTGCAATCAGACTATACATTTTTGTAGCGCAAGTAAAAACACAATTTATGGGATACGTAACAAACTTTAACAACAATTACGCTTTGAGTAGTCAGCTTAACGGGAAAAGGTGGACACTTTTTTCCGTTAAGTTGATAACTCAAAGGTGAATTGATACTTAACTATGTGATATACCCTATAAGTTGTGTTTTCATTTGTAGTAGAAAAATCTATCGACCATTTCAAGAAAATACTTTAGTTTATTAGAAAATACAATAATAGTAATGAGGGCGCCACTGCACTTAATATCTGTAACGCCGTGATGTCTGTCATTTTATTCAATTTAAAATGATTCTACAAGGAATGACATAAATACTGAATTACGCTGTCGCCAGTGTGACGCTATGTAACTCTACGAGCTCTCAAAATTGTTTCAACGTATTTTTCTCTTTCGCTTTCTCTTACGCACTTGTATTTGTGTCGTCAGCGATTGCGCTCTCGTTTGCACAGTCACTGTGTCTATTACGCTAATATATTATTATTAACGTCTATGGTTATGTTATCTAAGCCTAATCATCATCATCATCATCATGTCAGCCGAAAGACGTCCACTGCTGGACATAGGCCTCCCCCAAGGCTATCCACTCAGACCGGTCTTGTGCTTTTCGCATCCAATGCGTTCCCGCGATCTTCACAAGGTCGTCACTCCATCTTGTTGGAGGCCTACCTACAGCTCGTCTCCCGATCCGCGGACGCCACTCAAGAACCTTCTGACCCTATCGGCCATCAGTCCTAATACCAAGAATAAATCAAAACCAATTTCTTCCCAGGGGTTCTCTCCCGACGTGCTTCGAACCCTCTCCGAGTCTTCTAGCGGGGGCGCACGCGCACAGCTCCGTCTCGCTCTCTCCAAGATGGTGGAACGAAAGGACTGCCAACACGAGTACGCCAACAACCGAGCGAGGGAGATGGTCGACGAGCTAGGAAAGGACGAATCGAAATTGTCCAGCGAAATTAGATACTTGCAACCGTTGAATTACAATATGCTTTAGATAGGGAGATATTTTGGATTTTATTTGGTTAAGATGTGATTGGTTATTTAATGAGACTGCATTTCATTTAATTATGTTTTTTTACTTACATTTAGTTTACTAGTTAGCTAGTAGACATCGACATACTTTAAGAAACATAATTTAGAACTTCAAAAAACAATTTTACCCAATCTTTTTTTTAAACAATAACTAAGCACTTGTTAACAGAACACTACAATTATTGTTTTTTAAAATAAAATAGATTTTGTATCGATAAGAAAACAAGCAATGTAATAAAATACAATTTCTGATATTCCTTTCATAAATTGTAAAATTATATAGTGATATATTAAAATTATAAAGTATATAATTGTTTTCATTTAATTATCTGTGACTTCAACGGAAATGGAATAACATGTGACTTGACAAGTACCCTTACCATGAGTTACAATTACCGTACTCGCTAGCGAGTCGAATGCTCTGTCCCTCGCACTCTATAAGATTACTGCGAGGTCTGCGAGCGAGGGACAGAGCGCTATTATATATATCGCACTGCTAGATCAAAACTGTATCAACTCAAAATCCTTGCTAGTAAAATTTCAAGTTCATAGAAGTGGTATTAAAGTTGATTTGAATATACAGTTGTATTTTGAGTTACTACTTACTGTTTTAATGTACGGTCACGATCGTTAATTTGGGACCCATTTCAACAAAAATATGCTTGAAGTCGTCAATGTCATTAGAGATGTCACGTCACTTGTATATTTTAGGAAACTCAACGTTATTGTTGTAGAATGTCAGATTGACTTTGGACCTAAGGTGGTACCAAATTAAAGATCGTGACTGTATATGTATAGTGCTATATGTAAAACTTGAAATGTACATGTAAATATCATCAACTAATGTAAACACGCTGCCTTATTCTGATCAAGTTAACATTCTTCAACGAAACTTTTTTCATTTTAGATCACATAATAAAATGAATTACCTAATCAAAAGTCAGTTTAAAAAAAACACTCTTCACATTTCAATTAATTCGGGACAGATTTAATTAAGTAACCGCACTTAGCAAGAATAATATCCTTTTAAAATGCATATTCATTATTTTTATTAACATAAGGGTCTTTTCCTTCTTAAGGAGTTTGCCAACGAGCCACATAGTGCAGTATTTTAGGTGTTAAACTAACGGAGCGTATACGAAACACCACAAGCTGAAGTGGGACTGGGCTGGCCATGTCTGCCGCATGCGACAAGCTGTGGGCCAAAGTCACCATAGAGTGGAAGCCCAAGACGCAAACGCGGCAGACCTCGTCGGCGATGGCGGGATCACTTGGATTCCTTTTTGAAGGACTGGTCAGAAACGGCAAAGAATAGAGATACATGGAAAAGGTGGGGGGAGGCCATTGCCCATCCGGCTAATAACAAAAATAAATGATAAATAAAGGGTCCTTCGTTCCGAGTTCAATTAAATACTAAAGTTAAGTATTTTTTGTGTTAAATGGGCTTTTAACGATAATATTACTTGTGGGGATCTTAGCGGACGGAGATGCAGGCAGCAACAAGTCTTATCTAATGAAAAAGTTTGGATGCGTAGATGTTTGTTACTCAATCACGCTTCATCCCCTGAACGGATCAGGACGAAACTTGGCACACATATAGTTTAGGTCCTGAAAAAGGACAAAGGATGGTTTTTAATTTGAAAAAGTGGCACAGTTTCCAATGGAGAAGCAATATACGACAGCAGCTAGTATTACACAAAGTGTCCATATTAATTCATATGTAGCCTGTAGATAGTTCGAAACTAGTAGTTGGTCTGAATGCGGTCATCAAAGTTGCTAATACTGCCCTCCAAAATAAAAACGACGCACGCGTAATTTGATAGTCAAAGCAAATTGAACCCTATGACTTCAGAATTAAGGTCACCAATACATTGGTGATCTTATGAGACATACGTACTTTTTTCTAATGAGGGCAGAATAGTTTTACTCGGGCAGGCTCGAGTAATCCTTATATTAGACCGCAACACGTGAATATTTTATAACGAGTGGGATTTCGATTGGTTTCAAACTTCTGCGGTATCGGGGCGATAATGGGGCTTATTCGGAATAGCGTTGTCCAATTATAAATTACATTTTAAACAGTTATTTAAATATTAAGACGATTTCTATGATCAGTTAAAAATAAACTTTATTGGCCCACTCTAACGTTCGTTCGTTCAAATAGTTAGCATGCTTTGATGTGCCGCCACAATGGGTGCAAAATTCTGACGAAACTGAAATAAAACTCTGTTTTACAAGCTTAATATAAATTTATTGTTGTATAGAACCTACATTTTACGTTTTATATTAGTATGCTAAAATCGTCTAAGGTAATATCCAACGCAATGGCACTATATTAAGTTATAAATTTATACTTATAAAACACTGTTTTTTTTATTCACGTATTTTGACACGAAGTTAGAGAAATAAAAACCACTAAGTCAAACCAAGAAACTAAACTATTGCTAAATAGAATAAATAATGCAACGAGAGATACAAATAACATGAAAAGTAACTTAAACAAGATGAAAATAACAAAAAACGAAATGAATATAATTTTTTCTATCTTCGTCCCGATCATTACAATTTTTTTTTATGAATATTTTTATATTTTATACTGTATTTGTTCAGTTTATTTGTTTCATTTGTTTTAAACTTATAATACAGATTACTAAATATTTCAAAATAATTTGATACACTGACTAGGCATCAATAATATTAATTATACTTACATTAAAAATGAGTTAAAAACGACTAGAATTTTACAAAATACCTAAGCTAAGAACTAGGCTTGAAGAACTGTAAAATGGCGCCAAAAACCAACTGAAGGAAACTCCCGGCGAGTTCTAAGAAGTAGACAAGACCGCCTTCTTTTGCTTTATCATCGGTACTATCATCTTCAATTTCTCTGGAATCCACGCTATTAATTGAATCATTTAATTGGATATTGTTTATCCTTGCTGAATGCAAGCTTTTTGAAATAAGGAAGATTTTCTCTGGTTTCTTAACTTCTTTCTGTAACGTGTCTAACGAGAGCTGTTCGATGTCGCGCTCTTCGAGGTCGTTGACGAGCGGACTCAGATCGACTTCTTTGGATTCATCCAAGGTTTCTAGAGAATTCCATCGTTTTTTGAAGATCGATCCAGTTTTGTTCTTTCCAAAGCCGAAGAAACTGAAAATAACGATTTGACATTTTAATTTCATACTGTAGGTCGATTCACAAGGGTTGGCACGAATGGATTGAATGAGTGAATGAAAGTATACTAGTGTTAAAATAGTAACAGGTTTTCGGTTTGAAATTCGAACGACGGCACTCACACAATGATAGGTGACATTACTTTCGTTCAATCCATTCGTGCCAACTCTTGTGAATTTACCTGTAGATAAAATAATGTAATAAACTCTTGCAAACATTTGTATGCAAGATTATAAAGAATCGGATACATTATTTACAAAAAGGAATGTTACAAAGAGTAAGTTATCCCTTTTAGGGTGGATTATAATGTAACAAAGATTGATTATTAGAACTAGCACAACTAGCCCTCGCCATTGAAACGTTTGGACCATGGTCTTCCGACACCAAAAAAGAAATCAACGTGTCAGAAAAACTTGTGCATGTCTGTGGTGATCCTCAGGCCGGTTCCTTTTTTGCCCAAAGGCTGAGCCTAGCGGTGAAGAGAGTAAACGCTGCGAGTGTCTAGATGCCTCACGAGAGTTCGATGTAGGGGTTTACAAATGTAAGGTCAAGTAAGGTCAAAGGGCAGGTCCCAGGTCATACCCATCCGATGTAACCCACCTGTAAATTGGTGTAGTGAGTTTCTCAGCGATGTTCGTGGCAATCTGAAGGTACACGTCCCCGGACACAGGCCCAGCTTTCTGGTAGCTTATAACCGACTCCTGGGGCATTCCTCGGCTCCTGCACTGCGTCAGTAGCTGGAGCACCTGGAATGGGGATAAGACAGGATTAAGTCACCGTCCTGGTACAGACAGTTATACTGGAATAGTTAATCTCGTGTAAATTGAATGTTTGTGAGATCAACCCTTGAAAAATAAACGACAAAAATAGAATCCCGTGTGGTTGCCGGGTTAGAATAGTGCCACTCCATGTCTTCCCGTGGATGTCGTAAGAGGCGACTAAGGGAATAAAGGCTTGTAGTACTGTTTGGGCCACCTGCACGGAAAATTTTAACACTGGGTTACGACTTGCGACATTAACTCCAGTTAGTAAACTTCAGATTCATACAAAAACTGTCATCTTAACTCGAATTAGTGGTTTTAACTCAGTGTTAAATTTTCTGTGCATGTGGCCCTTAGGCAATGGGCTTGGAACCTGTCACTAATAAACTGGTAAACATCTTAGCGTAATTCTACAAAATTTGGTTACAGAATTATCAACAATCTTTAGAGTTGTTGGTTTTTCTGTATGCATGACTTTACGTATGTTGGACATAAATAGTAATTACAACACTAAAACGAAAACCCCTTCTAGCAAGTCCGCCGTGGAATTAGCTTAGTTCTCTTTAAATTTTAATACTTACGCGTTTATTTTTTATTGTAATTGTATTACCATGTATGTACACTAATATTATAAAGTGGAAACATTTGCATTTTTGCATTTTTAACATAGCTAGCTGTAGGTCTGTACCCTGCGCGCGTTGCTGCGTCGTACCAACGCAGAAACCTTCGTAGACTCATGCACAACACTTTGCTGAAGATCATCACGTGATCAAATGCATAGTTTACGATTCTATAAAGGACATACGGACAAACATTCATTTATATATATACATATAGACGAGCAAAGATTTTATATTTTTCTATGTTTAAGTATAACGAATAAACTCAAAACTCTTAGCCGACTAAGGTAATAAAGGCGTGTAGTACTGTTAGGCGATGGGCTTGCAACCTGTCACTAATACGCTGGTAAACATCTTCGACTAAGTGAGCAAAATGTGGTTACAGAATTATCAAAAAGTTTTTAGAGTTGTTGGAAATTCTGTAGCTCTGCTCTGCTCTGGAAATGAAGGCGTGATTTTATGTATGTATGTATGTATGTATGGATAAACTCAAAACTACTGGACCAATTTCAAAAATTCTTTTACCACTAGAATGTCACATCATCCCTTAGAACAGCCTCATTTTTCTTCAAGTATGCCCATACAGCTAGTAAATGATAATTTTAAATGATTTAACTTTTGATTTTCGCAACCAAACAATTTAAAGACTGATAAAATCGATGTATGTGTATAGGTACATCAATATTTGGCCCGATAGCTGTGTAAATATTAATGCTTTCGATTGTACGATCATACTTTTCTATCACATATTCATAAAGTTATCCCCCGAGTCACGTAGGAGGAAAACAGACGTTCTTTTGAAGGAAGGCCGCCTTTACGTGACTGTACGAAATATGACGTGCCTTTGAAAATTAAGCTATTATAGACCTCGGAATGACCCAGGTGACATAAGGTAAAGAAATATCACTAGGGTATAAAATAAGTTGATGAAGAAGAACAAATCCACGTTTATATGCCTCTGATGATTAAATTGGTGATTTCAATAGAACTAATCACATTCTCTTTGCACATGCATAATTTGGCAGCATGGCTTCAGTCTGTCGATAAGATCGAACGTATAAGGCTGCCTAATTGTGAATGCACACGGTAAAATGTGTTTTCTTCGCTCTGACGGGACTACTTAAACTTGCCGCTGCAATGTCGCTCGTTCGTCCGACCGTCCGTTGTTTTTGAGAGAATAACACCCCAGTTATCATATAGCCTATTCCGCCAGAATTTAAAACAAAAAACAACCACTTGAGAGAATAACACCTCTGTTAATCGAAAATTCGGACAGCGATGCATTAGGAAAAATGACGATAAGGGACTCCAGTATAAGGGCCCCCTTTCACAAGATTATATAAACGAACAGAAACATGATTCAATATAACTAACAAATAATCTTGACATTACGTCTCAACCACCTATTATTTTGTTCGTCACTTAATAAATAAAAAACACGCGCCGATGCGTCGAGGCCGTGTAAAGTATCAAGAATACGTGATCGGCGTACTAACGCTAGGCATTGGCGTCAAGGATCAAGACGTCAGGAAAATGGGACCAGTCACCTTCTAGATTGAGGATCGGTGTTATCATACTCAATTAATATATCTACTCGAGCGAAATAGAAGTGACCGACCCGTGGTACAACTGCTATCTTCAACTGACCAAAATCAGTATCATAAATAAGAGGTAGGTTTTAGTAATGTATCATTTACACAAGCAATTAGGGTACAAACTCAAAAAGACCTTCAGAACTTTTTATCTAATCTGCTTTTTACACTATACCTTCGCTGAAATGTCTGTTGTATTTTGCTCTGCTTGGTATTGTTTGTTATTTGTTATTTGTGTTTTGTTTGTATTGTTTAAATGGATTCACTGAAAATCAGCGTCGAGGCACTTCCATGCCTTGGCACATGCTGAGTGGACTCCTCTTTGAGACCACCCTCAAAGCTGTACTATTTACCTACTATTTTTTCTAGTTTTAAGCAAGTTGTTATGTTGTTATGTGGTTTCAAATAAATAAATCATTTATTCATTCTTTCATTCAACTAGACAATAATTAAGATTTATAAGAAAAACACAAGCATAAAATAAAATGAAACAAAAACACCGCCTTAAAACACGCCCCCTCGCAAAATACCAGGGTCAAAGGTCCCCATAATCCCAGCAGCATTACCCCCCTGAATGGCAATAGACACCAGCTGAACCAAATAAGACCCAGAACGAGGGTCGCAGCCTGTCTCTCAAGCGACGACCCAACTCCTTAAGCTCAAGGCCTTGAGAGACACAAACTCATACGCCAATTCCAACGCCGAGTATTTAGCATGCTTCAACCTGGCGGCATTAGGAGAATTAGGAAATAGTCGACTCTATTAAATTTAATATTCAGATAGAAATCATTGGTCATTTGAACATGCCAGTTGAACCACGGGTTGGGAGCAGAAACAGGTAGTGCTCTGACTACTTCCTCAAAACAAGGAACAGAATCTTTGTTAGATAGTCTAGTGCGTCTGCCAATCCGTCCTTAACGTATCATTTGTACCTACTAAGACTGCATTACAATAATAACAAAAATATACCTGAGATCCTCTTAACAAGCCCTTTCATTTGATATAGTTTACGACACAGTAAGATTTGCAATTATTTTTTTAAACATCTGTGTTTGGGTCATCAATTTACATATATTTATGTACCAAATTCGAGAGTGTACTGTATATTCCGAAAATCATTTTTTCCAAGTGGCGATTAATACCATTCGCATATTTTACCACTTTATTTTTTCTCAATAGCTACTTTTCCCGAAGGGCTTTTTAACCATTCGCATATTTTACCACTTTATTTTTTCTCAGTAGCTACTTTTCCCGAAGGGCTTTCTAACCATTCGCATTTTTTCCGACTATATTTAATTCTCTAATTTCTCAACCAACTCAACTGACCAATGTTTTTAATATCAAAATTAAATTTAACAGAGTCGACGGAGCTCCGCTTGAGCGGAGCTCCTATTTCTGGGTGGTTTTGGCCCTCCGGGCCTGCTGCAAAACTAACATAACCTAAACCTACCTCATATTTATGATAGTCGAGCAGTGGAGAAGAACCCAATTGAAAAATAAATATAATGGGAAAATATACGAATGGTTAGAAAGCCCTTCGGGAAAAGTAGCTATTGAGAAAAAATAAAGTGGTAAAATATGCGAATGGTTAAAAAGCCCTTCGGGAAAAGTAGCTATTGAGAAAAAATAAAGTGGTAAAATATGCGAATGGTATTAATCGCAACTTGGAAAAATCGATTTTCAGAATTTACAGTACACACTCCCAAATTCGTTCGTATCGTTATCAATAATGTTTAGGTTTCACGTAAACTGAGGGGCGGTTGCGTCGACCGCTTAGTTAATTCCATAATACACTTTGTCGGTTTTCAAAAATCGTTTACGTTAGCATCTCCCATCTCCTATATAACTTCAAGTCAAGTTCTCAAGTTCAAGGTTAGAATAGTGCCGAATAGTGATGTTGTAAGAATAAAGGCTTGTAGTACTGTTAGGCGATGGGATTGCCACCTGTCACTATTAGAGTCTCCCCAGACCTATCAAGGCGGAATCGGCTTGAGCCGGTAAGAAAAAGTTTTATGTCCGTGCAGTAAGAGTGAAAAAGGTATCGCTCGGCTCGGCTCGGCGTTGCGAACGGAACGACGTCGTTTTTGATCTTATTGCGTAGACATAATACTTATTCTTACCGGCTCAAGCCGATTCCGCGTCGATAGGTCTGGGGAGACCCTAACACTGGTAAACATCTTAGCCTAATTCTACAAAATGTGGTTACAGAATTATCAACAAGTTTTTAAAGTTGTTGGTAATTTTGTAGCTCTGTCTACCCGACTCTGAGAACGAGGGCGTGATGGTATGTATGTATGTGTCAAGTTCTCAATCATAAGCTACACTTCATCCCAATGGACTTCGGTTCCCAGGCATAACACCCGCCTCGAGAGAGATCTCTCTATTGTCCACTCTTACTACATGTACAATTTAAGATTTTATATTTTTTCTATTGGCTCTACTAGATAAAACCAAATCGCCTTTGACATGCTATTTTAATTATATTATCAGCGTTACGATAGTTTTTATACTTGACGGTAATGGCGATGGCGTATGAGGTTCAAACAATACGATAACTTGTCAAAAGCAATATGTTTTTGCCTATTAGAATAGAGACCCGGTTTACACTTTAATTTAACTATCACAGAATGTATTTCACTTTCCAATATTAAAACGAAACCGGGTTAATCAAAGTGATGCGAAAATAAACCGGTTTTTTTTACAGTTAATTATTATAATTCGATAAATTATTAGTATATTTACGGACAACGAATACGGTCAAATCAATACATTTCTATCGAAAAAATATAAATAAATGAATATCAGAGATAATTTCTCACAAATTGACCTATTCTGAACTAGACAACGATAGACACACACGTATAGAGACGAGAACATCTTAAACTTCCGAGTATATGTATATCTGTTCGAGTTTTGAATTGTCCGAAAGCCATGTTATGCTGGAGCTAGGTATTTATAAAAAATGCATAATTCAATTGCTGTAAGGTCCTGTACGGTCACGAGCGTTAATTTGGAACCCATTTCAAGAAAAACATGCTTGAAGTCGTCATGTCATTAGAGATGTCAATTCATTTGTAACTTTTAGGAAAGTCAACCTTATTGTTGTAGAATGTCAGATTGACTTTGGACCTAAGGTGGGTCCCAAATTAAATCTCGTACCTGTACGTAGATCAGGTTAGGTTTGATTTATAAGCGATATACAAAAAAATAAGTTTTTGACAAAATATTACATTCACAGTTTTGATCAATTCGGAATTAAGACTGTCTTGAATTATGGAGACACTAAGGATCGTATTAATAAACTGATCTCGACTCTAATGCTCGTCTCGAGATACGTCAAAAATGACAGTGTTCTGTGACGTATCTTGTGACGCGCATCTCAGCCAACATGAGTTTATTAATACGGGCCTTAAATACATGGAGAATATCCAGGAATCTTGCACAAATACTTATCACACAAACGGGGAATCGAACCTGGGACTTGTTAGCTTAGACAGGGTCAACACATATTTTACCGCGTGCATTTTCAATTTATCAGCATGGTTTCTGCCGACGAATCGAACGTATAAGGCTGCTTAATTGAAAATGCGCGCGCTAAAATGTGTTTTGTTTGCTCTGACGGGACTACTTTGGTGTGCCTACAAGACTCATAACTGATAAAGGTTCGAGCTTCACCAGTAAGGTCTTTAAGGAGTTTGTGACGCTGTACGGTATAAAACATATCGAAAATGCCGTCGCTACTCCAAGAGCAAACGGCCAGGTGGAAAGATTCAATCGGACCATACTTGAAGCATTATCAACATTGTCGCATGGTCACGATGAAAAGAATTGGGATGAGTTTATCTCTGATGTCCAAGTAGGTCTTAATACAACGCCACATAAAACCACCAATAAAAGTCCGTCGGAACTGCTTTTCGGTTTCACAATTACAAATCGCTCACAGGGTATTTTGAATTCCGTTATTAACGAAACTATTACTGTAGCAAGTCCCGAACAATTAGGTGATATTAGAGACGAAGCAAGTAAGAGAATTAGGGAACAGCAAGCGAAAGATATTGACCGGTTTAGTAAAAAAAGAAAATGTGGTAAATCATATTCACAGGGCGATCTAGTTAGGGTAGAACGACATATTATGCCTCATGATGGCAAATCTCAAAAGCTTTTAAACAAATTTCAGGGTCCTTATCGAATAGTGAAAGTGCTGCCAAATTATCGTTTTCTTATCGAGGATACCCATTTAACAAAAAAACAAGGCAGGCGTTACGAAAATGTTGTAGCGATGGACAAAATACAGCCCTGGCTGACATTCGACAGGGACTTAGTATCTAGTGATAATGAAATGACAATGAGACTGACGAAACTAACTAGATTATGTGTTTTGATAATTATGTTGATTACTGTATTTCAAGATGTATGTTTATGGAATTCTGTGTATTAAGAATATGTAAAGTTACTCGCCGCTGCGATTTCGCTCGTTTGTCCGACCGTCCATTGCTTTAGAGAGAATCACTACCCATATCAAAAAGCGGACTCTTACTGCAGACACTGGTGCATATTTATTATAACAACGTGTGAAATGTATAATAAGGTTTAAACTAGTTCCCAGCAGTGGGACAAAACAGAGTATTCATAATAATATTATATTAAACAATGGTGTATGTTCTTAAAACCAAATAAACCGGCTCGGTGTTTATAAAGATGCAGTTTTTAGGGTTCCGTAGTCAAACTAGGAACCCTTATAGTTTCGCCATGTCCGTCCGTCCGTCCGCAGCCTAGCTCAGAGACTCTAGTACTAGAAAGCTGAAACTTGGCATGAATATACATATAAGTCACGCCAACAAAGTGGTAAAATAAAATATTCCTCCCCTACACGTAACGTGGGGATGTATTTTTTTTCCCGTCTTCCCCATAGTTTGGGGTGTCGTTGAATAGGTCTGACAAACTTATGGCGGGTTTGTGAAAAAAAATATATTAAGGGAGCGCTTTAAAGCGCTAATTGTTGTTAGAGTCAAGTGTCCCCCCCCCCTCCCCTACAGCCAAAACTACAAATACTAAATATCCGAAAAATATCTTCAATTATAGCGCATAAAACGAACTTAAAAGTAAAATTATTACGACTAAGTACACTTAATCAGTTCCTGAGAGACCGGCGAATAAGGTGCCACTTGCACGGAAAAATTTAACACTGGATTCAGACACTAACTCGAGTTAGTAAACGTCAGATTCATACATAAACTGTCATTTAAACTCGGGTTAGTGTCTTAACCCAGTGTTACATTTTCTGTGTAAGTGGCCTAAAGTGTTTATACCTACTAAAAATCATCTACGACGGAACCAAATAACTTGAAATGGAAAATTTGTTCGTACATGTGGTTTTTTGAGATAGTTTTTTGTGTTTGTCGTTACGGCTTCGGAACCCTTCACTGAGCATGGTCCGACATGCTCTTGCCCAGTTTTAATTGTATTCCAATAACTCTCCTTTGTCTGTTCCCTAATGGATATCCAATGGTTTTAAATAGGTTGGCAATTCAAATTAGTCTTAGGTAATGCGCCATTGTGACGGGAGTGACGTCATAATGTCAAAGGCATTATAAAAAAAATGAATAGCTCTCATAAACTTGTATAATGTAAACAGCTGAGGTTATCAATGATTGTTTTAAAGGTTTTCGTAACAAAAAACAAATACTACTGGACAGTAAACAATTGATATCATGAAATCAGAATTAGTCGAGATTGGTTTGAATGAAAATCTGGATAAGTGCGAGTCAGACTTGCCCACCGAGGGTTCCGCATATGAGACGGTTAACTCAATTCAAAATTTAGACTGCCGCCGCCGCGCCGTTCGTAGATAAAGGCCCTGTTTTTTTGAGGTTTAATAAAAAAATTATAGTGTTCAGATTTTCCCTATAGCAAGGAAATAGTAATTTCGGAATTTTAAGGTGTTCTCGGCGATAAAATATCTCGATAAGGTAGTTGAGCGACTATGCGGTGCACATTTCGATTTTAATATAACTAAGTACGGCTTTCCCGTGGCATTGCTTGCGACGAGCTTGAAATGTTCTATAGTCTGTGCCAATTGAAATCGGCAAAGATGTAAACACAACCAAACGAAACAATTTACCATTACTACTCGATAATCACGTACTTTTAAAGATCAAGTAATGTCTAAGCAATGATCTATACACTTGATCTTTACCTTCACATTAAGTTTAAGATTAAATAACTATTAATTATTCGTTATTTTAAATAAAAACACGCTTGATGAATATTTGAGGTTATGTGTCAAGCGGTACTAATTTGTTTACATCTTTGGCAATTTCAATTGACACGGACTATATAGTTTCTCTTTAATTTAGAAGTCTAAGTAATAAAACAAAATAATTGTAAACTAAACCCACATCCAAAAAAACAAAAATTAACTTCTTTTAAAATGGTACGAAAAATTAAGTCGGTGTCCCAAACTATTTTTTTTAAAGCCGAATTCAGCCGGAATAATTACCATTACGTACCATTTAACAAAAAGTTATTCGTTGTGTTATTGAAGACGGGTTTTTTTTATTATTTTATTTTATGGAGGTATTATTTTGCCAGATATGAATAATAAGAAAATCATTTATTTGCGACGTAAAAAAAACACATTTTAAACATAACAAATACGAGTATATCATAAGAACCCGTTTAAAAACAAGAAAAAATCTATAAAAAATGGAAGATGTCATTATAAACGAATGACAGATCAACGAATTAGTTTTGACCTAGATACTCGGTTATCGTGACCGCGGCTCGCCGAGGTTGAGTCACGGGTTCGATCCCGCGTGACGATTAATGATGCGATTAACATGAGACATGTAAACATAAAAAAAATAAAGAATTTCTCTCTCAACAGGTATTTTTTTGTAATAAATTAGTATGTTTTTTAAATTAATTTGTTTTGAGCATTAAAACTTGAAAGAGGGAAAATATTAAAGGTGTGTTAGATTAGTGTAGTTTTAAGTACGTTTGTAAGTTAACTCACTAGTTTTTATTGTATCTTTTCCCCTGAAATGTAATAGTAGTAGTTGTTTTACGTAATAAGTACTAGAAATATTAAAATAAAAAATTAAAAATTGACCTCGCGCTGGCCTAGTGGGTAGTGACCCTGCCTACGAAGCTAGTGGTCCTGGGTTCGAATCCCGGTAAGGGCAGATATTTGTGTGATGAGCGCGAATATTTGTTCCTGAGTCATGGATGTTTTCTATGTATTTAAGTAAATATTTCTCTATTTAAGTATTTATATCGCTGTCCCACATAACTAAGCTAAGTTCTACGCTAGTACCCATAGTACAAGCCTAGAGCTTAGTTTGGGACTAGGTCAATTGGTGTGAGATTGTCCCCCTATATTTATTTATTTATTTATTTTTATTAAAACAAAACATTACATGTTTGGGTGATTAATTTCTACAATAATTTAACTTGATATACTAGATTTTATGTCCTGTAATTTTTATGAAACTGGAAATAACAACTGCAACAGCTTGTACTTATTTAAAAAAAACGCAAACGATATTTTTCATGCTTGCTTATTGATTAGTTTATATTACCTACCAAGTAGTATTCAGGTTATTTATTAATTACAAAAAAAACAATTATAAGAGTCTTAAGTAGTATTGAATTAATTAAAATTATTTACTATACTACGTACTGATAGTAAGTAGTTATAGTTTAGTAGAATCTTGTTGTACTAAACATCAAACTTAAAATATAATGAGAAGCATAAAAATAAATAAAATAGGTACTAATAAATACCATGGGATCATCTCACATAAACTGATCTAGCCTAAAACGTAAGCTCTAAATTTCAACTATGTGTATAGACTACAATAAACATACTTATATAGAGAAATTAATTATGAAGATAAAAATAAAACATCCAAAACACTTGCACTTATGTGTTAATAACACCTATATAAATATTTTCCCTTACCGGGAACCGAACGCGGGACCACTAGCCTCTTAGGCAGGGTCACTACCTACTAAACTAATCACGTTGTCAATACAACGTTCTATGCTTAACACTTTATTGAGGCTTAACAACACAGCGTTGTCAGACTAAAAAAACAAGAAAACTGTTTGAATGCTATCCAGCAAAATTAAAAAAAAATACGTACCAAAATCCCAACAACGCACTTCATTTTTTAAAAAGCTTCCACCACTTGTCAAGCCTGCGCCGGAGTCGAAAGAGTCGGTACAGACGGGCTGCGCGCGCGCACATTGATTGCTACTGCCCTCCACAATGCAGGCATTATGAGACACGAGCGAAGCGGGGTGGGGTGAGCATAGATTTTTATAAGGACAAAGGCAAAAGGTTTGAAAGAAAGTATGACACACCGTATCATTCAATCATGATGTAATAACATCAGTTCGTTGTTAAACGAATCCAAAATTCAAAATATTTATTCAGTAAACTACACCGCTATTCTCGGCGGTACAATTCAAATCTGTTGTGGTATTGTTTAACACGGCCGCCATGATGAGCTGAGCTATCATACATACATACATACATTAAATCACGCCTATTTCCCAGAGGGGTAGGCAGAGACCACTTCTTTCCACTTGCCACGATCTTGACAAATTTCTTTCGCGTCTTCCACATTCATACATCGAGTCATGCACGCACGTCGGTTTCGGGTACTTAAGATTCAGCCCTTTTCCATTATTTCTCCGATTTGATTCGAAAAAGTACGCCTAGGGCGGCCCCTTCCGACCCTTCCACTCACTTTCGATCTGTGTATTTCTTTTGTCAATCTTCTTTCATCCATCCTTTCCAAATGACCGAACCATCGAAGCATGCCCTTTTCAATCTTAGTCACTATCAAAATCAAAATGTTGATAATACCTCAAAAACTATTCGGTTTTTACCCTGTTGTTTGCTGCAGAACTGACGACCGTTGGAGCCATCGTGTTGAGTGGAGACCACACGTCACAAACGTCGCGTGCGCACTGGGACAAAGTGGAGGGATGATATGCGCAGATGTGTAGGTTGGATGAGAGAAGCTGAAGATCGGGAGCAAAGGCGTGCCTTTGTCCAGCAGTGGACTAAAACTAGGTCTAGTTGGTAATGACCCTTCCTATGAAGCTAGCGGACCTGGGTTCAAATCCCGGTAAGGGCAGATATTTGTGTGATGAGCGTGAATATTTGTTCCTGAGTCATGGATGTTTTCTATGTATTTAAGTATGTATTTATCTATGTAAGTATTTATATCATTGTCTAGTACCCACAGTACAAGCTTAGAGCTTAGTTTGGGACTAGGTCAATTGGTGTGACATTGTCCCCTGGTATTTATGAGCGTGAATATTTGTTCCTGAGTCATGGATGTTTTCTTTGTATTTAAGTATGTATTTATCTATGTATCAAATCAAATCAAATCAAATCATTTATTCTGTAAGTAGGCCCTGTAGGCACTTTTACAAGTCTGAGTCTACCAGCGCTTCCAAAGAGACCACTGTTGAGAAGAAGCGCCGCAAGAAACTCAACAGTAAGCCGTTTTTTAAAAATAAATCACTTATTACAATACTAAACTTAAGCTACATAATTTAAATGTCATAGGGATGTACAGGTCCCAGTAGTAATAATAATTAAATACATCAAAATGTCAGATTAAAATAAATAATACAATTTCGGAGATGTAAACAGGCTCCAGGTAATATAGGGTGAATCTACCAGCGCTTCGGACGAGACCATCATTGCGGAGAAGAAGCGCGAAACTAAGTTACATTAAGTAAAGTAAGTTACATTAGGTAATAAAGTAATAAATAATAATTTCTTAAAACTACCAAAAATAAAATCATTACAAATGTAAGGTCAATAAACCTTAAATAAAAACAAACAAACAATAAAACACTATGAGAACAACACGACGAGGTCTCTACGTCAAAAGCCATAACTAGAATAATTTATTTAACAAAAAGTCCTTGCAAACGTGAACAGACCGGACCCCACAAACAGCACCCGTTCACGAGTATGACGCGTATCTCAGCCATCGCCTCTCTCAACCATATGTTCGGGAAAGTGGCGACCCGATCAACGACGCCGCCGTAAGCAAAGACCTTTGAGCGAGCGTGACATGCTCATGCTGCCGGACAACATAAAAGTAATATTGTGTGAAGCAGCTGTCCGGCGAGAAACATCACAGTGTGTTCTTAATTAAAAGCGTTTTGTACACACAAGAACTAGAAAAGATAAAATACAAATAGTAAACATAACATTGATTGCTTGAATACACAGTTTGCTTAAAGGCTATGCTTATCAAGGTACCTAGAAAAATTCTACGAGTAAATATACCTGACACTATTTAAAGACATCTTGGTCACCAATGAAGTCATTTACAGTGTAATATGCCCTACCCAACAAGCAGCGCTTGATGTGGGACTTAAATTTATTGAACGGCATATTGACGATATCAGAAGGTATCTTGTTGTAAAAACGTATACAGTTGTAAGTATTTATATCATTGTCTAGTACCCACAGTACAAGCTTAGAGCTTAGTTTGGGACTAGGTCAATTGGTGTGACATTGTCCCCTGGTAATTATTACTTATTTATTATAATGGTGCTGAAATTTTCAACATGGGCGTTTTTTTCACATCGGTAATATTCAGTGAGTTAATTAGCGCTTCGGACAAGACTATGAACAAGAGAAGAAAGGTATCATCGCATCGCGAGACATGTTAAGGCAATAAACATTATCGATTCGATTGCCAGAGTATTATCAATCCTCTCCTCTCAGTAATGAAGTTGTGATTGCTACAGGAGTTCTGTTTTAGATAATGCTACTTGGTTTAGCAGGGTAGTGAATCTGTAAACAACGCCGGTCGTGCGGACTGTCGAGTGATATCCAAGCGGCGAGATTAAGTAGTCCCGTCAGTGCAAACAAAACACATTGTAGCGCGTGCATTTTCAATTAAGCAGCCTTATACGTTCGACCCATCGTGCTGCTAAATTAAAAATGCACGCGCTAGAATGTGTTTTGTTCGCTCTGACGGGACTACTTAATCTCGCCGCTTGAATATCACTCGACAGTCCGCACGACCGGCGATGTTTACAGAATCACTACCCAGGGTAGTATGATAGACTATAATTTGTAGTCTAGGAGCTCTTAAGTGTTTTTGATTAGGCGTTTGTGACACCGTGGAAACTTGTACAATGTATTTTTATTTGCGTGGTGAAACTGTGGAATACTTTAACAGAACTATTATTGCACACTCAGTGAACTCTTTTAAAAATAGACTTGTGCAGTGGTATTACGGAATCCAAATAACCGGTTATAACCAGTTTTGACCGGTTATTTTCATACTAAAACGGTTAACGCATCAGCTCACAGACCTGGGGTGTTATTCTTTTTTTTTTTTATGGCAAAGAGAAGACAAACGAGCACACAGACCACCTGATGGTAAGTGGAAACTGTGACCCATAGACATTCGCATTCACAAGACTGCAATGCAATCCTAAGACTGCAAATGCGGGGCCAACCCTGAGGACTAAGACGGAATGCCTCTATGCTAGTCATTTCACCGGCTGTCTTATCCCCAAACTGGAACACAACAATGCGAACACTGCTGTTTGGCGGTAGGTTAATGGATAAGATGGTGGTAGCGATCCGGACGGACCCTGCACAAGGTCCTACCACCCGCAATACTATATTCTCTTAAATAGGGCTCGGTCTACCTCTTTGTATTTAAATATATTGCTATTATGAATTATTATAATAACAGTTCTTTTAAAAACGGCACTCGGTCGGTATTACGAGTGAACGAGTGAGCGCGGTGCACCGGCGAGTTTAAGTAGTCCCGTCAGAGCGTAAAAAAAACTTTTAGCATGTGCATTCTCAATTTGACAGCCTTTTACTTTCGATCTTATCGGCAGATGGCCTGCTGCTTAAGTGAGAAGGCAGGCGCTAAAATGTGTTTTGTACGCTCTGACGGGACTACTTAAACTCGCCGCTTGGACATTCACATTGGGGCTAAACCAAGTTATATTTTTTTTAAATTCCTATATGTATTTTGAAACATTAAAAGGAGTTAAAAAAACACAGAGCTAGAACATTTATTCTGGCCTAAAATTGTGCCAGGTGATTGCAAAAGAAGTTTCCATAACATAAAAATAAAACTCTACTTCAAAAAAAAATACTCAGTTAAGCTTAAATATCCTTCAGTCAGCTGTTTCTCTTGGTATTTATATTGTGGCAACGTAAACCTACTCTAAATATGGTCCGACATGCTCTTGGCCGGTTCTATTAAGTAACTCCTTTATTTAGAGAAACAATAACGGCCATATTTGAAAAATGAAAATGTCAACAAGGCGCTGCCAAAAAAAAAGTGGTATATTTTACCTTAAACTAGTTTTTTTATTTTATAGTACTATACTTACGACACAACAAAAAAACAACTAACAGACGCCTACGATAACTATACCAGCAATAATACGCATTCTGAATGTTTTATGGCCTTGAACATTTATAGCATAAAATTTTATAACATTTGATAATATGGAAAATTACAAGTATGGCATATGTATCGTTATGGCACCTAACAATTATGTCAAGTGAAAAAAAAACCGCATCCAAATCGGCTCATCTGTTTAAGAGCTACAGTGCCACAGACACACACACACACTTACACATCAAACTTATAACACCCCTCTTTTTTGCGTCGGGGGTTAAAAATTTAGCAAATGATCATTATGGCACATGATTCGTTATGGCATATAAAATTATGTCATATATATGAAATTCGGGCAAATGAAATTATTGCATATGAAATTCGGTCAAACGATAGAGAACCGTTAGTTAGCTGTGAACAAAGACTTCAGTCGGCTCATTTTGTTTAAAAATAAATAGGGTAGAGGGTATCCCTCGAAAGCTATAACTTTTTCTGAACATTCCTTGAATTAACCGGTGTTTTTTTTTGCATAGAGGTATTCAATCTTAGTCTTCAAGATTGCCACTTGGCAACGCATTTGCGGTCATGAATTGCAGTTTTTAGACCGTATTCTTGAGAATGCAAATGTCTATCAGTCGTTTAAAAAAATATAACGATTGCAATTGCACATTACCCGAATACAAAATACTATTAAATTATTGCGCTCGTACTGAAATTGAGGGAGAACACGTTTTTATGACCGGATCATATGATTCGCTCATAAACTGTATCAAATATGCATTGGAGGGCATCTCGGTTTGTATTTTCCACGGTCCAGTGACCTTTCTTATCTTCTTTATATTTGTAGCGGTGGTTTGTTGTTAAGACGGCATTAAATTCGGTAGTCATAAATTGTTAGGGTTCCTGGGTAGTGATTCTCTCAACAACGACGGTCGGACGGACGAACGAGTGAATGTCCAAGCGACGAGTTTTTAAGTAGTCCCGTCAGTGCGAACAAAACATATTTTAGCGCGGGCATTTCCAATTTAGCAGCATGGTTTCTGCCGATGGATCGATCGTATAAGTCTGCTTAGTAAAAATGCACGCGCTAAAATGTGTTTTGTTCCCTCTGAGAGGACTAGGTACTTAAACTCACCGCTGCGATTTGGCTCGTTCGTCCGACCGTCCGTTGTTTTTGAGAGAATAACACCCCCTATCTTATCGAAATCGCTATATTCTGTTAAAGAATATACTGACGATTAGTTATTACGTTATTATTAGCTATATTAAGTTGTTATTTTTATTATTTCTATTTAAATTCCGTATTTTGACATTACCAAATATTATTGTATTCTTGACATTTTGTGACTGTAGCATTTGAGCTATGTTTATTTTGTTTTTTTGTACTGGTTTATTTTGATCCATTATTATTAATTTTTTTTACACATTGACATTATTTGATTTTTTACTTTTTATTTTTTATACTTACTGACGATCTTATTGTGAATTCATTATAACTATGCAACATATAATAATGTAATTTCCAATACGAAATAAATGACTACTACTACTACTACTACTATTTCATTTCAATGTTTCCAATTTATTTGCAAATGTGACCGAAATAAATAGAATTCCAAATTAAAAAAATAACTTCTAATTATTCTCCCTTATCTCCAAAGTTTACTTGGCGAAGAATCCATAACAATAATTATATATAAATTATAATTAATAGAGCTCAGTAATATAACTTTTAAACTTTTCTTATCTACATTTTTTCTAATCAATATAATCAGAGCTCATGTCAACATAGGAAATGCATTGTCAGCCTTGAGTAGTAAAGTATGCAACGCCTCTTGCCTTATAAAGGCACCGGCTGTCTACTTCTACAATAGAGCACAACAACGCGAATACTAATGCTTGCCGGCAGGTAAGCGGTCAAGCTTAAAAAGTGGTTAATCTAGCAATGCTGTAATTCTATAGCTGTAATTATTTTACAATTAAAAAATGCCTAATAATATATTTTCTGAATTATTTCTATTCTTAAGTATGACATAGGTAATTAAATTATTATTTTTAAAGAATATCTATGTACTTATTACCTGTGTGGTTACCGGGTTAGAATAGTAGTACTGCAATCATCTCGTGGAAGTCGTAAGAGGCGACTAAGGGAATAATAAAGGCATGTAGTACTGTTAGGCGATGGGCTTGCAACCTGTCACTAATACACTGGTAAACATCTTAGCCTGATTGTGCAAAACGTGGTTACAGAATTATCAATAACTTATTTAAGAGTGCTTGGTAATTCTGTAGCTCTGCCTACCCCACTCTGGGAATGAAGGCGTGTGTTTATGTATTGTGTGTCTATGTCTATAAGGCGGACTTGCGCGGACCAGAGTTAGCCCTTAACCCAGAGTTAAGCGTCTACTTTTGTACGTGGTTTGCCGCCTAACCTCGGGTTAAGACGCTATCTCTGGTCCACGCAAGTGGGCCTTATGGTGGTAGCAACCCAGACTGATCCGCCATCTCGACGACGCGCTGGCCTAGTTGGTAGTGACCCTGCCTACGAAGCTAGCGGTCCTGGGTTCAAATCCCGGCAAGGTCGGATATTTGTGTGATGAGCGCGAATATTTGTCCCTGAGTCATGGATGTTTTCTATGTATTTATCGATATAAGTATTAATATCGTTGTCTAGTACCCATAGTACAAGCCTAGAGCTTAGTTTGGGACTAGGTCAATTGGTGTGACATTGCCCCCCACCCCCTGACATTTTATTATCTACAAATCCTACCACTAATGATTTTAGATAAATTCATCTATTCCCAAACTTAAGCTTTACTGTAGGTAAGGCAACGGTATATACCTACATATATACATAAAAACAATGTATCAACAATTCAACGTAGGAAACTGTCAAGGTTCAGGAACAAATATAGTCGCGCTTATCGCACCAAATATATTGACGACACGTTTATTTAGTTAGTAGTGACCCTATCTACGAAGCTAGCGGTCCTGGGTTCGAATCCCGGTAAGGGCAGATATTTTTGTGATGAGCACGAGTATCTGTTCCTGAGGGAATTTATCGTTGTCCAGTAGCTTTAGTACTAGCCTAATAAAGCTTAGTTTGGGACTATGTCAATTTGTGTGAACAGAGTCTCCTGTTTTTTATATTCAAGGTCGCGCTCATCACACGTGCTTGTCGATATCTCCCCAGCTTGTCTAGTATGGCTGCGTCGGCTGCGTCTATATCGCGTGACAAATGTGGATAAATCATTCGTCACTCTCGTACTTATTACGTGTCAGAAGGTGACGGATGCCTCATCAAAATTTTGTCATGCGATAAACGCACTGGACAGGCCAGGGGTCTTATTCTATCAAAAACAACGGACGAGCGGTCGAACGAGCGAAATCGCAGCGGCGAGTTTAGGTAGTCCCGTCAGAGTGAACAAAACACATTTTAGCGCGTGCATTTTCAATTAAGCAGCCTTATACGTTCGATCCATCGGCAGAAACCATGCTGCTAAATTGAAAATGCACGCGCTAAAATATATTTGGTCCGCACTGACGGGACTACTTAAACTCGCCGCTTGGACATTCACTCGTCAGTGGAGCGACTGTGTAAGACCTTCATAACGTTATCTAAAATATCGATATTATAACGCTATATTTCGTTATTGTTTTAAATTAAATAAGCAAACGGGCTACACAGTCGGGTTGCAGTTTCGATGCAGTTTTACCAACAGCACATAAACCGCATTCAAAATGCAATTTTGCAGCTAGATGGCAGCTCAAATGCAGACCCTTTGTCCTGGCCCTTAGTTAACACGTCGCGTACACGTCTAGTTTAGACTTAAAAAGGTGTGTGGACAAAGCATGACATACATTTTATATTTTGTGGTATGCGGCTTTGTTTTGGCTTGATTTATCCTGTAGCAAAGTTTTAACGTTTTTGGGTTCCATACCAAAATGGTACGTAAAAAAACACCTCAAATTAGAATAGAAATTTAAAAAAAATATGATATACTAACAGTAGGAAGAGATACAAGCAATAGGAGACTTAATTGTAACTGCTTTTGAAATGACATTACAATTTATTGTGATATCTACACTGGGCCAGTCGATTCGTAAAATGACGCTATAAAAGATTATCAAGTCACCCTTATCGGTGTTGGGTGAATCAACTTTTAAGGTACTCCCTATTTTTTGACAAGTTTCACAAATTACACGATTTTAGAAAAACTATATGTTTTCTTACGACATGGCCGACGTGTTAATTTAATCAGACAAGTAGGCTAACATTTGATCTTATTTAATTTAAAATAATACAGTTTTGAACAATAATATAGTTAGTAACGCAGGGGACGATGTTGTCCCTAGGTTTTTTATGAAAAAGTGCATTTTCCCCTGAGTTACCCCCTTTTTTCGATGATTAAAAAATATTTGAGGTGTTTAATGTGTGGGGTCCATAAATTTGATGGTCTGATTTTAATATTCATACATCATTATTAACCATAAGTCACCAGGAAAGTTTTAATACCGCAAAAGAAAAAGAGTACTTTAAAAGTTGATTCACCCGTCTGTCTTTATGTCACAGAGGTTTTTCTCAGCAACTAACTACAAAAGCTATGATTTTGAAACTGAGAGTAGTTGTATAGCTTGTAGATAGATAAAAAAGGGTCTAAAATTAGAGGTTTCCCTAGAGGAAAATCAGAAAATATCCGGACGAAAAGAAAATTATAGGTCTACCAGAATCTCACTAAAAATTTAAAAGTAAAAATATATCGATTTTCATATGGCAATGTTACCTTACGCCTGTCAATTCAAATTTCACAGCTTGTCAGAGTTTGTTATTGTTTGTTGTTTTTACTGAAATATAGCGTCAGTTATCACTGTTATCAGGAAAATACCCTTAAAGCCCCTCGATCCCAGGCGAAAAATATCGTTAATCATGTGTACTGTAAAAATTGTGAGCAAGAATATGTAAATCAAACACAATATTTGGTTTAGTGTCGTGTTTGTAATGGACTAGTAAATGAAGCCTAATAATATTGATACTTTAAATTCCTTAGTTCATTTGCAGGAACGTCTATTATAACTCCACTTGGCTTTTGTTTCTGCAGCGTAAAAGTCCATTTAGAAACGTTATTTTTTTGCCACCGCCTTTGTGACACGGTCTTCATGATGTTTTCATGGGAAAAAAAACTTCACCTTTTCTTCAGAATACGAAATTAAGAGTTAATTTGATATGATAAAACATTCAAAATCGTACACATTAATTTGGACCTGTGCAGTATTGTTAGCTAAGCAACAATACGTCGTTGCGTTTAATGAAGCCATTTTCAACTAAATCCTAATAAACATACGCAATGAACATGATTGTTTTAATTTAACCTTAATAGGTACTCAAACAATAAAAAATACAAGCCCAAAGTTAGTTTTAAGGGTTAGGTAGGTAACTAAACGTTTTTAATTAATGTTATAAATATTGCTTTGTTCTGTCCTTCTACGCTTTGTTCCATCTTCACGGCATAGATAGTTTATTGCCCAATGTGATATTTAAATTTTATCCCGGGAAATGAAATAATTTCCAAAAAAAAAAAAGAATTCTACGCGGACTGAGTCCGCCACATCTTTATTTTATTGTACGAGTGGAAAATCAAGTATCAACACCTTTAAATCCTGTTACCCCGGAGTTGCAAGCCCTAAATTTGAATTTCCCTTTTTTTCATGAGATTCTGGTAGACCTATATGTACCTATATTTAACTGGTGAATTTAAATTAAGTGCTTATAATTTGAGTTCTTTGTTGGCTTATAGGGTAAATCGTCAATAACTGACCACTTTAGAAAGTGTCATTTAGTTACCTACTAGCCATCAAAGGGGTTTGGGTAAAAGTGTTGTCATTTGTAAAAGTCATACATTTTCAAGGTGAGCGGCCATTAGTAAAAGTGGTAAATTATGATAGAATAATTGAAAATAATCATTTTTGTTATGTAATGTATTACTCTTAAGTGCATCGGAGCCGAGATATTTAATATGTTACCTAGGCGTACTTTTAGTACCAAAAACTGAACACTTAAATCTTAAATATCTCGGCACCGATATGTCTCTATGTGTATTTCAAGGTCCTCTAAATAAGTATGAAAAAGCATCCGTCGCCGTTGAAAAAATAAATGACAATATTCTTCGAACAAATTTACCCAATGCCCTTTCTTACTGACGCTGTTAGTAAAGATACTTGGAAGTTGGACAGTACTCCGAGCAATAACTCAGGATCTAGGTCTCTTGCAATAAAATGTGCAAAGCAAATGTCTTGCTTTGCACATTTTATTGCAAAGTGGCCAGTTACCGGAGGGTGGCCAATAATAGGCCATTCACCCCATCTTGTTTTATTTTTATAGCTAGTCAAAAATGATTTCCCCCCACAGTTTGTTAAATGAATCAGCTTATTAAAGCTGAGAAAAGGTCACGAAATTTTTCCTATTACACTGCATACGTGAATGTGTTACTATAAATACGTATCATTATGCAATGACTCACCGAGTTATCCTGCCGATGCTCGCAACTAAAATCAAACCAATTATACACCACTCTCCCTTTTATCCATTTAAAATGGCCTTTACTTCCTCTTACTTGCAAGGTAGTGATTTTCTCAACAAAGACGGTCGAACGGACAAACGAGTGAATGTCCAAGCGGCGAGTTTAAGTAGTCCCGTCATTGCAAACAAAACATATTTTAGCGCGTGCATTTTCAATTTAGCAGCATAGTTTCTGTCGATGGATCGAACGTATAAGGCTGCTTAATTGAAAATTCACGCGCTAAAATGTGATTTGTTCTCTTTGACGGGACTACTTAATCTCGCTCGCCACTGCGATTTCGCTCGTCCGTCCGATCGTCTGTGGTTTTTGAGAGAGTAAGACCCCTGGCAAAAAAATAACATATTTAGAGCTTGTTGCACCGCGCGGACAAAACAGACAAACAAAAACGTTCGCATTTATAATACTAATAGGTTTATAATGTATAGTTAGACCCTATTTTGCACCGCCACTACACTAACCATATCGCTGCTTTGTTTTGTTAACTTGAAGAGAATAGCCTTCCTGCATTAAGTTCGCCTTTTGTATATTAACATACACATACATACACATACATAAACTCACGCCTTTATTCCCAGAGTGGGGTAGGCAGAGCTACAGAATTTCCAACGAGTCTAAAAACTTGTTGATAATTCTGTAACCATTTTGCACACTTAGGCTAAGATGTTTACCAGCGTATTAGTGACAGATTGCAAGCCCATCGCCTAACAGTACTACACGCCTTTATTCCCTTAGTCGGCTTTTACGACATCCACGGAAAGACACGGACTGGCACTATAATAATTATTATTGTGTATATATTAAGTGTATTCTATTGCGCAATAAAGATAAAAGAAATCAATTAAATACGGCCTCAGGCAAAACAAATTAACGTAAGTAAGGTATTGGTAAAAAGAAGTTAAAAGGTAGGTATATCATTTCGGTACGCATTAGTCTAGTTGGTAGTGACCCTATGAAGCTACCGATGGTCCCGGGTTCGATTTCTGAGTTCTAATAATTATTAGTTCCTGAGTCTTGGATGTTTTCTATGTATTAAAGTATTTATGTATGTTATTTTAATAACAGTTGTCCTATGAGTGATTAAATCGTAAAAAGTGGCCATCTTTTTCCGTTAAGTTGACTACACGAAGGTTCAAGGTTAAACTTTGTCATATATTTTTATCTTTATGTGTTCATTTGTACAACAAAAATACACTCTTAGATTTTGAGACAGTAGGTACTTTAGTTTATTAGGCAATATAAAAATAGTAATGAGGGCGCCACTGGACGCTCGATGCAGTCTTAAGAAGGCTTCTAAAATTATATCCGTAGGTTTTTTTTTTATTGGCTTTAGCAAACTCGAGCTTGTACCCTTTTGCATGTTAAGGGTAGGTTTATAGTGGATTTTTCCAAAGTACAAAGCAGACAGGATTGAGTAAAAATATGACGAGACGTTTTTTGAGACCATCGTCGGAAATAAGGGGCTATACGGAACACAAAGAATACTCAAGTTCGACACTTATATTTACGATCGAAACGTACTTACTTATAGACAATGTAGACTAAAACAGTTATTTGGATTAAAATAAAGCAATTAAAGTATAGTTTATTTACGAAGAAAGAGCTGTTTTAGCAAAAAAAGATTATTTTTTTGGTTAGAAATTGCTTTACTATATATTAGACAAGTTATTAGACAAGTGATGCGAGTTATGCGAGAGCGAGTGCACGCGAGTCAGCGATTCGCCAACTCGAAACCAAAACTCGACCCGCCGATCCGTTTGGCTGCTGCCGCGAAGTGGATCCCATCCGGTAGATGCGAGTCGAGTCAACTCGAGTCGCAATTCGAGTTAGCGGTTGAGTCAACTCTAGTTATCCGAGTTGGAATATATTCGACTCGTAACATCGCTAATTTGGTTCAGTACGGCTTACCATGAGTTACAATTACTGTACTCGCTAGCGAGTCAAATGCTCTGTCCCTCGCACTTTATAAGAACATTGGACGGGCATTCGACTCGCTAGCGAGTATGGTAATTGTAACTCATGGTAAGGGTACAGTAATAATGGAATAGAATCAGTAGTTTTATTTGCAGAGCCTTTAAATGCAAAAGCAATAAAAAATGATTATAATATTATTCGTTTGAGTTTATTGTTTATTTTCTACGTCAACTTATGTCAGAAATAGAAGTTCCAAGTCTTTATAGAAGTGCTAACGCTATGTGTTTTTGTTTAGTCCACAATAGAAAACACTCTTTAACCGAACATTTCGTTGCTTAAATATAAAAGGGACACAAATCAAAATGTGTTTGTGTTGCATTTAAATTGGGAATGCTATATACTTTCAGTTTTAAATCGAAATACACTGTTTTTGTTTTGTGGCGCTTTTGTATTTAAGCAGCGATTTATCCTCGCGTGAGATAACAATGGACTTATTTAAATATTTTGACGAAAAAACCTTAACAGGAGAAAAAACCACTAACCCTCCGAGTGGCAACAAGCCGTATATCAGTTGCTGTCAAAAAACTATTAACACTTTATACCATTAACTCAAAATTCAAAATGTAAACAAACTATAGTTTTCTAACCACTTGAAGGGTTAACTAAAATTAGAGTTAAACCTGATTCAATAAACCAATAATTAATAACTAATAGATAGATTAAAGCCCCGACATAACGGTGACCCATTCTTTCAGAGCTGATATCTCATAAACGGCTAAACCGATTTTAATGAAACTTAACTAAAAACCACCGCTAAAAAGCCTGCTTTTAAGTAAAAAAAAACACATCCAAATAAGTTCACCCGTTTATGAGCTACGGTGCCAAACACACACACAGATACACACGTCAAACTCATTAACTACACCCCTCTTTTTGCGTCGGGGGTTAAAAAATATAATACTTATCATTATGGCTCACCGAGTGATCTTCCCGAGGCACAAAACTAAAATAAACCTGACGGCCACACTCCTGCCCTTTTAAGGATACCTACTTGTAAACAAATAAAAGGTTTAGAACGAGTTACCTGCCTGCATGGAAAATAAAAAGGTTTTGCCACGACACCGTCCGCGTGGACCGTCTTTATCGCCATTCCCTCGGGAACTGACACAATTTTTAGGTTTAGTACCCTTTACGGGACATTATGTATTATTATGTTTTGCGGGTGGTAGGACCTTGTGCAGGGTCCGTCCGGATCGCTACCACCATCTTATCCTTTAACCTACCGCCATACAGCAGTGTTCGCATTGTTGTGTTCCGGTTTGGGGATAAGACAGCCGCTGAAATGACTAGCATAGAGGCATTCCATCTTAGTCCTCAGGGTTGGCAACGCATTTGCAGTCTTAGGATTCTTGCATTGCAGTCTTGTGAATGCGAATGTCTATGGGTCACAGTTTCCACTTACCATCAGGTGGCCTGTCTACTCGTTTGTCTTCTCTATGCCATAAAAAAAACATATACATACGTTTTGTTAGTGTCATGTTAAGTCTTTACATAAACAAGTTTTTTGTTGTTTTTAAGTCAAAACTTATGTGTTTTCAATGTTTTCATGGACAACACGACATTTTTTTTTAACTTATAAAAAGAGGAGTTCTAAGTTTTACCTTTGTCTGTAGCATCGCAGCAAAAGTACAAATAAATCGTATTTTCTCTTTTTTTGTGATATCGGAGAAAACGTAGTTTGACATCATGTCCTTTGTCTAATTACGTATCTTTATTATCTAGATATGCATGACATTTACTCTTCTTCCAAAGTAGAGATAAGTAAAAACCAGTGCGAGTCACACTCGAGTAGCGAGGGTTCTGCACCCATGTCCTTGTATAAAATGCTAGAAACTTAAGGGCCTCCGCACACGGTGTCGTATCGTAAGCGTATCGTAACGCGCGTTGAACGAGAGCGAAACGAGCACGTACATCTTGCTTTTTAACGCCAATACGCTACGACTATCGTAGAGTTAAAGATGTACGGGGGTGCGCCAAAGTTGAACTAATTTTTCTATGTCGATTATCGGAACTCCGAAAATGTTGTTCCTAAAAATTTACATCCTAATAATCACTTCTCATAACTACTCTGATCCTAAAGTTCGGAATTCCTAATGATCACTGTTCCTAAAATTTTGTTTCCTAAAGTTTCCATTCCTACCGTTTATTTTACTATAAACGTAGTCCATAACACTCAGTTTTCCGAAAATTGATTTTCCTAACGATTCGTACTCCTAATTTTCACTGTTCCGAGTGAGCGAGCGAGCGAAGCGAGCGAGCAAGACCTCTCTGGGCAGAACCGACTTGAATAGGTTAGGTTAGAAGGCTATGGCGGGAGCGAAGCGAAGCAAGCTCCCGCCTTAGCCTTCGAGGTTATTTTTTTTATATCCCTTGAATAAGCTATGCGATACCATTTGACTGCAAATTAAAATCGTATGCTTTTTTTCAAACGTTTCATTTCACACACCTTCACAAACTGCACCCTACTCTAAATTTTAGGAACAGTGATCATTAGGAGTAAAATTTTTAGGAAAATCAATTTTCGGAAAACTGAGTGTTATGGACTACGTTAATAGTATAATAAAATGTAGGAACGGAAACTTTAGGAAACAAAATTTTAGGAACAGTGATCATTAGGAGTACAAATCGTTAGGAAAATCAATTTCGGGTGATGAACTTTAGCGAAGCCAATATGGACCCATGTACGGATGTTTTTTTTTTTTTTTTTTTTTTTTTATGGCATAGAGAAGGCAAACGAACACACAGGCCACCTGATGGTAAGTGGAAACTGTGATCCATAGACATTCGCACTCACAAGACTGCAATGCAATCCTAAGACTGCAAATGCGTTGCCAACCCTGAGGGCTAAGATAGAATGCCTCTATGCTAGTTATTTCACCGGCTGTCTTACCCCCAAACCGGAACACAACAATGCGAACACTGCTGTTTGGATGTACAGGGGCTTTATTCTACTCGGTAAAACAATATTTCTTTTGACAAGTTATCGTATCTTATTGACAGTAACGGTGGTCGAGTTAAAACTATAGGTTCGTAGGAAAACATATTAAAACGTTTTATGTCGTTATCATGTTATTTACGTGTTTCCCGGCGAGACAAGCGAATGTTAGTAAAACCTTTGAATGCAGTTTTGTTATACAGGGTGTTTGGCAGTCGGGTGTAGGGGTTTTAAGGGATGATAGTAAGGGTCATTCTGAACATTTTTGACCACATTTACTATTATGCTAAGTTTCACGGTTTCCGAGATATTGATCATTTTAATAGGATTTTTTGTCATTTTTCCTTATGTCCGTGATACGAAAAACCCCTTAATTGAAGTATTAATTAAAAAAAAAAGTGTTTTCTTGCATGACTTGAATCACTATGAAATAAGGAAGTTTTAAAGCTACATGGCATTTTTTTTTCCTTACAACTTTTTGAGTAACCTCACAAAATTGGTTTAATTCCATACTTGATGAAACACAAACGCGGGGTTCTCTTAGTATGGAGAAAGTAACTCTTGCGCGTTTACTCAAAAAGTTGTAAAGAAAAAAAAATGGCATGTAGCTTTAAAACTTCCTTATTTCATAGTGATTCAAGTCATGCAAGAAAACACTGTTTTTTTTTTAAATTAATACTTGAATTAAGGGGTTTTTCGTATCACGGACATAAGGAAAAATGACAAAAAATCCTATTAAAATGATCAATATCTCGGAAACCGTGAAACTTAGCATAATAGTAAATGTGGTCAAAAATGTTCAGAATGACCCTTACTATCATCCCTTAAAACCCCTACACCCGACTGCCAAACACCCTGTATATATACCAAATAGTAAGGTAGGGCTTCAGAGAATTTTAGCAGCCACGGGTATATCTCTATGTTTATGTAGAAGTTAAAAAACTATCCGCCCGTCCCGACATTGCCCTTGTTCAATAATACACAAAATAATATACCTAGGCCATGTCCATCTATATGTGCAAAGATACTCTTAACATAATTATAAACCAACATACAAAACCCGCTCTCTCTATTAAGTACTAGCGATCCGCCCCGCTTCGCTCCGGTTTGTATGAGTCTTCTGTAACACCATACATATAAGTACTAAAATATATTGTACATAAAAACCTTCCTTAAAAAATCATTTAACTGATGGTGAAAACCCCATACAATCCGTTTAGTAGTTTTCGAGATCATCGCGAACATACAGACAGACAGACGCAACGGAGACTTTGTTTTATAATTTGTAGTGATATTATAATATTAGAGTATAGGTCAGACTGTAGCAAGTTAGAATCGATAGTAACAAAGACGTATATTTTATGGCTACCGACTAAATCCTCAAGAATGATAATTAAAAATAGTCACGTAATATCCGTTAACTAATTCTTAGTCAATGTATTAACTTAAATACTTACCTAATGTATTGAAATATGCATAAAATAGTTCGGAAACAATCAATGCATTGTTTGAATTGCGGCAGTTGTATCAATAACAATGTCCAATTTTGTCTAAATCAATGTGTGGCCATTTTAAAATATTAAAATTAATTTCATTACTAAGTGTCAATGTTACCAAACTGGAATAAGACTTACTCCGAGATTAGTCTATACAAATTCGGCGTTTGATCTAGGAATAAGTACTTATTCTCGTTTGGAATATGCCCTAACTTTAGTAACTTTGCTAAACTCTGATTTAAATTCCATATATTTACTTCTCAATAATACAGAAGCTGAATTTAATACTTTTATTTGGAATGTTTAATACAAAAACAATTATTAAATTACTTACGTAGGTCCTTTTCGTGTTTTCGTTAGCACAGTCAACTAAAATACGTAATTAACGAACGAGGTGAGTCTAATAAATGCGATACTCGTGTGTATCGTAGAGACAATAACGGCTGCAGTGCTTCTATCTATCGGCGAGAAAAGGAAGCTAAAGCGCCATGATGTGGTGCGTGCCTGCGCTAGTTTTGCTACTCGACGCTAGATGGCGTGAAAATAAAAAACAAAGATAAAATAATAATTTAAGAAAATGCCAGAGATTATGTTATGTACGATATATTAAGCAGTTAAATTAATTAAAGTAGGTACTCACTTAAATGTTTTTAGTTAGTTATATTTAAATTTGTAAAACAACTGGCAGGTTCAATGAAAGGGGGGTAACCATGACAACGGTTTGTGTTTATTTTCTTGAACTAAAACATTTCACTATTGCTTCTGTGAACATGTCCTCAAAACCAAGTAGTGCCGTGGTTAAATGCTCTTGTGACAAGATACGAAGTTGTTTAAGGTCCACTACGAGCAAAAAAAGCAAGATAAAGTTGCCTAAAAAAGTCGTCGTATCTAAGAAATGGCACCAAAACTGTTGTCATGAACCAAAAAGTCAGTCTGCTGGCATTATTGAGTCCAGAACCGTCAAATCGAAGAAGACTACCAGGTCGGAGTCCACAGTGGACTCGTCAGGCAAATCAGGTAAAGCTAAAAACTTGGATTTTTGCAGGAAATGTGGAGATACTTATATAGACATGAAAACTGCTGTTTCTGAATATGCAGGAAGCAGCACCAGTAAGGATTGCAAAACCGATATTATTGAAAAGCAAAACATGATTGAATTTTACAAGAACGATGAGTTCAAAGACTGCACCACAATAAGTCAATTAACCAGCCAAACTAAAAGAATAACTATAAGAACAGAGGGAGATGCGAAGAGTGATAAACAGGTACAGGAAGAGGAAGAAGAACCTGTGGAAGAGTTTTACAGGAACGAAAAGTTTAAATACCTGTATGATTCTTTGCATGATCTTGATATATTTGATAGTGGGAAACATGTTAACACTCTAGATACGATCACAGAAGTAAACGAGAAACAAACTCTCTCTGGGAAATCATCAAAAAACACAATTTTCGTAGTTGAATCATCTGACGAAGAAACAAGCGTAAAGAGGTTGAAAGAATTTAGAGATAAAAACTACTTCGAGTGTCATTCTGCAAAATCGCGTATTGACCCTAAAGTCAATGTGGTCGGTCAGAAAAAACATAAATGCAGTTACAGGTTCTATTTAAACGATAGATTGTTTCCTGTCGCAGTTAATAGAGATTACAATGACAACATACGATGTGTCGACTGTCACTTGCCGTTGGATCTATCTAGCAAAGAAGTCCAAGCGAATGGAACTATACAAGCTAAAGTTAAACTCGGGGCCGAAACTCAAGACAGTATGCTCATTCTACCTGTGGGCGAGTCGTTGATAATCAAGCAGAGAAAGAAAGGTAATGAGAAAATTGACAGTAAAGAAGTTTACTTCGGAGTGATAAAATTAGATCACAATGGTAATTCATTGTTCAGCCGCTCGTTGCCGTACAATTCCTTAGCTTTGAAGTATCAGAAAGGTTACAGGGAGTTGAGTAACATGCCAAGTTACAAGTATGACAAGATGGAAGAAGGTGATGTGATCGTCATTTAATTGGTATTGTTAAAGTACTTTATTAATTTGGTTTTAGGTAATTGTTTTTTTCCGTTATACGTCTGTTATTTGATGGTTTATAGGCGTTCTAATTATAATACAATTATCTTTCGGAATTGTTTTAATATTGCTATTTCTAGCAGAACGTTAATTTGGTCACGTCTTATTGATCACATTATTATGTTATTTTTGGCATCTATTAATGGTTATAATGTAATTCCGACTAAGTGACTTAAGTAACGGGTTTTTTTCTATTTTGGTTTTACCCTAAATGCTGTCGTATTGTCTTAATATGATAGCTCGTATTATCCTAGTTGAGTTGAGAAATGGCCTTAGTTATGCTCTCAAATGGTCATTAAAATTTTAAAGCGTGTATTTTTTTGGTCGCTGTTTCTTCTCGATCAAAGCGGTTGATTCCTTATTCCGCCTTACGTGCATAAGACTTTAAAAAAAAAGTTACCTAATTGCTGTTTAAAAGAATTACACCCCTGATTGAACCCAGAAGTCAGTCGAAACTGTTATGATTTAATAACGGCTAATAACGTAACGCGGTGAATTAGATAATAACTCCCCAGTTTAGATATTATAACAAAGATGATAACCGAACGAAGTACGATGATAGTTATTACGCATTGTACACCAGCTGTTGCCTGCGACATAATAATATTATAAAGAGTAATATTATAATATTATAAATCGGTGAAATACTGGAAAAGGGCCGAATCTTAAGTACCCGAAACCGACGTGCGTGCATGACTCAATGTATGAATGTGGAAGAAGCGAAAGAAATTTGTCAAGATCGTAGCAAGTGGAAAGAAGTGGTCTCTGCCTACCCCTCTGGGAAACAGGCGTGATTTAATGTATGTATGTAAAGAGTCAAGATTTTTATTGTTTGTTTTTTTGTTTGAATTAAATAGGCATGGAAACTGACCGATTTGAAAGAATCTTTCTCCATTACAATCCTACATTATTGAATATTATAGGCTATATTGAATGAATATAGGCTATGTTTTATTTTTCTGCAGGGACGGAGTCCCGGGCACCAGCTAGTTAGTTATACATTGACCTCCGCAATTTCAGTCCTTAATTGTACACGTTTTAGTGAAAACGCCCAGAAGTCGGTTATCGTTATTTCTTCGAGAACTATTAATTTTTTCGGGATCAAAAATAGCTTATGTCTTATTCCAGGAGATAACCTATACGTTTGCCAAGTTTCATCCCGATTCGTTCACTGGTTGAAGCGTGATAGAGTAACAAACATGCAAACCGCAAAAAAATCTCAGTTTAAAGATAAAACAGCAGAATCCTTGTCCGTATATTTACCAAATGTATTTCTTCACGGTTCGACTTGTTAAACATTACCTACATGAAAAGGTAAAAGTAGTAAAAGTGGTTAATTATGTATGATAGGCATAACACAAACACAAAAATAATATTGTGTAACATCGAAATATCAGATATCGCCACACACACACACACACACAGTTTGGCGACATTTAGATTATGGTACGAGTACTATGTAAAAATAAAAATATTTACAACAAAAAAAAAAGACATGGTCAAATCTTCTTTTTTTTTAAGGCTCCGTATCCAAATGGAACCCTAAACGAAGCCTCCATTTGTTCTTCCATTGGTCTGTCCGTCGTTGTTAGCGAGCTGGATCTCATAAACCGAAATAGGGACAGTTGATTCTCTATTGCCGCTATAACAAAATAAAATAAAAGGGGAAGAGACACAAAAAACGTGAGTTTTGGGCGTTTTTTGCTCGATCATAACAATCGCTGTATCTATTGAACGTGAGATTGTATATCAACCCCTTTACTTATAATATAAACATGGCAGCTGGCTGGCGTGCAGCTTGGAATAGTTTATACCATGCTTTGTCACTTTCTGTCAGATGCAAATGTGACCATTACAGATAAGGAGAAAGCATGGCATGAACTTTTTCAAGCTTATTCCATGTTTATAAGTAAGGGGGTAAGAATAAGAATACTCAAAAAGGTGCAAGTAAAAAAAATGGCATGTAGCTTTAAAACTTCCTTATTTCATAGTGATTCAAATCATGCAAGAAAACACTTTTTTTTTAATTAATACTTGAATCAAGTGGTTTTTCGTATCACGGACATAAGGACTTTTCCACGGCTGCTCCCCTGGAGTTCTCAATTCGCCGGATTCTCGTTCCTGAGAAAAGGGGTCTTCACACGGACAGACTGACGAACAGCGAAGTGATGCGATGAGTGTGAGGGTTCCTTTTTCGTTTTGTGGTACGGAACTCTAAAAAATATACAAGACTAATATCTGCTCGTTGCGGTTTTTACCAATATTAGCTGGAAGAGATCTCTAAAAGCGATAAGTCGGTATACTTACATCCCTATTTTGTAAATATTGCATTTTGGTTTTGTGTTTTACATGGGTCTCTATTGACTGCCATAATTATTTTTGGTCATATTGTGTTTTAAGTCATAATTTTCGCAAGTCATAATGCATTTTTCTCAGGCCACGGTTATTTTTTCAGGGTTTTTATAATACAAACCTAACCTAACCTAACTAATCTACACGATAAACGTTTATTAAAAACTGTAACTTCAGCCTGAAAGAAGTTATGACAAAAAAAAAAAGACTAACAATACATTATGACCAACGATATGTATGGCAGTCAAAGGGATCCGGTTTTACATACATACATACATACATAAATACTTAGACCTCTTTTACTATAGGTACCTAGAACCGCAGGTTTTTAACCACATCAATATTTTATCTCCAAGGGCTGTAAAACCTATAAACCTGATATCCCTACGCGTCTCTGTCGCAACTCTCTCAATATATACGGCGTGGGCTGCGCGCGCGCCGCAGTGTGCCTGCGGATCGTGACGAGACACCCTGCAGATCGTGTCCCTGCTTACAGTGCGTGCAGTGATGTGGAGAGTGATTGTATTCGTTGTGGCGGTAGCTGTAGGGCAGGAGTTGCGTGAGTTTAAACATTTAAAAATATGTACTTTCGAGAATTTTCGCGGCAGAACAAAAGACTGCCGCCGTGTTAGAAATATTATAAATCGATAGTTGTGTAAGAGAAGAAGTGTAAGAAAAAAAACAAATCATGAAAAAAATACTAACATGTTTCGTGAGGTTTGTTTAAAATTATATACCTACTCGTACCAACATACAGATGCAATTTCTTCTTCGAAATCTTATTTTCTTTATTTGGTTTGTTATAGTGATAGGAGTAGATAATCATTAAAAAATTATTTTCTCATCCTTCTGTAGACAGTTTCTGAAGTGTCTATTATTTTCAATGAGGTAGTAAAGTCATTTCACGCAAAATTACCTCTTCGTTATCCGACGGACTATTTTATTACTTTATAATTATGATAAAGTAGGGGTTAAGGTTTAGGTGGAGTAACACGTATAAAACAACTGTCGAAAACGATTATAAAATAAAGCAAATATTTCAGTATTTTTTTTATAATACTTGATATCGATAAAAAAAGTTTTTCTAACACTAGGTAGATTGTGACAGTCTTTCTTTTAGCCACGACAATTTCGGGCTCTATTACCATAGAACTGTGTCACGTGACGTTATGATTCAAGTCATCATGTAGTGTCAAAATAATTATTATAATGTCACTGTGACATTAGTTTAGGATAATGTTAGATCTTCAGCAGGCCCGAAGGGATAAGAACACCCACGAAAAAATCGCTTTTGGTTTGAAAAAAGGTGTAACGGTAGTGCCACGCACTAGTGCCTAAGGAAAAAAGGGGAAGCGATTAAATTAAGAGATTTTTTTAATTTTTTACTGAGTGTTCCTGTGTACACAATTATTATGCAGCTTATCGAGATAATTGGACACGTACACGTTGTTATAATCTAAACGAGATAAATTAGATAGCATTGTAAAAACGTGAGAGACTGATTAATCTGGGATAAAAAGACGCATCAGTCAAAAACGGAAAAAATCACGTTCGTTTCTTCTAAAAACAAACAAAATTACATAGATACATTAAATCACGCCCAGAGGGGTAGACAGAGACCACTTCTTTCCATTTGCTACGATCTTGACAAATTTCTTTCGCTTCTTCCACATTCATACATCGAGTCATGCACGCACGTCGGTTTCGGGTACAAAATTAGTGATTAAAAAACCGGCCAAGTGCAAATCGGGCCTGCGCACGAAGGGTTCCGCACTTATGCCCTATTTGTATGAAAAAACCATATTAACCGGGCGGTAAAAACAATATTGTCTTCCACCTGTTATCACATCGTGTGGTTGCCGAGTTAGAATAGTACCACTCCATGTCTTCCCGTGGATGTCGTAAGAGACGGCTAAGGGAATAAAGGCGTACAGTACTGTTAGGCGATGGGCTTGCAACCTGTCACTAATACACTGGTAAACATCTTAGCCTAAGTGTGCAACATGTGGTTACAGAATTATCAAAAAGTTTTTAGAGTTGTTGATAATTATGTAGCTCTGCCTACCCCACACTGGGAATAATGGCGTTTGTTTATGTATGTATGTATGTATGTTGTATGAAATGTTAGTAACTCAACTATCCTACTGCATATAAACAATTACAAAACATTCAAAGTCGTTAACTATCGTAGAATGCGGCTTAACCAGGCCATTGATTATACCTGCTTTACAAATTACTTACATTTGTAACTACTTATAATATTTAATAACTCAACATATTTTAAAGCAAGGTATTTATCAACATGGTAATTGTAGGACTAAAACTTCACAAAATACCTTTAATCGTCAGTTAGAGAATATTTACCCCAAATAACTTTAGTTATTAAGACTACTCCGAGCGTACGCCGGATGTACAGTGGCGCCCTCATTACTATTATTGTGTTTTCTATTAAATTAAAGTATTTTCTTGATATTGGTTGGTAGGTTTTTGTACTACAAATGAAAACACAACTTATATGGTATTTTACATAGTTTAATAACAATTCACCTTCGAGTTATCAACTTAACGGAAAAAAGGTGGCGACTTTTTCCCGTTAAGCTTACTCCTCAACGGGTGAATGTTATTAAAGTTTGTTACGTATCCCATAAATTGTGTTTTACTTGCGCTACAAAAACGTATCGTCTGATTGCAAGGAAATTCTTTAGTTAATTAGAAAGCACAATAATAGTAATGAGGGCGCCACTGGACGCTCGACGTTTGCTCGGTGCAGTCTTAAAGCTTCTAAATTCTTTATCTTCATGCGACAGGCATAGAAAACCTACAGACACACACACACACACATTTGGCATTTTCCAAGATAATCTAAAGAGTGCACCGCGAATACGTTGCCAACCCTGAGGACGAAGTAAGATGGAATGCCTCTAAGCTAGTTATTTCACCGGGTGTCTTATCCCCACACCGGAGCACAACCATGAATAATGCTGCTTGGAGGTAGGAAGGATAAGATGGTGGTAGCGATCCGAACACTAAAACCACTACAGCCGGTGGATAGAACATCTGTCACTTTCTGACCAGTCTGTAAGTGCGAGAGAGACAGATGCTTTATCCACCGCGACCACGACCATAATACGGGCTCAGTAATGTTTCACTATCACTACATATTATAAAACAAAGTCGCTTCCCGCTGTCTGTCCCTATGTATGCTTAGATCTTTAAAACTACGCAACGGATTTTGATGCGGTTTTTTTTAATAGATAGAGTGATTCAAGAGGAAGGTTTTTATGTATAATAAATTGTGTTTTATGTACGGGTGTTACCGAAAACTCACATAAACCGAACCGAAGCGAGGGCGGGTCGCTAGTTACAAATAAACTCAACATGGGACAGGCATTGGCCAGCCGATGGCCTATTCTTTAGGTCAAGACCGTCGAGTTATTGCATTATTGTTTAATTCAAGGCTGGAAAATTGAGCACGTACGTGGAAATAACTCAAGAATATCCATGCTTATTAGCAAGTGGCTAGCAGTGCTGGTATACTAATTATTTTTTATGGCATAGAGAATACAAAATACAACACAGCACCTGATGGTAAGTGGAAACTGTGACCCATAGACATTCGCATTCACAAGACTGCAATGCAATCCTAAGACTGCAAATGCGTTGCCAACCCTGAGGACTAAGATGGAATGCCTCTATGCTAGTCATTTCACCGGCTGTCTTATCCCCAAATTTGGTAATCCGTCATTTTATCGATTTTCACTTCATCGATTTTCGTTTAATCGAACGCCATTTTTCAAACCATGATGTTTTCAGAACATCTTGAATATTATATTGCGTAGGTTATTTAATCATATAGATGGGCCCTTTCGGGTATACTTCGATCCCTTTAGGACCTTTTGTGCAATTACCCTCATTCACACTTAATTGTTCGAATGTGCAGGTTTCCTCACGATGTTTTTCCTTCACCGTAAGAGCGTCTGGCCATTATCCGACTACTTCACTTCTACTCCACTCCTACTTCAGTTAGAAAAAAGTCATTGGTATATGGTTTTCTATGCCTGTTCTTCACTGGTTCGTTCGACCGACCGCATTTTTAAGAGAATCACACCCTTGGTAACGTAGAGACACTTATGGCAGTAACTCATCAAAAGTCTATTGAACCTTAGCAAACTGTTCCACACACGGAGAGATCTTAAGAGCAAGATTAAACTCAACTCTGCTGACCAATTGACAAGATTTCATATTTTCAAGACTTTAATTTTATTCGTTTTATAGATACTATTTGGAAGGAGGAAGACACTAATAGTTTTAAATTTTCTCTAGAATGAATAATAATTTTATTATTAATTTATTAAGATGTACTTATTCTAAACGGGCGTAACTTAATTTCTACGACACAATGGACATATTACGTTAGTCCAATCTGTAAGTATATAAAAAAGTATCATGTCAGCCGATAATTCTCTAAGGGCCACTTGCACGAAAAGTTTAACCCTGGGTTAAGACACAAACTCGAGTTAAAATGTCAGGTATCGTATGAATCTGACGTCGACTAACTCGAGTTAGTGCCTAAACCCAGGGTTAAATTCTGCGTGCAAGTGGCCCTAAGTATCTATCCATCTGTCAATAGTGTCAATATCAAATTTGAAGTATGACAGCTTTTTTTCTCGTGAAAAAGGCTATGGTATTATATCTATTCAGGCATAGTATTGGTAAAAATCGATATTTTTATTAACTTACTTGTAATTTTGTAAATAAAGAAAAATAAATCTAAATAAATATTTTGCCGTGTTCAGGAGGTAAAACCCTTTCGATTCGTATAGTAATTTGCAGGTGTCACCAAAATGAAATGTTGTCAATTGTAACTCTGACCACCTCGCCTATGTTTGGACACCGGAATAACCACCAAGTACACTTTCTGAATGCAAATGAGCCTGTTTTATTACAAAAGTATAAGGATTCGATCATTGTTGCAACGAATGACTCAAGGTCGACCGTAGACCATATCTAGGTTTCGATTGATATGCGAAGACTAGTGTTTACTATTTGCAATATTTTGGGTTCACTAATGTTTTACCAGGTCATCATTTGCCCCTGTGGTTGCCGGGTTTTGCGGGTGGTAGGACCTTATGCAGGGTCCGTCCGGATCGCTACCACCATCTTATCCATTAACCTACTGCCAAACAGCAGTGTTCGCATTGTTGTGTTCCGGTTTGGGGATAAGACAGCCGGTGAAATGACTAGCATAGAGGCATTCCTTCTTAGTCCTCAGGGTTGGCAACGCATTTGCAGTCTTAGGATTGCATGGCAGTCTTGTGAATGCAAATGTCTATGGGTTACAGTTTCCACTTACCATCAGGTGGCCTGTGTGCCCGTTTGTCTTCTCTATGCCATAAAAAAAAAAAAAAAAAAAAAAATAGTCCTACTCCATGTCTTCCCGTGGATGTCGTAAGAGGCAACTAAGGGAATAAAGGCGTGTAGTACTGTTAGGCGATGGGCTTGCAACCTGTCATTAATACACTGGTAAACATCTTAGCCTAGTGCAAAATGTGGTTACAGAATTTTCTACAGGTTTTTGGAGTTGTTGGAAAGTCTGTAGCTCTGCCTACCCCACTCTGTGAATGAAGGAAATGATACATTTGACCAAATGAAATACACCCAATCACGCCTGTCTGTTTAAAACAATGATCCTAGAGGGAGTTATTTAAGTCATTTGCAATAACCAGATAGTTGCAATTACAAGAGACCACCCTAACGATCTATCCCAGGACACGTAACAAATTATATAAACAGCGTTAACAAGCAACTCGTGAACCACGAACGAACCCGCGGGCCGTAACTAGTGTAGGTAATATAGGAAGTATTATTTAACAGTCGTAAGACTCTGTAATATGCCTAACCTAACCCAACATAGGCTAGGAGTTGCATCATTGAAAATGCAGTCATTTTCGCGCAGTATTTTCATTTGAATTGTATCGATGTTATACAGAATCTTGGAAAAGTTTTTAGGGATGAAAAGATAAAAAAAAAATGAATTTAATCAAAGTGAAATGTTACAAATGGGACAGATTACCTATTGGTCCCACCAACTGCCTGTCCCATGTGTCTTGTTGGTACAAGCAAGTTCACTTATTATTATTCTGAACATATGAAAACTTAAAGACTAACTTAAAATAATGTATCAATTTAAAGTATGTACAATTATGGCACAATTATAATTATTTTGAATTAGGTACTAATTAAGACCTGGCAAAATGGCGTTAAAATGAAGAGGCCTTTACGCTGCAGTGGGGGGATGCGGGCTGGAATGAATAACTAAAAGACTAAAAATTTGAGGTATGAGTTGCGCGTGAGTGCAAGTTAGTGTTTTTGTGTGTATGTGATAGATATACAAATAGTAGAATAGAAGAGAATAGAAAACATATATTTCGCTTAATTTTTACATATTTTTAAAATGTGTGAAAAGTTGTGCTGCCAAAATGGTTAGCCTTATTATTGTATTTTTAACCCCTGAGCAAAAATGCGGGTGTTATAAGTTTAATATAATATGCCATTGTAACTCACAATTTTTTTTTAAAGAAAGTTAGTTCATTCCTATGGTTGTAGCTAGATTTCATGAAAATTTGTTGTGCCGTATTAAATGATCAGCTCCGGGAGAAGGTATTGCAACTAAAAAAAAAAAAAAAAAATTTAAGGTGTTTATTTCCTTTGATTACATTACATTATTATAATAATATAATAATATCAGGGGACTATGTCACACCAATTGACCTAGTCCCAAACTAAGCTCTAGGCTTGTACTATGGGTACTAGACAACGATGTAAATACTTATATAGAGAAATATATACTTAAATACATAGAAAACATCCATGACTCAGGAACAAATATTTGCGCTCATCACACAAATATCTGCCCTTACCGGGATTTGAACCCAGGACCTCTAGCTTCGTAGGCAGGGTCACTACCAACTAGGCTATCGGGTCGTCAAAATAATTATAAACTTAACTACAAATCTTAAATATTAAAGATTTTATGAATTAATGAGTCTTAACTACTTAATAATTATCTATTGTTATTGTTATTACAATTATACATAGGTTAATACGCAATATATGGTTATCATTATAACTATTACTAATATGAATATTTAAAACATTTATAGTAGTTATATTATAACTATACTTTTTGGTAATCATTGACCGATTACACAATACTTTGTTTTAGTGCTAAATCGCCTACATAGCTAAAATGACAAAATTCTCCTAAAACATTTATATCTCAAAAACGTAAGTAACATTATTATTATCAGATTCAGCCTACTGAACTTTTACTACCATGGCGCTATTACTAAGTATCGTCTAAGGGTGCGTATCTACTCATATAACTTTTTAAGTCCTATTATCGGAAGTCCGAAAATGTTTCTCATACCATTTCACATCATAATGATTAATCTTCATACTCTTCAAAAAAAAAAGTAGTACTAATGATCGGAACTCATAATCATCTGAATTCATAACGCCAATATTAATGAAGCCGTACACTTTTCAATTTTTTTGAATATCTTACATGTAATAAAGTTAGGTTAGGTTAGGTTAGAATTATAAAAAATCTCAAAAAGTAACTCTTTCTTTAAAAAAAATGCATTATGTATTGCGATAATTATGACTTAAAAAGTATGAACAAAAAAGTATGAGGAAAAAAATGATGAAGAGTTATTATTATGAATACAAATCGGTAGGAAAACAAAAAAAAGGAATAAGAATTTTATGTGAGTCAATATGGACCCATCGTCTAACTCACACACTCTGCACAGGGAAAAAAGCCACTAGATTTAATGAAAATTTACTTACGCAATTGCAAGGTCATCTGAATTGTTTTTTTTATCTAGATGGCCGTCATTTTATTTTTCGCACTGGTTTTCCTATCCATTCTAAAATTAACAATTGATTAACTTTGTCCAATACAAAAACGATTTTTTACATTTAAAAAGCTTTCATTTGTTTTATACTATGACTGACCATAGTAAATAAAAAGTCTTCAAAAATGGGTACAAAATAACAGAAATCTCACGGTGCGTGGCTCTTAGCGCACGCCGGCGCCTGCGCATAGCACGTAACATCGAAAGTGGGTTGCGTAACGGTGAGATAAGAAATGTATCGATCGAGTGGGTCAAGAGCGTCGGTAGATGGCGCTGATGAACGGAAGTGTTGATGACCGACTGCAGTCGTATTTTATTACAAGCTTGTAACTTGTTTGAGCCAGTTCCCGTTAATGGAATGAACTAAAATAAGGACCTCATATATGTGAACCCGATCACGATGCAATATCATGGTATCTAAGAGCTGATCTGATGAAGTCGGAAGGTGGTCGTAAATTGATTGTTGCAAAACAAATGATCTTCTGTAAAATAAGAATCAAAATGTCTATTAATGGTTCCATTACCCTATTGTACACCAACAATTAATTTCTTAAATACGAGTAGAAAGTGCAAATAACCCTACAACATTTTTAAAGAAATGCTCAAACTCCCAGAAAGTTGATTAAAAACAAATGAATTCAAACAACGTTATGACTTTATGACACTCCTAAACTTGGCCTTCTTTTAAATCAATCTGTTCCCAATACCTGACCAATTCTCGTTTTATCGAGGCTGCATTCTAATAAAGCAAGCCCTTATCGCCACTCAATGGCTACTTATGCAGAAATTTAGCAGCTCATCACGTTGCTAGTGGTCGGTACGTGAGGCTAGATCAAGCAGTTATCAAGGCTGGGTTGTGCCGAAGGTCGTGTTTGTTTCGGTCGTTCCAAATATTCAAGCTTTTGTTTTATCCGATGGAAAGATAGATAACCGCACACCTATCTTTGATGGTTGCCAACGGGACGTGGTTTCCGGCGGTAGGGGTGACCGCGCATTGAAACACTAGTCGCTGCCACTAAACGCGACCACTAGTGGTTCAGTCAAACCACTACACCGTGGCGCCGTGGCAACCACTTCTTTCTTTCTTTATGGCATAGAGAAGACAAACGCAGGCCACCTGATGGTAAGTGGAAACTGTGACCCATAGACATTCGCAATCACAAGACTGCAATGCAATCCTAAGACTGCAAATGCGTTGCCAACCCTGAGGCTAAGATGGAATGCCTCTATGCTAGTTATTTCACCAGCTGTCTTATCCCCGAACCGGAACACAACAATGCGAACACTGCTGGCTGCTGGGGGCTGGATGCATTGATCGAATGTGGTAGTGTGCGCGAGCGAGTCCATGACCAAGTAAACGAGGCCACTGTAGCGAGCGCGGACGATTCCCGCAGCTTGTGGCTCGGGCGTGGCCACTCAAGCGGTCGGTTCGCACGGATGCTTTACAAAATGTATGAAAAACTAGATAGATACATACATACATTAAATCACGCCTGTTTCCCAGAGGGGTAATCAGAGACCACTTCTTTCCATTTGCTACGATCTTGATAAATTTATTTCACTTCTTCCACATTCATACATCGAGTCATGCACGCACGTTCGGATACTTAAGATTCGGTCCTTTTCCAGTATTTCTCCGATTTGACTCGAAAAAGTACGCGTAGGGCGGCCCCTTCCAACCCGTCCACTCACTTTCGATCTGTATATCTCTTTCGTCAATCTTCTTTCATTCATCCTTTCCAAATGACCGAACCATCGAAGCATGCCCTTTTCAATCTTAGTCACTACATCTTCTTTTATTCCACATTTGATGATGTGATTTTTCATTCCTTACTCTATCAATCAGGTTCACACCACACAAAATACGCAAAGAGCGCATTTCAACTCCATTTACACGACTTTTATGCTTGTCCTGCCACACCCAACATTCACTAGTTTCACTACCATACATCAGGGTAGAAGCCAGCACTCATTTGACTAGATAGATATAATGAAAAATAGCCACATCTGAGCCACTATTTAGTCGCTGCCACTAAACGCGACCAAAAATCTTAATCGAACAGTTCCTAAAGGTGAAGAGTTAAAGAATTTCTGTGCGGACGTAATCTTCATTTGTAACTAAAGTCAACTTTAACATTAACTAGCTTCTACCCGCGACTTCATCCGAGTAGACTTCGATTATCATTATTCCCTCGCCTATGTGTTAATCCAGCGTATAATCTATCTCCATTCCAAATTTCATCCAAATCCGTCCAGCCGTTGCAGCGTGAAGGAGTAACAAACATACACACAAACTTTCGCCTTTATATTAGTGTGATAGTGTGATCTTTTTATATATAACTCAATATCACAAAAATAACGCTTATCCCATTTCTCCTTTCAAGCGTCGATATGCGATTTAAAAGATGCACACAATTGATGTGATCCAAATATTTCGCCTGAAGTATTTCCTAATGTTTTACTTTGTTCCTTCACAGCTGAAGATTTCCAAAGATGTCGGCAGAAGGACCCGAAGCTGAACGACTGTTTGAAGACAGCTATCCCTGACGCACTTTGGAAGATGAGGAAAGGTAAATAAATCGATTTTTTAATACAGTTGCACAAAAAGTGGTACTTTTTGTAGCTGTATATCGTGCGGAAAGTTGGATTTTTCTCTTGTGTTTTTTTACTTTTCCAATCAGACTAAGAAGTAGGTAAAAATGTCTCTTTTTTACTTTACTGTTTTATTTTTGTTAAATTGACTTTTTTCACAAATGTAAATAAAAACGTGGTTTTATTACACAAATATTAGATTGTTACCAACTGCGTCCAGCGTTGCCAGGCGCCCGGTAATGTCCGGACACAGGTGTGCTTTTTGATTGCTTGTCTGGACCGGCTTACTTACGGGTTTTTCCATTAAAACTAAAAAAAAACTGATGTAATAGAAAATAAAAGTCCATATTTTTAACGAAACATCCCACGTCCGATCCGTATTCACACCTATTTACCACATTGGTGCGACTATAGCACCCCTAGAACCCCTAAAAGTTTTGTCTAATTCTACCCGGCTTATGACCTCCCTCGTCTTCCAGGGCTCCCCTCCCTGTCCGTGCCCCCCATCGAGCCGATGCACGTGGCCGCGATTAATATCCAGTCCGGCGCCGGACCCGTCGTGCTGGCGCAGAGTTACCGGAACATACAGCTGCATGGGCTGGCCCACACTGTATTAACCACCTACAAGTGAGTAACTATAAATCCTGTCAACATCCAGTCAACAATCCGCCAACATTCAATCAACATCCGGTCAGAAGCCAGCCAACATCCAGTCAGTGTCCAGTCAACATCTTGTCAACATTTATCATCGCGGGAACCCAAGGGCCGAAACATTCGTACCTAAATGGGTTGTACACATGCGTACAGTGAAGTGCAAAAATATGTACCGAAAGAATCCTTTCACAAATAAGTTACGAAGTTCTTATTACACTGGAATAAGGTGCATTGGGACATATTATTGAGTTGTTGCGTTCTCCCATATTTTGACACTTGACTATGGTACTCGTATATCTTGGTTTTATTAGTAATAGGACTTACTTTCTCTGCCACGTCGTCTGCAAATTACTTTAAAATCATTATTATACAATTTCAGGGCCGACCTAAAGCACTACCGGCTGATAACCAACTCCCTGACTCCTAAAATGGAATTCATAGCCGACTACGTGATGAAGGGCAGGATTCTTGTGCTGCCAATACAGGGGAAAGGCATCGCGAACATCACCATGGGTGAGTTGAGAACAGCGCCATCTAGTGGCGAGTAGGAGAACAATAATCGTTACAAGGCTTGCTGTAAAACTAAGACTACGCCAACCGTCTAGTGGCTGACGCCCTCCTTAGGAACTATTACTGTGATTTCTAATAAATGAAATTAAAGTTTTGTTTAAAATCGAAGGTTGGGTATTTGTTGTACAAATGAATACATAATTTTTAGGGTATGACAAAACATAAAATAACATAATAGAAAATATTCATGACTTGTTTCACAGCTTCAATAAAAAGTGATTCATGTAACAAAGAATTGAAAAAAAATATGTTTTGAATAGCTACAAAATTAAGAAATATATTCTAGCAAAACCGAATTAAACATGAAGTTAAATAAAATACGTAAAGCTCCCGGAAAATAAACCACTTCTATTGGTGGATCTTTTCCTCGCTTACCGCTCCGCTGCCTCACTCTGCTCCAATGGACAGGCAGAAATATCCAGCACTGAACTGCACCAGACTGATGATGAATAGTATCTAACCAAATATGTAATATTTCCAGTGAACCTGGTAGTGAAACACGACCTGATCGGCGAGCCAGTGGTGCGCGACGGTGAAACCTATATGCACATCCGAGACTATCGCGTCAAGTTCTTGCCGAAGAAAGTGCATCTGCACTTCACTAACCTCTTCAATGGAGATAAACGGCTCGGGGACCAGATGAATCTGTAAGTCATCTACATAGATACAGTCACGAGATTTAATCTCGTACCCACCTTAGGTCCAAAGTCAATCTGACATTCTACAACAATAAGGTTGAGTTTCCTAAAAGTTACAAATGACTTGACATCTCTAATGAATGACATTGACGAAGTATATTAAATTTTTGGTCCCAAATTAACGCTCGTGACCGTAGATAAACTCACGTCTTCATTCCCAGAGTAAGGTAGACAGAGCTACAGAATTACGAACAACTCTACAAACTTGTTGATATGGATACCTACTATTTTATCGAAACGCCTTTCAACAAATGTATCATTTATGCAGAGTTTCCCTTTTATCGAAAGGCATTTCTCGCCGCATGAGTTGTTTTTTGGTAATCAAATTTTTAACCTAACCTACGTAATAAATGTTAAAGATATCCTGAAAACATCATGGTTCTAGCAGAAAATAGCATTCGATGAAATGAAATTTTATGAAATGATACAATTAATTGTTGATAAATTCTGTTACCAAATTTCGCACATATTTAAGACATCTAGTCCAGTCATTTGGGGTTTCTGCTTTAGGAGAGGTGAAGCATTTTTTTTTAAATCTATATTGTTAAGTAATGGAATCCTAATAAAAATCCCGGTTTTCTACCTATTGTTTTCCATCATACAAATGTAGTTAAATAAAGCTTGCAAATAAGACTAGGTATACGTAACGTCACTACATAAAATTCATGAAGCTGAAGTTTTCCTTCTTGGCAGCGCCGGTAAATAATAGAACCTACTAGTAATTTTTTGTAAGAATATTTTCTTTCGCCGCTCGCTACTTTTTATCGGGGAGACATACAAAATAAATATGTACGGACAAACTATGCTCATAGACTGTCTTGCCGCAAAAACAATTTTTTGAGAAATTACTTAGCAAGTAACCAATTTTATCACCTTGCATTCAAGATGGCGGCTAACGCCCCCTTCCCTCAGATCGAAAATTTAGTTTTATTAGGACCATGCCTTGACAATATCCATAAAAAAAGAATGCTCTATGCTCCACCGTTTATAAAGCAAAGGCCTTTTTAAGTTCCTACAAACTTCTAATAATAAGATAATATTCAGTTGTTTGAAACGTGATAGGTACTGAATTTATGTAATTTAATTATTCTAGCAACTGTTTTGCCCCCAGGTTCCTCAACGAGAACGCCGACCTGGTATTCAACGAGCTCAAGGAATCCTACGAGAAGAGTTTGAGCGCCGTATTCCAAAATGTCACAAACACTATATTTGATAAAGTCCCTATGAACAAAATATTCCTCGAAGACTGAATTGTAATCTAATTTCCTAAAAATGACAACATTTTACTGCAAAATACCGCTGATACTTGTACCATCACTGACTCTTTAGGGTCGTATTAATAGACAAGACACATCTTGGCTGAGAGGCCCGTGACAAGTTACGTCAAAGTAAACGTCAAACCATAGAACACTGTCATTTTTGACGTATCTCGAGACGAGCATTAGAGTTGAAATTAGTTTATTAATACGGGCCTTAGAGTCCTCTGACTTTTTAATTAATGTGTGTGTATAAAATAGTAGTTTTAACATTACCTATATTGTAATGGAAACCTCACATTAAAGGTTATGCAGCGTTTTGCATTAAAATGAATTCAAAATATAAGTTACCATAGACGTAAGGGGATTTAAAAGTAAACAGGCTGATTTTTATATTTATTTTAACATATTAAGACATAGTGTAAAGTTTAAATATAGTTCTAATTTAAACCTTATTTGTACAAAACTTGTTTTATTATTCCAAAAAAGTAGGGACATCTGTGGGTGAGTAGGCAAAGTTTTTGTAAGCGCCATCTGTGAGCAAACGTCTAAACTGTTTGCATATCGCGCATGCTGCGATAAGCTCTGTGAGATGGCGATGGCGCGTCTCCTTTATCCATTCGGCTTGGTGGTTTTGTGATATTGTGGAGTTTTGGGTGCTCTCTTTCGATTAATTCCACGTCAGGAGGGTGTTCGTTATAGTGCCGAGCGGTTTTCAAGCATTTGGCTTTGCACCAGACTTCGTTGATGATAATAACTGAAACAAAGTATTAGGTACTTATAGCTAGTATAGATGGCGCTGGAACGAATATTCATTAGTATCACTCAGTTGGGCAAATTTTTATTTGGATATCTATGAAGGTCTCCTATCACGTGAAACTAGAGTAAGGCAGCTATTACTAATTTCCGTTAAATTGTTCAAGTACTTTTACGCACATTCAGGCTTTATTCCAATTAATTTAAGTCATCTGTCTTGTACCTTTGCTTTACAAAAGTTGGAGCATAGAGCATAGATATTTTTTATGGATATTGTTGACATTATAGTAGGTGTTGCTATCAAAGGTATAAGAGCTAAGTACTATAGTTAATTATTGTAACCGGTGCGTTTCATAACACATATTTATTTATTTATCAGGCATCCTCAGGATTCTTTGAGTACTATCAGACCATTGGAACTTGACCCACCATAGAACTGTGTCACAGAGACGTTATATATGATTCAAGTCATAAGAAGTGTCAAACAAATTGTTTTATAATGTCACTGTGACACCGTTCTATGGTGGGTCAGGGTTCCATTGGGCTGATAGTACTTCCCTCTGTACTATCTATCGGTTGAAGGATTTATCACGACTCTTATGCGCCTGAGGGCCTATATTTCATACTATATATATATATATACAACGTGTTACAAAATACCCCGTAAAAAATATAATAAATCATCAAAGCCAAAAATATTGTCAACCCTAGTAAGCTGTCATGTCAGGGAACCGGAGTTAGCATAGATTATTTTAACAGAGTGGCCTACCTACCAATTTAATAATTGTCAACTTTAATGGTTTCAAAGCCTTATCCCGAGCGAGGTTGTGCATTGAACAAGGCGAAGCTCACTTTGAGCCGCTCCTGTAAATTTGACGTTCATTAAGAAAAAGTAAGTGTTAGTTTAGGTTTCTTCGTTAGGTTAGGTCTTTTAGAATCTTCCAAAACTCGACTTGTAATATTTATCTAATCGAATTCTGTACATTTTGTTAGTATGTCTCTTGATGGTTTCACGAATTAGGTAAAAATGTACATAAACATTCTGCGTAGTTTACTCTTTAATTTTACTGAAATAGGGTTTGCACATCAATGAAAACAATAATGGTTTTATTTATTTTGCCGGTAAGTCATACGGTAATAGTACGATTCTCAAATATTGTAAATGGACTTATTATGAGGCACCATTTAACCCCCTTTCGGCTTTACGGGTATTTTTGTAACACCTTGTATATAGTATGACTGCGTTTATAGCGTGACAAAACGTGAATAAAACATCAGTCACTTTCTGACACTTAAGTACGAGACCGACGTATAAAATTTCGTACACGGTCGGCCAAGAAAGTGGTGTACTTACCAGTTTTGACAAAAGTTTATGTGAAATCTAATTATCGCTAAGCTTGACACTTGTCACTGTCATAATATTATTGCAAGGGAAATCGAACTTGTTGTATCATGACTAACGTGCAAATGAACTTCAACCGTAGGGAGACCACATTTTTGGCCGACTGTACTGTATACAAGACAAATTACGCTGTGTGCATCTAGCCTTAATGATTTTTCATCCGCTACCTATGGCATGTTTTATCAAATTTGACGTTTAGCAAGTTTAAACTCAATTTGACTGACAGGGAGCGAAACTCCGACACAACGATATTTGCGACCCTCTTGCTTACGAATCTGAAAAATGATAAACCATACAGCGATATGGTATCAAGCATTCGAGGCTAAGAACTACATTGAAATAGAAACCATACGGTTTTTTATCGTAAGAATAGAATAAAACATAAAAGAATCATTTATTCGGCTATTAAATAAAAACATAACCACATACATTTGAGAAAACAAAAAATAATAACAGTTCGTCGGCTGCTACTGGCCTGTCTGTTCATCGTAATAGAACAGAGATGTATATAGATAACAGATATCTGCGTCCCCCTCGGCCTATCAGTCCGATTTTTAGTCTGGGGCGCCCATAAGACACACATAGACAACATAATTTTAATAATATTTTTTTTTATTTAATAAATTCCACTATCTGAATAAACTATGAAGATTTATAAGCGCACGATCAAATTCGAAACGTTCTTTTGTCATTCGTCTTTACGGTTTTAGTTTAGACTAGCGTTTTTTCCGCTCGTTTTGAGAAGCGCATTTACACGCGCGCTACATTACGCGCTTTAATAAGCCGATCGCGCGTATACGCGCTCATTCTAGCGTGTTCGCTCGCGCGTCAACACAGGAAAGTTGTGCGTTTTACGCGCTGAAAACACGCTAGTCTTAAACCGCCGTTAATACCAATATATTACAAAATTCTCTAACCCTGATTGCACTAAGGAAAATTCTCTATGGAAAGGTTTACTTTTTACTTACGTATTCCGACGAGGAGTAGGTATATTGAAATTCCCATTAAATAAACATTCATGGCCATTCTGTGCGAACTGAAATAGATAAAGAAAATTACCAAGCGATTAATGCACGTCACGGTCACGAGCGTTAATTTGGGACCCAATTCAAGAAAAATATGCTTGAAGTCGTCATGTCATTTGTAACTTTTAGGAAACTCAACGCTATTGTTGTAGAATGTCAGATTGACTTTGGATCGGTACCAAATTAAATCACATGACTGTACCCGAAACCAACGTGCGTGCGTGACTCGATCTATGAATGTAGGAGAAGCGAAAGAGATTTGTCAGGATCGTAGCAAGTGGAAAGAAGTGGTCCCTGCCTGCCCCTCTGGGAAACAGGCGTGATTTAATGTATGTACCTATATAAATAAAAGCGGTAATAAAAATTCACTGCCCGTGGCGCTGTCGGTGCTTCATAAATGCTAACGACTGACAAGTTTGGGCACTGAACAAGAAAGACTTACCAGGGCAAGGCGTACTTTATTGTGGCTGGGCAGGGCAGCGCTGTCTTATACCGGGTCTTTTTATTGTTGCGTGTGGGTCGTGCCTCCGGAATTGCGTCTCTCTACACAAATTAGAGCGGATTGAAAAGAAAGTATTGAAAAGTAAGTATTTTTTTGAGTCCAATATCAGGTGCTTCATCATATTAATATAATATGGCCAATGTAATAAATCCAAATGTTGATCACAGAGGATATCCTGTTGTTGCATCAGAGGAATTCTTGGTATTCATAATAATGTAATATTATTGCACAAAAAAACAATTACAAGTATCTTTGTACACAAAGGTGAACTTATCCCTTTAAAGGATCTCTTCTAGTTAACCTGACCTTGATATTGTCACCGAGTTGAGGTACAGTATACCAAATTTCAGCGTCCCAGCAGCGGTTAGATACTTCAAATTTTACTTGGAAATATGCTTGCAAATAAGTGTACCTATCACCAAAGAAACATGTGTGTAAATAAAGGAAAAACTGTTAAAACTCACGTTCAAAAACTGGTACGGTCCGACAAGTTCCGGACACACGCACGCCAAATCCGATTTACCGGAACTAGGTGGCCAAGTGGGCCGGGAGCTCCTTTCTTCGATCGGAAGACGCGTTTTGTAGAAGGATGGTCGTCCGACTATGACGGGTAAAGACAAAGAAGTGTTTGAAGATTTCGAAGAATTATAATTACTGGTCAAACACAGAACCTCCACTGAGACCTCGGCCATCGGACGAGTCAACTACTAAAACCAAACTAGTATGGCCGTCGTCAGAGAATCCCGTACGTGTCTACGAGAACGTGGAGTCACTTAAGTTTGTCAGTAAATAATTCGTCTAATCGAGTTATTTAAAGACCAACACCCCTGGCGTCTTGACCGTGCTCAAACGGTTCAAAATTTTCTTCTAGAGAGTCAGCTCAGCTTTCAAACGTGCCAGATTCTTCTGCAATTGAAAACTGGAAAAGCTAGCTGTATTTCTTTAGCTAAACATGTTGAACCACGATAACTATGGTAGAGTATATGTGCGGAAAGAGAAGAGTCGTAGGATTTCAGGGCGTACCGTGCTATGTTATGGTTTTTGCTATGCTGAGGTTATGTTAGTTCCCGTATCTGCCACGACTCTTCTCTTCCCGCACAGACTAGCTAGCGATACAGAAAAACATCCAATTAAATGTGTTCTTCCACCGGCAAGGCCAGACGAGGATTGGATTGAAGTAAATTTTAATTTTAATGACTTTTAGTGAAAATTCTGTGGATAAGCTAGACGAGAAAATATGTTTGCTGTTGTAATATATAACATTTTATACATAGTGAGCTTATAAACTCGCTCGCACGACATAGCTCATTAATTCTTTCTTTAAAGAGGCTGGCGAGCCTCCAATCCTCCACATAACTATAGTGTCAAAACACTAAGGCACCCACCTCTATCTATTTAACATTCTTCTCCCGCACCTTATAATGCACCGCAGAGACAAATAAGTAGCAAACATTACTATACAGAAGAAGCAGGTTTCCCAAAAGTGTGCATCTATCAAATCTAGGCCGAATGCCGACAGATTGCCTCCTTCACCCATGTTCGGGTACACGGAATTTTGCTTTGATTTTTGGTGTGACAGGTGACAGATACTTTCTTTTTGCTAGCAATTGTTATGGCAAGAAGGTTGTTTGATCTAATGGTAGGGTAAACGTACGTTTCGCCGAATCTCCCGAATAGCTGGATTTCTCCTATTTATAGCTATTGCAGCTAATATTCAGTTGTTTTTTTTTCCGCCGGTTATATACCTATCCCTTCCACTACGCGACAAAGCCGGTAATTAACGTCTCAGCATGGACACAATAACCAACTGAGTCGGTTATCGTTATCTTTGTTTGAAAATAGGGTTTTAGTACAGTCATATTTATAGAAATTGCCAAAAATGAGAATATGGTGGTTCCTCTTTTTTTACCGTGTGTGTTGTGTTGTAGTGTGTTTTTTGTCAAATAAATTTGAGTAAACCCTCATTTTGATTAAATCGTTTTAGTGAACAGCGTTCGGAATCAAGGAAAGCGCATGTCTTTTTTCATTGCTTGATCATGATTAATCATGAATTATTTAAACGACTTACTTTGCTATTCCAACAACTAAAAGTATTTGCAATTTATTGTGTAATTACTGAAAATCAATAAACTAATATTTTTTAGCGAAACTTCGTTTTAATTTCATAATTTTTACGACTTTTTGACATTAAAACAAGCTTATTGGTAAGGCTATTTAAAAAACATTCTATTATTTTTTTAAGCAATAATAGCAAAAGTCAGATGTATTTACGGTTGTTAATAGTTTTTATTGTTAGTTATAATATCAGATTTGTAATTATACCGAAACTTTTACGTCTAAACACATTTTTTTAAATCTGTTCGCTTTATTGGTTCTTCATAATTAACTTGTCCAATTCACCGAATGGGCGTTCGGTGAATACCTAGTACGCACATGGTTTCTGCTACCGAATCCATAGCCAAATTACTGCTCGATGTTTATTGGAATAATCATCCTTATTTCATTAATAGCTAGGTCGATAAAACAGTTTTATTTTTAGTGCATTTTTGTATAAGCCAGCATTTCTAAAAATTTAAGACGTTAATTATTAAAAACTGTTCGGGAGTGGATTGACAAATGATGTTTTACTAGACATATGGAACTGCTGATGCTGGAGCCGGAAGGTGCAGACAGATTGTTAACCAAATAAGTTAGTTAGGCAGTTAAGTAAATAAATAAAATATGAATGTTTTAAAAACTACATTCAAAACTTAATTATATTTGATCAGGTATATGTACCATCTATAATAATAATAAAAAAATGCTTTTATAATGGATTAAACTACTACTTACACTTTTACTTAGAATCTTTTTGATTTAGAATTCAATTACATGTGTCAGAAATAAAATCTGATTTTCATATTGAATGCTATCCGTTTCCATGCGAAGCATCAATCGACATTTATGATGAATAAATGGTATAAATTTGTGTTTTTTTATCTGAACTAAAAAAAAAATTTCGTAGTTAAACATCCCTCCAATATGTTGAAGTCACAAAATTAGCGCAGTTAGATGGAAATTATGTAGTACTCAACAGTTATACCAACTAAAGTTTGAGCACTACTCAGCGCCGCCTCATACGTAATTTCTTCCCTAGTTCGGGAATGTGGCGTACCGATTCGGTAATAAGTGCAAGTCAAGTTTCTTAGTTCGGTAAATGGAACAAATCAGGGTAAGCGCTCCAAAAAACATTAAAATATTTTAAATCTCTAAACATGTAATTTATTTCCAGGTTCATTCAAAAAATGGTAAACTTATCCCAGACCTTATTGAAGAATAAACGTAAATCCAGGTCTTTAGCGTTCGTAGAAATGTACAATTACCTTATAAAGGCTGTCGACGGCTGTAACACCAAGTCCAAGATTAAAGTGAGGAATATGCTTTCTCTTAAAAATGCAGAAGTTGACAGCTGTCTTACCCAAAGCCCGCTCACAAGGCTACGTCAATTGGGCGCTTCAAAGCGAATAGAATTGTGAAGCGATCCGACGCGGTGACACGCGATTTCAATGCGAAGCGGCGGCGCGACTTGTCCTACGTGCGCGTGAAACCCCCTCACCGCGGGACCTACCGCCGTCACCGACAACCGACAACGCGTCGCTTCGCGCGAAAAATATCTAACCGCGTCCGCTTTGTTTCGCACGCCCCGCGCCTGTATCGGTCACGTAGGATACTTCAATAGCTATCGACTGTTTGTTCCTAAAATGCTGGCAGCACTGCCACATTGAGTGGCAATACTTAATCTTAGTGCCAAGTACAGGCCAGCATTTTGGTCACAGGTTGCGTCGATCAGGCACTTTGATACACCTTTAAAAATAGGGTGTGCTCCTAGTCCCCACGGTCCTAAAGTTTCGACCCCAAAAGGCTCAAATATGTAACTTCTATCAAGACTGTATTTGCGCCTTTTGAGGGTCCGATTCCGCCACGAAACCAAAAGATATCAAATTATGTCATATATCCTGTAAATTTTGTATTCATTTGTGCAACAAAAAAACATCCTTTAATTTCAAGACAATACTTTAGTTTACTAGAAAACATAATAGTAATGAGGGCGCCACTGGACGCTCGCCGTAGTCTTAAGTCTACATCATTCGTTTCTTTTCATTGCTCATGATATGCAATTTCGGGTAAATAAAATACTTAGTGCTTGTATCAAGTTTATTCAGTGAAATATATAATAACAAATGTCTATGGCATAGTCACTGGTAACGACCATCGAACCAACTAAGTCACACTTAGCCTCTATTACTCTAAAACTAAGCAAAACTAAGATATACCTAAACAAAAGACGTAGAGACAGAACGACAGACATTTATATTATAACGTATACACTATTTTTTTATTGCCATCAACGGACAAACTGGCAGACGGCCCTAACCTGATTACCAGCCCCCTATTTCACATTGACACGTGACAGGTGAGAATTCGTATTTCATTGCAACCTGTGTCACCTGTCACCTGTCATTGTCGGGATGTTGAAATAGGGGGCTGGTGGTCGTGAAGCGGTCACCGCCGCCCATGGACATTTGCTACGTCGAAGGTGTCACCAATGCGTTACCGGTCTTGAAGAAATTTAATGATACCTTTTTAAATAGCCCCATTTCGTCGTACTTTCTCAACCTCGTATCTCATCCAATAGCTAAATGGGAAAAGCACTCATGTTTCCTAAATAATAAAGACTTCTTTCCTATCTAACTATCCAATCAGATACGAGGTTGCTTAATAAAAAACAAACTAAATCACGTGACTCTTAAACAGCCAATCAAAACGGCCGACAAACAGAATCACGTGATGTGTCGAATTCAAATCGTCAGTGATGCAAAACAGTGTAACTAGCAAATTTATCAAAGAGAAAAATAAACTTTACTGTATTATTAAAATGGTGCATTTTGCTCCTTATTGAAAATGATACTTATGCGGTTTTGCAGTTTCACCGACGAAATGTCACAATGACAAGGACAAAGCATTAAGGCTAAAGGTCGGCAGCGTAAGTGAGACATGGAAAAGTGAGCGTTAACTTGTATAAGTATGATACATTTTTCAGTGGACGACTCGAGTCGATCTGGTGCCGTGGCGTTAAGTCTGCGCAAACCTTAATACAGTCTTATGCCAATAAGTCCTCCCGGACTGTTTCAGTTATTGCATATTATTTCTATATAACATTATCGTTATAAATGTCTCTCGTTATAAAATAGTCTACAATAGTCCAAATAGAACTAAGTTGGATTAAGTAGAAGCATTTTGTCTGTGCTGGTGGTCCAAATAGTTGTTTATTCACAATTTTGTTATCTTAAACAAAATCCTTATTCATGTTCACCTAATAAATTAATTCAATAAGTATAGAAAACCTTATTAATACCAATGTTTGCATAATATTAAGATGTAATGTGTTACAAAGAGAGACTAAATTTGAATGCGTATGCGCAAGGTCCGCCGGAGTATACAAGCATGGTCTGCGGTAGCTTCTGTCTCTGTCACACGCTAGGCGACGCCTATTCATTGGACAGAGAGAAACAATCGACACGACCAAATTGTATAACTGACGATTCTATTATTTGGCTTTGTAAGGGGAAGTAATTTGTTGTTCTAATTTAGACCCTACGCACTAGAAATTTAAAGTAAGTGTTATTCCAAAATTATCTTCTTTTAAACAAAACATGCGTTCTAAAATGGTTATTATGGATAAGGAATAAGAGTTGAATTTACATTGACAAGCCTTAGTGCATACTGCCTAGTCTAACATACTTACTAGGTACTGTCGCGGAAAAAAGTGAGTTTTCAAAAATATTTCTTTCTTGGACGGTCGGATGGCATGACTTGGCTTCTGGGGCCCTAGACAAGGTACATAACGCTAAGGTAAACACCTTTCGAAAACTGTCAAAATAGAATTGACATTAGCCCTCGACGCGACCGGTCGCCGCCTTACGTCTACGTATACGTTTTCGATAGCGTTTTCGCGGGATGCATCTAGTCAGAGCCCACTGTACTAAAAGCTTTCTACATCTCGCTATAAGCCAGTGAAAAAATATTTTTTTTATCTATCGGTATACTAGATGAGGTACGATTTTGGATGTTTTTGTTAACTGCATAACCTACGTGAAAGACCACCAATTTTAATAATTATAAGCTCTACTCTCCTCACAACCTATGTACAGAGAATATATGAGATTACTAGTAGAAAAAAAACCCAAATTCCCGGCATTTAAAATGCTACCACAGAATAAATATCGAATTATTTACCACCGGGATTAACAAAGTAATCAAATTTAGTCACGAAAAAATCTTAACAACTATGTCATTTTCAAATAAAAACTTATTTAAACTTGTCTTTCTTAATTATTATAATTGGGCCTCGATTAATTCAAAAACTTAAAGTTAAATAAAATCTCTCGAATCATTTTTAACCAATACTTCTGCTGGTTTCCTATTTGAAACGTGAGATGGCGCTGGCGGTACTAGTGCGATAGCGCCATCTATTGGTTAGTCAAAGTTTTGATAACCTTTAGCAATGAACTGGTATATTAAATATAAATTAAATATATATTAAATATATAAAATAACTAATCTAACTTTTATAATTAGCACCTTTAGTCAATATTTTGTGAATCGACCCGCGGTACGTTTGGGGTCGCACCGCACGGACAAGGACCATACTGATTACACATCCGCAAAGAAATAGAAAAAAAATCTATTTCGATTACGGCTTAGTTACGGTCTTGTGTGTGATCCTCATCCTTAGCTCTTAAACAGCTCTAGTGCTATAAAGTAAAAACAACCATTAAGTTACATCTAGATTAGACAAATGTTAAAGTCTTGATGACGTCATAGACATCGTCATGTATAATCGACCAAGAAATTCCTTCACTTTTGGACCTTAACGTCCTCCAATATGAGTCGATTTTTGGTCGACTATTTTGATCCAAAATATTAAGTGACTTGGTTTGATGATCTTCTTAAAAGTATGATTTGAATTGTAGTTTTACAATGTTTTTAACCTACTATGTTAGTGTAAATTTACTACATTTTAGTGTAAAGATGAAAGCCACCGATTAGAAGATATTAGAAATTTTTTAAAAACACTACGTTACCTACTTGTTACGAATAGATCTAATTCACATTAAGATATCATTTAAAAGATAATAATATAATAAGTTGTAGATCAACTACCACTATATTCGATAAATAAATAGAAAGATATATGTCATATAACTAGCATATCTAACTAGTGCTACTCGCCATGAATTACAGCTACAAAATTATGCCAGGCCACTCGAAACCTTCTTATATAAACGTCCTCCATACAACCTAATTATTGCCATCAATCGGAACTTTTTCTATCACTCGAAACCTGCTCAGCACTTCACACCTCCTACACAGCGGCATTTTCAGTCTTACTTGTCACTGAACTCCTCACTGTCCTGAGAATCTCCCTGTCATTGAAACTGGGAGGTCGACGTCGACCTTCGGCAGCCCAGGCTCACCGGTGCTGGTATCCTGGACGCTCCAGTCCTAGGATCCTTACGAGGCGCAGCGAGCTGTCTGGTACTAGTAGACCTCTCCAACTTGCCATCAGACATAACCCAAGCTGAAGTAAAATCAGCGTAATCAGAGTCTTTAGAGCTCGTCCTGGACAAGGAGTCCTCTCCTTTCGAATAAGTCCTGATGATTTCCTTCATCTTCTCAAGAACTGTAGCGTCGTCTTTTGCAGTTTCTGTGGACCTCAAGATGTGCTCTAGTAGGGGGCTCAGCGGCTTCTGGTTCGGAGGGGATCTTAGCGTAACGCTGCTAGCCCTGAGCGGAGAGTTCCTTTTAAAGGCCTCAGTTTGAGGCGTTGCTTTTGGTCTAGCCTTTGGAGATTTGTTAGGGTTGTCGAATGTATCATTACCTATGGTAGGCCTGGCTTTTGTTTTGGTTTGGTTGGGAGCAGTGCGTCCACTCCAAGTATTACGAGCCGAAGGTGGCAGTTTAGGCGTTAGCTTCGGAGACGTCTGAACAGGGTTGGCACTGTGCTTCGGACTGGGAGTGTTCCCACGGCTTGGAGTCCTGGTGCGAACTGGTGAATGTGGAATCCTGCTGGGCGGGCGGCTGCGTAAGGTCTTCTTGGGGGATTCCGGTTCCCTGCTAGCTCTGAGGCTCATGCTTGGAGAGCTGTTGTTCTCTGTGACCACGATGCGGTCGGGGCTGGCTCTGTTGGACTTGTCCTCGATGGAGGGGGGTTTCTTGCCCCCGTAGAAGGTGTCTGCGTACCCGGTCTTGCGCAGGCCGGTGTTCAGGCTCACGTAGTCGTCCACGCGGTCGTTCCGGTCCATGTGACAGCCGTCGTCTTGGTCGAGACGCTCTGAAATTGGATAATAACGAAAAATTAGGGTAAATTCATTGGAACATGTTCATAGGAACCGAGTTATTATTAATTTGTACGGGTTAGAATTGATTGGTAAACTGGTGACAGAACAGCAAATGGAAATACAGCAAACTAGGTCCTAAATATAAGACGAGAGAGAAGTATGATTACTCTGAACAAAATTTATAAAATGTATATTTTTCTCTTTTGTGTTTCGTGACCATCAACGAAAAAAAGAACTGAGCGTATGTATTTCTCTAAATAAGTAAAATAACAGTTATTATTATGCAACACTTTATCAGTACTAGGCAAATAAGAAGTCAATCCTGATACATCTTATCTGGCTAAATAGTATTACAGTATCTATACATAATATAACGTGTCTAGAGCTTAGTTCGGAATTAGGACAATTTTTGATCAAATCAAATCAAATCAAAATCAAATCAAATCATTTATTCTGTAAGTAGGCCCTGTAGGCACTTTTACAAGTCTGAGTCTACCAGCGCTTCCAAAGAGACCACTGTTGAGAAGAAGCGCCGCAAGAAACTCAACAGTAAGCCGTTTTTTTAAAATAAATCACTTATTACAATACTAAACTTAAGCTACATAATTTAAATGTCATAGGGATGTACAGGTCCCAGTAGTAATAATAATTAAATACATCAAAATGTCAGATAAAATAAATAAATTGTGACATTATATATTAGTTAGACCCCATTGTGTGATGAGTCCATGTGTCCAAACAAGCTGGTCTCGTCGGCCTGAATTAAGTTATTGTACGAGTTGTAATGACTTCCTTATTCATTGTTTAACGATTCATATTTGTAGACTGCTTTAAGGTTTGTGGGTGACTTAGTTTTAAGTTCAATGTCCACGGATTTTATAAACATTGCAATACGAATTTCCCACGAAACCCAGAATCGTGTATAGTTTTAAGATTGTAAAATTCATTGGTCTATTTAGAGAGGTTAACTTCTATCAAAAACTGTTTAATAATAACTTACAAACAACTTTACAACTATTAAGTAAAATGAGGCACTACACAAATTCTTGAAACCGTGGGTGCCATGTTAGAAGGTCATTTCTTAACATTTGCTGATGTTTTCAAAGATAGCAAACGGACAAACCGCCTCGGTCCTTACACGACATTGCGATGACGAAATAATATCGTCATTCCTCAAGTACCGAGTAACTTAAAGCATCATTCATACCAATAACAAATCATCAAGTGACATTCCAACACTTGACAATCAAAACAATATTTGCATGCCCTTAAAAAGGTCGACGACTCATCTATTTAAAATTCTCTCACGTACTTTGTACATACGGGGTACTTATATCAGAGCTGTATACCATATCATCTTTGACCTGTTCGCATTATCAACATTTTGATAGCTCTTACATACTTTACAGTGACGGCGGATGAGTTAAGAACAAATACCATAACAGCAGGCCTAAAAAGATTGCGTTTATCGTGTGACAATACGTAAATAAAGCATCCGTCACTCTCGTACTTATATACTTTTATACGTGTCAGAAAGTGACGGATGTTTTATCCTAGGCCTGCAGGTCGAAGACAAAATGGTTTTTACCGCCTAGAATACATAGAACACCATGTTAGTGATTTTCGAAAATTGACAAAATGTATCGGATTGACGTCAGTTGATGACAGATCGCGTCGACTCATCATGTTAACTCTATACATTTTGAGACGATAGAAAACAGAATCGTTAAAAGATTGAGTTGTGTGTAACCATGAAAGAAGTCTATTAAAAAGTAATAACCAACCATTTACAACTTTATACAGTTTAAAATAAGATAAAAAGTATTTATACGACTGCATTTGTAAGTTGGTAAACTGAAGTGCACTTCGCATGCTGCAATTTCATCTTTGAGTGGATGTTTGCTCTCAAGTTTACTTCAGTAAGGGTTAAGAAAACATAGTTATCGTGCAAAGAAGCTGGAACGGTTTAAACGTATTTATGTTTGCCGAGTCAAGTAGCAATGCAATATTATTATGTTTATATAAATTCTCGCATGCTTTGTTTGTACATCTACAAGGTAAGGCCTAGATTATTAACAAGTAGAACTTGCCTTTCTTTACAGAACTTGGCAATTTTTTTTTGTCATTGCCGATTTTTGATACACCAACGGTTTTATTGCCAAATTGTGGATAAAGCATCCGTCACTTTTTGGCACGTAAATAAGTACGAGAGTGACGGATGCTTTATCCACATTTTGTCACGCAATGAACGCAACCTTAACTAGGCCCGCAGGTTCGATACCGGTAAAGGCTTTGCGTGGTGAGCTCGAGTATTTGTTCAGAGTCTTGGATGTTTTCTATATATGTATGTATTTCTCTATATATGTAAGTACTTATGTTTATTGTTATCTATTGTCTTACCGTACTAATATTATAAATGACAAAGTTAGGACGTTTTAATGTTTGTTACACAATCACGCTTCAACCACTGAACGGAGCGGGATGAAACTTGGCAAACATATAAGTTGGGTCCTGGAATAGGATACAGGACAATTTTTATTTCAGGAAATTGGACAGTTCCCGAGAGAGCGGCGATAAACGACTTCTACGCGGACGAAGCCGCGGGCAAGAGCTTAGTTTTAGACTAGATAAACTTGTGTAAGATCGTCCCCTCGATTTTTACATACATACATACGAGTACATTAAATCACGCCTGTTTCCCAGAGGGGTAGGCAGAGACCACTTCTTTCCATTTGCTACGATCTTGACAAATTTATTTCACTTCTTCCACATTCATACATCGAGTCTTTTCCAGTATTTATTATTATTTGTTTATGAGTTACAAATTCCATCGACATTGTAATCATTGATCATGATTAACACGTACACAGCCTTGAAAATAAAAAGTTCAACCTTCAAACAACAGTACGATTGCACAATGAAGTCCTTATAAAATCGGCCATTATCGACTTAAATACACCCGACTGTCAATCATTAACAAATATACTTGTTACCATTTAACTTGCGCCTACGCTTCGAGATTTGATTCAACATGGCGTCTCTACAAAATGGCGTGTGGTTTAAACGATTACAACCTTTATTAGAACTAGATAAGGTGTTGTGGGGCGGCCAAGTGAGATAGACGTGACGCGTAAGTGGTGCAGAGATCTTGTAGGCTCCTTTTATGTCCAAAGAATGTTGAAGGCACTGATATGGAGTGAGCGGGATGGAGACGTTTTTATTTACTGTTGGTTTGATGAAAGACAGAAATAGCTTGGCGAAATAGATTTTTGGAGAACATAAACGACCTAGTACTAGTACGGTCAGAACTGGGACCCATTTCAAGAAAAATATGCTTGAAGTCGTCAATGTCATTAGAGATGTCAAGTCATTTGTAACTTTAAGGAAACTACCTTATTGTTGTAGAATCTCAGATTGACTTTGGACCTAAGGTGGGTACCAAATTTAATCTCGTGACTGTACAGCGTCTAAGTCCCTACAATTGGTGGGCTACAACGCCTAGCAGTAGAGTTCACATTGTTGTGTTCCGCTGCGGGGATGAGACAACCAGTAAATTTACTAGCATAAAGGTAAACCATTTACAATCTTAAGATTCTAGTCTTAAGAAAGCAAATGTGTACCTATGGGTCTTAGAACCCACTGACCATAACGCACCTTCGGTTGGACAAGGGCACAACTGCCCCTATAATCATATACATATAGTACATTGTACCCTTGTTCTACCGAAAGTGCAATAAGGTGTGCTCTTTTTGTATTTTCATTGCCATTAAAAAGACACACATACATACAGACAATACCGAAGTCTCACCATTAAGGTTCCTATTTATCATTTGAAGTACGGAACCCTAAAAAACATAATAGCGCTAGATTTAAGTACTTAAAAAGTTCCGGTTATGTGACGGTTACCACTAGAGAATAGTGTGGTTCCGCCTGTCACGTCAAACTAACACCCGTATTCACAAACAATACTTAAGGGATCCTTCACTGAGTAAACGCACTGCGTTCAATACAGCTTTGTGATTGGTCCTGTTTGACTGACCTTTTGTTTCTGACACGATTTGAACCACCCTGTGCGTTCGTGAGCACTGTGAGACCTCATATAGTGTGTAAATAAATAAATAAGTGTAAATAAAAAAATAAAAATAAATAGTGACGTTTGTGAATACGGGTGTAAGTCAAACTCTATGCAAAGTAATCATGACAAATAAAATAAAGTGATTTTCCGTTTTTTTAACTTACTTTACATGTGCAAAAATCTCTTTTCTGTTATTTTCACCAAATAAAAACTTCTATATACGTGAATAGTCATAGGATTCATAAATAAAAACTATAGGTACCTTTGTCATACAATCTATGCTCATATAACCTTTTAACATTCCTAACCTAATTAACCAATTATTACCATTACCAGCAAATGGCGCTATTAAACCATAGACAACGCCATCTATGTCCCGTCGTCCGTCATATTTGCCTTTGGTTCCTGGACTGCCTTTTACGGCAGCGCCGCTATTGCTTTTTACCTTAAAAGTAGATGTCGCCTCTATGGTTTCCTTTGCCGAGTGTGGTGGTTTATTATTACTGTGCCGATGGTTTTATGACTAGATATATGTAATCTGTGGCTTTGATTTACATATGTTTTTAATTATATGTATTTTAGAATTAATTATAAAGCCCTTCATAATTGCTGTCGTCTTTTGAAAAACCCTTTGAATTTTTTTATTTACTTTATGAAAACATTAATAAAACGGATGTTTTGTTTCTTTGATTTTTTATTGTTTTTAGACAAACAGGGCCAAAACGTTTTTTTTTAAATATACTTATTTGTCGTTATGTCAGCGGAAGGACTTCCACTGGTGTTACATTTTGTTTCAATTACGATAATATTCTAAACCGCATAACATAAATATAACGCATTTTTTTAAAGCAGTTTTTATTTCATTTTATCAACTAGCTGTCCGCGTGCATTTAATTTTTTTCACACAAATTTTCATAAGAATCGGTCAAGCCGTTTTGGAGGAGTTTTGTTACAATCGCTATGAAACGAGAATTTTATATATTAGATTATTAAGTCGACAAGTCGGCAGTACACAACGTCAAACCTTTAGTTAATAATTAATAAATCAACTGTCAGATTTTATTTGACGTTTTCCTTAAAATGGTGAATGTCTTTTGAATTATGAATCATAAATCCTAATTACTATACTCATCGACATAGTAATCATGTTGCTGTGTTGCCCGTAATAAAATTTATATTTCCAAGTAGAGCAACATACAAACCGATATATTATACTTAATTCGATTTATCCGTGATAGCCGCGCCTGGCAACAACTTTTCATTTTCAATTACCGCGCATGCGTAGTGGACAATTACACGCAACGGCGCACGCGTCGATGCGCTGTTGCGAAAATCAAGCGCAAGCGACAAGCGGTAGCGGGCGCGGAAGATGTAGCGATGCGAGAGTTACATCGATCATGATATTCAGGGAAATTTCATTAAGTTATTTTTTTACTGTTGTAAAGTAAATTCTTCGTACAAATAAATTATTAATCACAAATAAATGTATAAAACATACCGAAGCTATGCGCAATATAGTATTGTTTGACAACCTACTTTTTATCGTTTTGTTGCTTAAAACTTCTCTTCAAATGTCTTGTCGTTACCAACCATTAAATAAAATTAAAATATGTTTTTCACCATTCAACCGGCAAGATAATTGTAATTCTATAGTTACAGCAATTGACTGTAAATATAAATTGGGGTTTTGTAAAAACTATTGTTCAATTGAGGCGAATAACAATGACTAAAAAAGAGTATGCGAGAAATGTATTCGAGAAGAGAAAATGTCGATGTGTCAGTATCTCTGTAAGCCTAGGCAAGATGAATTCTAAGAAATATATCGCTATCGAAAATGTTCTAGACGGATAAATAAGCAGGCGGACTTTGATTAGGTAATTTTTAGAAAATCGCAAAGTTTAGAATTATAATGATGATAAGGGTCTCCCCAGACCTATCGACGCGGAATCAGCTTGAGCCGGTAAGAAAAAGTTTTATGTCCGAGCAGTAAGAGTGAAAAAGGTATCGCTCGGCTCGGCTCGGCGTTGCGAACGGAACGACGTCGTTTTTGATCTTATTGCGTTGACATAAAACTTATTCTTACCGGCTCAAGCCGATTCCGCGTCGATAGGTCTGGGGATACCCTAAGTCATAAATAACAATAAAAATGTTTTGAGAGAGATTAGGCCTTCAAGAAGTAGTAGCTTTTAACTTAGACCATCATACAGTACAGCCTGTTGTTGGCAGTACACGTATGAATGCATTTCAGTCTCTATTCAATAAGTGCATACGCAAATAATGCACGGCACACGTCGTTAGGCAAGCGTTGACGGAAATCATTTTCATTTCGCGCAGTTTTGCAACGGAACGACAATTTTGTTGGGATGATGCAAAATTTACCAACAAGGGACACAGTTATTTTGCAATGAGGCGAATGGCGAAATTTTACAATAATGTCTAATGATGTATTCAGATAATGATTCTGTAGCTCCAGCACGAATATTTTCAATCATACGTCACGTTTTCGACTCACCTTTTCTATTCGAAAACGTGGACTAGGTATACTTTTAAACCGAGAGTTGGCGTTTGATACTAAAAAGAAAAATAGGGGACAATGTCACAAAGCGCTGGTAGACTCAGACTTGTAAAAGTGCCTACAGGGCCTACTTACAGAATAAATGATTTGAATTTGAATTTTGACAACAAATGTACTAGTCCCGAACTAAGTTCTAAGCTATGGGTACTAGACAACAATACTATAATTCATGTTGTACATAGGTGGAAGGTAGGTCTTATTTTCTTCAAATTCAAATCATTTATTGCATGTCACCACCATTAACCACCATTAACATGTGTAACCAGTTTCAGATTCATTCACTAATTCGTTCGGAACCGGCTAATAGAATAGTACTCTTCGCACGTGTTACAAATGCCCTTTGTTAAGAAGAGTCGTCTATGTATGACCGCTTGCGTTTGAATTGACAGACTCTGCATTAATGTGCGTAAGTTTGCAGTCATTAATGTGCGGTTTATCAATAATATTGGCACATTGTACACAGAAGAAAAAGGTGGTACGCTTGACATTTGGCTACACGGGACAAGTCTCTACTTGTCTCTTCTCTTTGTTTTCTCTATTAGTTTGATCAGGACCGTTTTTATTATTTATTTTACTTAAAAATTAAGGGGGCCTTGCACCAAATATGAAAACGATGATCTTGAATTTAATTCCTCCTAAAGTGCCTCACGTGTCCTCTTAAATTTTAATATTTATTATGTTCGCCGTATTTCTGCCGCCATTTTTATGTTAATGTCATAATTAACATTGACTCGTCCATCCGTAAAGTGATTTCATAGCTCTTTTAGTGTTATTATCGGTATTACGGATTTTTTTATTGAAAACACTAAGTAAGTCATTAACATAATATTTACAATTTACATGGTCAGTTTTTATGGTATTACTGAACTTCCTTTTATCAATAATAATGATTGTTTTTATTTGTTTTTAAGAGCTGAAGGCCGATCAACTATCTATTTTTTTAACCAAGTCACCTCTTTAGAATTAACCAGCCCTTGATTATATTTTTTTGTATGTCAAGTTACAGGACGTATACGTTAGTTTATAGTGTGGGGTATTTGACGACAAATACTTGTAACGTCTCATGTCAGTACTTCATTGGTCTACGAATAAGGTTCATATCAACGATACGGAAGTTTTATGATCGATCAAACATAAAAATGCCCACAGAGTTCACCCCAAGACCTGGCTTTAGTATGTCGATTAGTAGACCAAATAGACCAAATAAAACTTACCATTATATTCAGCGTCATCATAGGAATTCTGGCTGTGCATGGAGTATCGGTTCGTAGTCTTCGTTGAGGGCGAGCCCTGCGTGGACCCAGCCACCACCCCCAGGCTCCTATACCCTTCATCAGACACCTCGGACCCATTATCAGAAGCGCTCTCAGCAGCTGGAGCAGGCGACACCGGCCTTGGACTCTTATTCCTCACAGCATGAGGCGTCGGCACCAAATGATTCGACGCCACCAGCTTAGTCCTTCTATCTGGGGAGGAAGATTTCCTTCCAGGACTGTTCGCTCTTGGAGCCAAATGCCTCCTGCTTGGAGACTTCTCTCTATCCAGATCTCCTAAATACGGGAGACTGGTTGGAGCATCTAGTCTGTTGTTTGATTGATAGTGAGGCTTGGGGTCTTCGTAGAACTTGTTGTATTGTAGCGACATGGGTTCTTTCTGGTGGGTCTGGTAGGGGAGTGAGGCGGGGGCGTCGGGGCGCTCGTAGGTGACGGTGGCCCCGGCCAGGTCTGGTTTCGGGCGGGCCAGGCGGGCGGACAAGGAGGTGCGATGCTGCGCACGGCAGCGGCAAGGGTCGTGCTTGTCCAGGTAGTGGGCCAGGGTGTCCCAGCCTCCTCCTACGCGGACCATTACGTGGGAGCGGAGGATCTGTAAAGAAAAAAAAATGTAAGTGATTTGCGTGAGACTAGTGATTTATAACACAGACAGTAATGTTTGTTTGATGCGTGAAAATTTGAATTGGCTAAGTAAAAGATAAGCGTTATAGCGCATATAGGGGGATCTATTCTACTCTGGCTGAGTACAAATTGCTCTAGACATATTAAAGTATTGTTTTTAATACTCCCGCCATTAAGTTAATAAGAGTTACTATAAAGTTCACAATACGATAACAGGTCAAAAGCAGTTCTCATTAAAGATGGTAACTGTCACATTTTATTAATTTAAGCAGACAATTGAAACACACACTCGTTAATTTGACAGATAATAAGAGATTTTTCAAAATGCCTTGATAAAATCCTAAATGTCAATCGCGAAAACGATTTATAGGTAGCTTTAATACAGTTTGGTCAATTTTTCAAGTTATTTGAACTCCATAAAAAGGTAAATTTTGTGTCCTTTACATTTTATTAACCGCTTCTTATGCCCCTAGAAGGAATACCAACTAATTATTTACTGAAAAAAAGTGTTAAATTTATCATTTTAGTAACCATCACAAACTTAATTCCATCAAAAACTCACTTAAGTTTGCATCGACTCCTGCGCACCGTACCTACTTATTGTGCGTTCGGAAACGCATTTAACCACCGAGTTAAAAATAACTGGCCGTGTGTTTAATTAACCTTACGCACCGGTCAGACCAAAACACGCCGATGAATCACCGGTTCGATTCCTTGTTTGGTCAAATCAAATGCCCACCAGTTATTTACAGAAAAACGTTAGCTATCCGACCTTAGACGAGGACCATTATACCAAGACCTGCAAGCACTCGCCATCTGTTGATGTGTTCTGGTCATTGTGGAAATTTATTTTTATTTATGATCTTTATTGACAAATGCATGGGTCTGGCTAGTCTGGTCGCTGGTGTTGTTCGCTCCTTATAAAGGTCGGCAAGGCTGGGTCCCGACGAGGTTGGAGATAGACATGTTTGGGAAAAGCTGGTGATCTAAAAGTCGCTGCAGACCCTATTATGATTGGTTAGTACGATGGGACTTATTTGGGAAGGTGTAAAGTACAACCACTGTAAAGTAGGACCTTTTGCTGTCTAATATTCCATAGTACGGTCGGCCTTAGCTATTAGTAGTTGAACACTTCAAGACCTTGTCATTTTAACGTCAAAGGCGTTAAGGCGACAAGGTACTAAAGTAGAGCTTAGTTTTGGAACTATGTCATTTGCGTGAGATATACTTTAGTGGTTTTCTAGGTTCGTCTCATATGCCCAAAACCTGTCAAATTCTAGACAATAAACAGGCTGGAGATATGTAACCAAACAACTGTTAAACTTGGCAGCTTTTGACAGTTCATAATCGGCATCTGGATGGAGAACAGAAACAAAGTTTCATCTAAGCTGAACCAGGAAATGCAGATCGTTGGGTAAATATTTAGATGAGTAATCCGTCGAGAATGCTGTAGGTATCGACTTGAAGTACTCGGGTGATACATAGTGATATAAATATTATGGTTGTGAGAGCAGACGTAGATCACCAGGAACTGCAACTTAGCATTAAATTCTGTATGTTGCATATATGTTTTAATCAGTTAGTAATTGTAAAATTGAATCTAGCCAGCTAATTTTTGGTTATTTTTAACTGAAGCTAGCAATATGACTTGATCAATTTTAAAATAAAAATTAATCGATCTAACAACGGTCAACGTTAACAATGATATTTTATTGTCAACTAGTATTCCACCAATTTTTTGCCTGCATATATAAATTTTTAAGTAAAAAGAAGTTATGACCTTAATTATTTTCTTTTTTGATGTAGGGAAACCTAACTGGGGGTTAATTGTATCGAAAAAGATCGACTTTAAAAGTTGAAAGGCAGGTTAGCATTCGCGGGTGAACCAAGAGATATTAAATTTGGGAACTTTGCTTTGTTGCATATTGCCGTAGAGGGGTTGGATTATTGTTAGCTTTATAATCCTTTCACATGCATAACTTACAAGTAATTATCATCAACTTAACTTACCCTGACAAAAATAAGCAGCCTCGTGTCACCGATCCTGTACTTCCCCTCTGACACCCTGACCATAGGGAACTGCGTGGGGCAAGAGCATCTCTCCACCAGATCCCTGACTCTCTCATCCAAACTCCTCAAGTCATTAGTGACCAGCTGGGGCTGAGGACCCGCTGGCACCAGCCCAAGAGTCGGAGCATCAGGCATCATCTCTTCTCCCGCTAGCTCCCTTTCAATCTGCTTCTCCATCTGAACCAGCAAAGGAGCTGGCATTCCCAACACTGCTCCCTTTCTAGCAACTTCTAGAAGGCATAAGACTACATGCTTTTCGTTCTTTCGGAGGCATAGATCATCAGTTTCAAATAGGAGACACTCGAGGATACCCAGCGCGCGGCGGCACCATTCGATGAAGTTGGAGAGGTTGTCTCTGGCGAAGAATGTGCCTGCTTTGGCTGCTGGTAGCATGTTGACTGGGGCTCTGGAGCGAAGAGCTTTGGCCAGGGTCACGGCATCTTCGGATTCCGATAGGGACTCAAGGATGAGCCGCGCTGATTCCCGAACAGCGTTGGCGTGCTGCAACAAAAGGAAAACATCTGTTAGCAAAGTTATTCGTCATAATTTAGGGCAGTTTTGCGTTAAGATAAACGGTAAGTATCTCGTATACTTTCACCATCACAATGTTGGGAGAAAAAGGCAACTACTGGACATAAGGCCTCCATTAGGTGGCTCAACTGAGGCAGAGACGAGCGGAGTGGAGCGGAGCCAATATTAACCAATAGAATCTAAGCTAACGTGCGCACGGCGCGCTTGACGTGACCGCATGCGCCGTCTATTGGTTAATATTGGCACAGCTCAGCTCGTCTGTACTTCAGTAGAGCCGCAGGCCCGCAGCCTAAGGCGTGGATCATGATGATCACTTTGGAAATTCCTACTTCTTTAATCTGTATTATTATCATCATCAATATCTATCTTGTAATCAAACACTTATTCCTTATTTGACGATGCAGTTACACTATTTAGTAGTGTTTTGTCTTCGATGTAAGCGGTCCCAGGTTCGATCCTGTTTTGAGCAAATAGCTCTTTTAACTACACACATACAATGTTCTTATGTGTTCTACATGTATTTAAGTGTTCATTGATCTTTTATAAGTACGTACCTATTTTGATTAGTACATTCAGCAGCAGAAGTAACTACGCAACCGAAGAGGTCAAAATGACCTGGTCTCGACTCTATTGTCAAGAGAATACGTCGTGTCTAGATCATTTTGAGCATGTTATTCTGCTTAGCTACTTTTGATGCTGACTGTACATCGACTGCCATAAGATTTTTTTCACCTTATTGCATTGTAACAACGTTTAAAAGTGGATAAGTACATCTGTAGTCGATCGTAGTCGACTGTACCCGTAATAAAAGCCTAGACTATAGGCTTCTAGGCCCTAGTGCTAAGTTTGGGTCTAGGTAAGTGTGACATGGTCCTAACGTTTATTTATACAGTATGATTACACTAGTTTCTATCGGCAAATGTGGATAAATCGTCAGCCAGCATGCAGGCATGATAATTGTTGTTCGGTAGACTGGAAACTATGCGGAGATAATGGATTGTAATCTGCTATAAATAGAGGAATATTGTGATTGGGTTGCGATCGTCATGATAAAATGTACATTTCCACTTTTTGTCCATTTTGTGATTGAGGTTTTGTATGTATGTTGATTTAATTTCTTCTTTTTTACAAGATTTCAAAGCATCAGAAAACTACTCTAGAAATTGAAGCCAAAATTTCGTTTTATTTTGTAAGTATAAGCACTTGACGGAAAAAAACTTGGCGAGTTATTTTGTTTAGTTGTAAGTTAGTTCTTTGCTAGAGATTACAACTATGCTTAGTTGTATTTTAAAAATTATATCAACCAACAACCTGTGTGATAGAGCGAATTCCTCCGAATACAAGTGTTTAGCATAAAAGGAGGATTCGACATCAGTGTAAAAACTTTTTTTTTAAACATTAAAGAAAAGCTAGCATGATAAAGATCCGAAGTTTCAAAGTTACATGCACTGTCATAGTTAGATTTAGTGTTTAGTCATCAATATATGGAACTAAACGTGGTTACAGAATTATCCAACAGCATATTTAATGCCCGTATTACTAAACTCATCTTGGCTGAGATGCGCGTCACAAGATAGGTCAAAGTAAACGTCAAACCATAGAACACTGACATTTTTGACGCATCTCGAGACGAGCATTAGAGTTGAGATTAGTTTATTAATACGGGCCTTAGAGTGCTTGGTAATTCTGTAGCTCTGCCTACCCCACTCTGGGAATAAAGGCGTGTATGTATGTATGTATGTATATGGAACTATTAGCCAAATAATCTTCAAAACTTAAGCCCACTAAAATGTACAAACGTCCAAGGAATAGAAACTCAACTTTCTAATACAATTTTACATTATACTACCCAGTTTTCCTTACAATTACTTCCACTTGTGTGTAAAACCGTCTCAGGAATTACAATGCAGTTTGAATGCACATTTTGCCGCAAAGATTCAATAAGGCTGAATGCCAAGCACGTCCCGCTGCCGTAACTTAGGCTCAGTTAGTTTCTATAAACAGCTAATATTGCAAATGAGCTTGACACTTGACTCGATTACCATAAACTGCAGTAAACGGCCGCAAAGTGCAATGCTTAAGTAATTTTAGCACATAAAGATTTACCCGGTGGTCGTTGAAATTCATGAACCCATTTTAAATGTGGTGTTCATAACTATGTGCTAGTTGTTTGTAACCATACCTAAGTGATATTGTGGCCTACATAATAATAAGTTTAAAAATAAATAAGGTGCATTAAAAAATACTTTTGAGACAAGCTTCTGTTTGACTACAGTATTTTTTGCAGTCATTATCTGCTTATCGAATGAGTTCAAACACGGTGGATCAAGGTTAAATATACTTAGCAGAGATTCTGTCACCGCCTTCCGAGGCCATCATCAAACCATCTCGATGGTTCCATATTAATGTGTTGTCATCGAAGTTACGTAGGCATACCTTTCAGCTCAGTCGGTCCTCGGGCAGTGTTTCAAATCTTCCTTTGAAAGATTTCAACCGAACATACGTACATATATATGGGTACCTACTTGCAGTCAGAAGGTTCTTCGGGTTGGTTCTTCTCACTGGTTCGCTCTTAATAAGAGCGTATGAGAGTGAGTGAGAGAGAAGTGCAAACCCGAAGCAATTTCTAAGAGGTATCGCACTGTACAGTCGGCTAAAAATGTGGTCTACCACCCTACTACGGTTAAAATTCAATCGCGCGTCATGATACAAGAAGTCAAATTTTTCCCTTGCAATGATATTATGACAGTGACCAGTGTCAACCTTAGCGATAATTATATCTCACAGAAACTTTTGTCAAAACTGGTAGACCGTTTTCTTGGCCGACCGGCTATTTAGACCTGCCCCCTATTTTACCATTGTGACAATGACAAATGACCATTCGGTATACTTACATTGCAAAGTTGGAAAGCTTTTACATCAATGGGATTTATATCAGCGGCGCCATGTACACTGAAATGTCACCTGTCACCTTGTCAGGATGGTGAAATAGGGGGCTGATAGCCCTTGATTTAATAACAAAAGTGTTTTTATTATTTACTAGAGTATGGCCGCGACTTCGTGTGCGTAGAACCAGTTTCCCTTTCTATTTGAACCCCTAAGACTCAGTTTCCCACTACAGACTTCACCCCTCTATTTCACCCCCTTTGGGGTGGAATTTCTAACAATCCTTTCTTAGTGCTCACTCATATCATGAAAGGAACCCCTGTACCAAATTTTAAGTTCCTAGGTTTTTTTTTATAGCATAGAAAATACAAACGAGCACACAGGCCACCTGATAGTACAGTACAGTACAGGTACAGTACATAATTAGTTTCGGCTGTGCGTTGATTTATGTATAAGTCAGTGAGTCAGGTTTGCCTTTTACTATACATAAATAGATTAAACCAATAAACGCATACCAACAGTTATATTTAATTGTGTAACACTTTTGTTAATTTTGTACGCGGATGTGAATACTCACACGACCATCTTAGCAAGCCCTTTGCGTTCGCACATTGCATATAAATTAGCATAATTACTGCCTGTGTGTTGCGACAGGCGCCTAATGTCCTGTTATTGCACTAGACATATAAATATGTATTTTAATGCCATTGAGAACGTGAGAAATAACACGACAGTAAAATATGTGGGACATGTCAAGTCCGTACAAAGTATTACATAAAGTGATACCGCCGTACATTCTGAGGATTGCTCATATTTTTTTCATTATAATTGTAACTAGCGACCCGCCCTCGCTTCGCTTCGGTTTATGTGAGTTTTCTGTAATACCCGTATGTAAAACTAAGTTTTATTATACATAAAAACCTTCCTCTTGAATCACTCTATCTATTAAAAAAAAATGCATCAAAATCCGTTGCGTAGTTTTAAAGATCTAAGCTTACATAGGGACAGACAGCGGGAAGCGACTTTGTTTTATAATATGTAGTGATGATAATAATATTATCGATACAATTATAAAAAAACTTTCTGACATGTTTCGAAATCTTTGTATTGCACTTTTTTCATTTAACAACTTTGTATCAATGCCTTAATTTAATTTAACACACTGTAATGTCCCTCTCTTTCTTCCATGAAACCCTAATCTAGGGCAGTCTTCCACCTTTCAATATCTTAGGAACAGCATTTTATCACAAGTCTGAAGTTTTGTTTCCTTTGCAACTTTGTAAGTCACAAAACATTTTTTCTTCACCACATACTTATTCAAAATGTTCAAAGAGACTTTTAAAATACCTTCAGAAACTGTCGGTGAGACTAGGTTTCTTTTATAAAAAATAATAACAATCCAGGTAAAACAAAACAGTTTTAGAAAAAAACAATCTAACTTATGAACTTCTTGTCGTCAAACAAAGATTATAAATTAAGGACCCTACTAGACAGACCCCCCCACCTTTATTAATGACATGTCATTGTCATGTTAATAGGCGTACCCTAATCGAACCATGGGGTTAGACAAGTTGCCATCGTTCACGAACGCTAGCGTTAGGCGATCATTTTGGTGATCACCTGTCACTTGGCGAAATAGGCTAGACAAGTTGCCATCGAATGTAACGCTAGCGTTAGGCGATCACTGTCGACATGCGTTGTCAAAAATGAAAAATCTAGCCAAAGTGTATGCCCACGATGGATACAACCTCGCTCGACAGTCTAGTTTTTTTTCTAAAAATGATAAATTTGTCTATACTTGTCGACCTTAAAAGTCAAGTTGACGCTGTCGCAGATGTGCATAGGAAATAAACATAATTTAGGTACGTATTATGTTGTATTTGTTACATTATTTATTTACATGTGGTTTTTCATAAAATGTTATGAGATTGTGATTGTGTTGTGTGTTATTCTAAGGTAAATATGTACGTGTATGTATGTGTTATGAATTCTTGTAACATGTAAGAAAAGTTACTTCCTTTGTATGAACGCGTCTCCCAGGCATTGTTAAATAGTTTCCCTATTTAAATCAATAATGAAGATCAGATACAGGTTTATGTTCAAATCACGTGAAAGCGCAGCAGGGGCGCACAGGCATACCCAACTATTTTTACATGACCGCCTAAAATAAGGAGTGTAATGTTTTCAGGGTTAGTGTATGTATGTATGTACGATTTTTTATTTATTTAGTGTACTTAGTTGTGTTTGACTTTCTTTCAGCTACACCTTAAAATCGGATAACATTCGCTAAAATTGCGGTACTGTACTAATCGTAATGACATGGGCAGAATAGTACAGAAGCCTGTACTCGATACAATTAACTAGAGCAGCGTGTTTGTGATATAGATATACCTACAGTTAATTTTTAATTTACAGGGACCTAGACTACACGTGATTGGAACTAAGAAAATATTTATGAAGTCCACTGAATACCTATAATGATATTCGCAAATGCAGATCATGGTGTGTATACAGTTTTATTCCGTATTTTCAGTATTTTACCTAACCTGGCGGACGTTACCTGCATGGATACGCTGCCTAGGTCCCACTTCAAACTTCCTCTGTCAAACTGAGAACGGCGGCTGCATCAGTCAAACCAGTGAAATGGCATAAATATGTCTGCTTTTAGCCAAGTCTTTATGTTTGTGCCGGGCATTGGGGGAGGCGTGAGATAACTCATTCATTAAGGAAATTTCCTCATGCCTAAATGACGTTTCGGGTGACCAGCTACTTTGGCCAAAGATTAAGCATTAAATCTATATAAATAATTTGCTTTTTATTCATATAAGTTATTTGATCTCTCTAAAGTGTCTGCAAAACCAATATAAACTAAATGAGAATAAGTACAGTCGCCAATAATAATTTATATTTCACATTGCGTTACGCTCAAAATTATCTGACACGCTCTCTGCCTCTAGACGTGTCCAATAGTTTCAGCCCTATATTGGATAATATATTATTGTTGGAGACAGCGAGTACATAACCTTTCTTAACCTTTGTCCAACAATATTTCAGTATTTTAGCGCCCTTACGAATATTTGACTTGAATGTAAAAAAAATGTAGAAACAAAGTTATAGTTTATATTCATGACAAAAATTATGATAAGTCATTTTATTTTAATTTCAGAAAAAAACCAACACCACTGTCTCCAGCCACTTCGCCCACCAATTTTACCACATAGTATGCATTGTCTAGAAGGACTGCAGTGCAGATTCACTGGATCCGTACACTCCGATGTTCCTGTGATGTCTGCGTTAATACAATTATGTACTTTTCCATAATTTTTGCTCAGTAAAATAATCAATTCATGTTGTCTTCATTCCTATAATACCTTCCAAATATGCTCGTTTTCCCATAATGTCGGATGTTGTAGGTCGGTTGAAGTAAATGTAAGCAACTAAAGTAGGTACGACTTTAAACACATCGCAGCAAACAAAGTGTGCAAAAATATCACAACACACTACATACACTGCTTAATTAATTGAGTTGAGTGCGGGTATTTTTGAACGCCTACTCCGATATTTGATGGTGACTGTACGGTCACGAGCGTTAATTTGACACCCATTTCAAGAAAAATATGCTTGAAGTCGTCAATTTCCTTTCGTCCACTTTCACAAGTAAGATTTCATAACTGGTTATGAATAATGATTTTTTTTCACTGTTTCTTAACCTGTTATTAAACAAGACTTTTTTTCCATTTTCATAACCAGAAACTAGGTAGGTTTAGGTTATGTTACTTTTGCAGCAGGCCCGGAGGGCCAAACCACTCAGAAATAGGAGCTCCGCATAAGCGGAGCTCCGTCGCCACTGTCCAATTGATTTGAAATAAGGTTATAAAAATGGAAAAATGTCTTGTTTAATAACTGGTTATGAAACAGTGAAAAAAAATCCTTATTCATAACCAGTTATGAAACCTTGGTTATGAACGTAGACGAAAGGGTCAATTTCATTAGAGATGTAAAGTCATTTGTAACTTTTAGGAAACTCAACCTTATTATTGTAGAATGTCACATTGACTTTGGACCTAAGGTGGGTACCAAATTTAATCTCGTGACTGTACAAGTTTAGTTAAGATGACGTTTAAGCATTCGTGGCCATGAGGCACCGTCTAAGAACGAAGCAGAAAATATATACAAAGTCTAGGAGGTCACAACAAAAATGGGAATGATCTCGGAAATGGATTATGCTAAGTAGGCTGTCAGGATAAAGGGCAACCAAAAATTTGAACAATGTCAAAAAATGTCAAGACAGTTACTTATTGTGTTCCCATATTGATTGAATACAAATTGTCATAAATTATATATTTTTGCATTTTTATAAAGCATTATATATATTTTTCAAAATAACAAAAGTAAATAAATTTCCTTTTTTGCATTAATGTTACATTTTTGTTTGGTTCCTAAAGTGCATTTTTTTTAATCCATCAGCAACACAGACTTAAAAGCAATACAAAAAAAACTCGTCATATCTCGAAGATGGCGGTCATGATAGGAGCGTGTCAGATACAGTCATAAGGCGCTCGTTGAAGCGCTTTCACCGTTGACCAAGAGTCTATTATTGTTTAATCTACGCGCCATATTAATTACGTCAGAAAAAAATGAAAAGTGAACCATATCAAATGTCGACCTGACTACAAATTTGTCAGACTGCCTGCGCACAGTGGTCGCGTTATATGCGTGTGGTATCGTTCCCAAAACAAAACGATAAGGGAAATGGCTGAATACTGTAAATAAAATAAGTACTAGTTGTACTCATGTCCAATATGCAAAACCTGTCAAAAATTTTGGTCACGTTATGGCGTTATACTATATACTTTCGAAGTATCTTTAAAAGGTCCTAGTGCCCTAACGCGACCAAAATTTTGGTCAGTTTTTACATATTTGGCATTGGTACAACTAATACTTACTTTGCTCATAATATTCAACCATTTCCCTTATCGTTTTTTTTGGTAACAACTATCCGCCGTTGAAAGTACATAACGCCATAACTATTTTTGAACAGTTTTTGCATAGGTATTTGACGTGAGTACTACTAGTACTTACTTTATGTACAAAATTCAGCCATTTCCTTTATCTCTTTTTTTTTGGGAACGATAACACGTCTTTCAGCCGCCATATTAGTTAATGCGACCGCTGTGCGCAGGCAGAACGACATATTTGGCATCAGGGAGTTGCTCTCTATCCTGTCAGGCCAGAATAATCCATTTCCGAGATCGTAACCAAATTAGTCGTGACCTCCTGTAATAACAGTGGTGGCTAAATAATTAGGAACGCTTGCATTTTTCCCATATAATTGCCTACAAATATACTTTCAATTTTGACAACTAATCAAAAAGTTCTTGACCTATTTTATTTTTAGTTACACTTATTGTTAATTAATAAACTAAGCCTCAAATTTTTGTACAGTTTACCGCTATTAAAAACGAATATTTTTTATAGGGATTTAAAAACTTAGTGCTGACGTGTCCATACAAAGTTTTTTAACATGAAATTGATGAAATATTCGATTTTAGCAGCGACAAACTGTACATACATTTAAACAGATTATTATATAATGATAAGTGTAAACTAAAAATAAAATTGGTCAAGAATTTTTTTATTGGTGGTAGAAATTTAAGTCATAATTGTATTAAGTATATCTTACGAGAAAAACGCAAGCGTTCGGTTCCTAATTATATGGCCATCAGTGTAACTTCGAGCAATGAAACTTTACTAAAATAATGTACTTCGATTTTGTTTTGAACGTTTAATACTTGAAATCAATATTTTTTTGATTCATAGCATTTTTTTGGATGAGGTTTTAAACATAATAAATTAATAGTAATTCAAACTCATTTCACCAAACAATTAAGTATAATCCTGCCTCTAATTAGTAGGGCTCATCCTGGATTTGGCTCCAATTATAAAAGGACTGCTCCGCACTACAATATAACCTAGGGGCGACCTTTGAGACATTTAATGGAAGTTGAGATACTCCTTCCATACAGGCTGCAGGCTCCGTGTAAAAATGAAACACCGGAGTTTGTAATTCTGCGACAAGGGGTTGATAATAGTATATGGACATCCGGCATCGTCAACCAGCCGTCTGTAGGATTTTCTTTGTTGCCTAAAACACACAAAAGTTATTTTATCAATAAATTGTATGATATCGGTTAAGTATACTTACTTGACCTCGCTATAAGTAACTAAGTACAATTTTTTTCCGAAAACCATACTACTAATATTATATATATATATAAAGAGTTTTCAATAAAAGAAAAAACGCTCCCTCGGTTAATTTAAACCTTGGGCGGGACCTTGTGAATAAAAAACATTACACATATTCAGGGAATGAAACATCCAATACTTTCATTAAATATATGTCATACTCGTAACTTACTCTTGTCTTATACGAGACCTAGCTTCATCCGATTGTAGGAAGACGATCCTCCTCTTCAAGACTGTGTCGTTGTTGAGAGCATCCCCCACTTGACGGATGCATCTACTAGCAGCGGTCCGTTGCGTTAATTGGTTGGATACCCCGTGATCCTCTGATCCGACCTTGTCGCCAGAAAGCTGAGAGCACACAGCACCTGAAATAATCGTAATAAATATCTTTATTGGTACTGACAGGTTTCATTGTAGGTATTGTTTATATAATGCACATACCAACTTATACATGTTAAAATCAAAATGATGCTTACCTTCAGTTCAAGGAGAACCTCCTTCAATCTCCTCAACGAAGTCAGGGAACGCAAAAGGCTGCAAAGAACTCTAAATGAGACCTTGCTTAACGTAAAATGTTCCTGAACAGCATTTCATGCATCCCGTCCGCGGCCTCCAGGCTCGCACGAGAGATTTCTCTGGGTCGGCGCCTGGATAAGCTCGTACTGTTGTGAGCAGCGTATATGTAAGTCTCAGCGGAAGCATTTTTAATAAGAAATCAAAGTTCAAACAATATAATTTTATGCGACCGCGAAGCAATGATGACAGTGATGACACGGACTCAGTTGACAGTTTCTTGGTCGTTACGGCCGTCCATAGATACCGCCCTTAGATACCGACGTTTATATCGCACTGCTAGATGAAAATAGTAGTAACTCAAAATACAATGCATGTCAAAATCAACTTTAATTCAACTTCTTTGAACTTAAAACCAAACTAGCCATGATTTTGAGTTAATACTGTTTTGATCTAGCAGTGCGACATGGTGATAGTGCTCGTGTTCTATTCGACCTGTCAAAAGGGCAACTTGTCTAGCCTTTGTATCAAAATAGTACCGCGTATCGACCGTAGTCGTCAAACCTATCGAGTGATAGTGATCACTTTTCAGCGTGTCAGTTGTAACGAGTGATATATCACGTGACTTACGTCATTCCCATACATTTTTCAATGACAACACATGTCGCCAGTGATCACCTAACGCTAGCGTTCGTGAACGATGGCAACTTGTCTAGCCCCACAGGTTTTCACCACCTAAAGATTTATGGCTCCAGACCCGAATCTACGCGCAAATGTTTCCAAGCCCACGCCCCACCAGTGGGCCCACATCTCGTATGAAGTCATTAATAACTGTTAAAACACTAATCCACGATGAATCATGCGTACGCGCCGGTGCGTTACGTTTTAAACTCGAAATTAAATCACTTCATAATCATTGTAACTGGATATCATGATATTTTAAATCCTGTGAGTTAATAAGGGTTTAATCAATTTGGGGGCCGTAAAGCCATCATAGGCCTACTTAATGTCACATATAAGTAATTGAGATTTTTTGATAATTTTGGGATATAATGCGTATGTATTAAGTACCATATTAAAATATTTGACGTGTTTAAGAGCCACGTAGCTAAGCGAGATTAAATAAAGCCGCTTAAGCTTATTTTTTAAATTCAATCCCTCATTTTACTATAAAAGCTTTATTAATAGATCTTTTTATCATCAAACACTAGAAACCAAAAAACATTAATTGTAAAAAAATCCTACAATTAATTATTGTAATTTACTGTTCGTTCGAGATGTGGTAACAGAATTATCGACAAGTTTTTAGAGCTGTTGGTATTTCTGTAGCTTTGCCTACCCCACTCTGGTAATGAAGGCGTCAGTGTATGTATATGTATGTATATGCATGTACGTAAACAAATAATTTCGATGTTATAAATGGACTATCAAAATAGTATTTAGTGTGAGATACTTTCGCGTTTTCTGTTGAATCACATTTTAAAGTAAACGTGAAAAAAAAAACACGCCTAAACTTTCTGGTATTATCTGGTTCAGTATTATCTTAGGTTATAAATCATCATTGTGTTAGGCAGCCATCTTGCATGGATCCGAAGCACGAAGTGAGTTTCAATAGTAACACTGAAGTACGCTTGCAACACTTGCGCGGATTGATCTATTGATTCATCTTCTTAATAATTCGCTTGTTCATATTTTTATGACTCATTTGGCGTTAGTTCGTTAGTTTATTTAAGAGAAACCACGTTAATGATATTATTAAAATACAGGCCGAAAATACCTATAGTAAGCTGCACTCCTTACTTCCTAAAATTAATAATATAATATTTATATCCTTTTCGTAAAGGATATACCTACCTACATTCTCAAAAGTCGTCTATTTCATCAGTATTTTTTTACATACATGTGGAGTAATTCTAACCTTTTCGCTTTATTTTCAGGATTTTTTAAAAATAATATTTGGAACTAGCTTACTCAATTTCCGTATGAAAATGACCCAACAGTGATTTCTTAATCTCAAACAAAACAATACATTTGTACCTAATTCTCTTCATATCAAACACACTAAGCTAGCTAAGACCTAGTAAAGAGTTGACATACCATAAGAGGTTGACGCGAGCTTACGTCAAATCTTATGCATTTTTTAGATTTTCGAAAATGATGATGAAAATGACTAAAATAAATAAATATTAAAGACAATCTTTTAAATTGCCATAGTCTCAAACTAACCTTTAGACTTATTATGTGAGCACTATAGACAACAATAAACTCACTTACTTGTATAAATAAATAGCTAATCACCTAAGTAGGGTCAGGTCAGGAGCGTTAATTTGGGACCCATTTCAAGAAAAATATGCTTGAAGTCGTCAATGTCATTAGAGATGTCAAGTCATTTGAAACTTTCGGGAACCTCAACCTTATTGTTGTAGAATGTCAGATTTAGTTTGGACCTAAGGTGGGTACCAAATTAAATCTCGTGACTGTACATACAAAACAATAATGAATCAGAAACAAAGTCTTTTTCATACTAACGCTCACATCAAAAACATGTATAATTCGATATGGTCAACAAAAATCAATGAAGTATCAGCCAGTAGTCGTGTACAAAGAAAGCCTTTTCCGTTATCACTATCGCATGCGCCGGCGCAGGGGCGAACCGGAACGCGCGGCCTTCAGCGGTCAAGGCCGCTCTCTCAAGGACAGTGCAAGTATCAAGATCAAGATGTTTCTCGCATGCGATTTCTTAAGCCTGGTACTCACTATCGAGCTGTAACTGGTGCACGTAATATCTTGATGTGTACGCGGCTCGCGGGCCTGTTCTTTACTAGAAGCTCTTTACTGTATCAGTTACACGTGTTGTTAGTAAGTATGAGTACCCGGATTGAAACGGATGGTAGGTTTTTTAATCTTGATTTCACATTAATTGTTTTCTTTATTTATTAAAAAAACAAAAAAAAACTGCTAATTGATAAAGCTACTACTGAAAAAAAATATAGCCTGTTAATGAAAAATTTAAGTTACTGATAGCCTCCCACAACTACAATATAGACCCCTTTTTAGATAAAATAGACAAAAACACAGTCACAAGGAGAAAACCAAAGTTATTTGCCGACATGTTTTGCCCTGTTAATTATTATGGGAAACGTACATTTGAATATCTAATCCCTAAAATATGTAACTCCTTGCCCGAAAAATTATTTGTGGAAATAGTTAAAATGAGTACGTTTAAGAAAAGTGTCAGTAAGGTATTATTAGATAATTGTGATCAGGATCAGTGAGAATATACCTACTCATTCTTATTGGTCCAGCTTGCAGGGTGGTGGGTATTTATAGGTCTCTAAATATAATAGCATGAATATAAATTAGCCATATGTCTTTAACACAACTGTGTATCAAGAGCAATTAATGCACTGCCAACAAACTGTTAAGCAGTTTGGCAGTATACTATCATATGTAAACATAAATGTGTCTTTCATGAATAAATGATTAATAATAATAATAATACATGAAAGCTACCGACCGTTGACCAAACCTAGCTTCCAAAGCGCATGCGCAAGTGATCCATATAAATTTATACTAAACAGTACTGCTGTCCTAAACAGTAACTAACATAAACCTCCTGTATTAATATCAACCTTATCACTACATAGTATAAAACAAAGTCGCTTTCCGCTGTCTGTCCCTATGTATGCTTAGATCTTTAAAACTACGCAACGGATTTTGATGCGGTTTTTTTTAATAGATAGAGGGATTCAAAAGGAAGGTTTATATGATATTTTTTTAATTTTATGTTCTGGTGTTACAGAAAACTCATATAAACCGAAGCGAAGCGAGGGCGGGTTGCTAGTTAGTAATAAACAGAATTGAATCTGCTTTGTTGATTGAGTTTAAGATACTGCTTATTGAATTAGGAGGGCAAGTAGGTCGCGTGACATGGTCGCCGTTGCCGATCGCGGTAACCGGTCGTAATCGAAATTATACCTTAAGTAATAACAATAATTATATCTATGACTAAACCTACAATTGTCTACTGCGTATTTCCGCCTCCGCTATCATTAGTCAATTGTCCAACCTTCTCGATCGCTAATACTCTAGATCACTGATATACTTATCACAAGCATTGTTTGCATCAAACAGCCTTGCGATTTGCGAGAGCGTCAATCATATCTCACAAATCTATAATTGATTGTTATGTATTTAAACTAGGCTTATGCCCGCAACTTCATCTGCATATGTATTAAATAGGCATACAATTTTTTTTACAGTCACGAGAGTTAATTTGGTACCCACCTTAGGTCCAAAGTCAATCTGACAATCTACAACAATAAGGTTGAGTTTTCTAAAAGTTACAAATGACTCGACATCTCTAATGACATTGCGACTTCAACCATATTTTCCTAAATTGACGCTCGTGACAGTACCATATCCTCAGCCTTACAAATATCTGACCTGCAGCCTAAATAATTTAAAACAACATGACAAGAGCAAGCCGATCCCAAACACAAAAACTATCCCAAAATATAACAAGTACGAACCAATTTTCTATTGCAAGTTATTTGGTGCAAGTTATTACATAATTATTAGTCGCCTGTATCTTAGGAACCGATAAAGTCTACTAAGTCATTGTTTCCTTGTATTTTTCAACATTTATTTTACAATTTTGTCAACGTAACTTAAATATATAACCAAGCCAAATTAGAGCTATTTAGTTCCAAAAGTCTCTGAGTTAAACCACGGACAGACGGACCAATAGACATGGCGAAACCATATGGGTTCTTTGTTGGCTACAGAACCCTATGACTAAGGCCATAGCTTAGTTCACGTCATGCACTAAATCCTAGCTAAGGCCTGCGCAGTTATAAAAACATTCAAATAATTTTGTCACTTTCTACCTTGGCAAATTAGACAGTGACAGAAGGTTTCCTAATAGATCTAATTGGCGTCAGTAGTAGTCAAACAAAATAAATGACAAAGATAAAACTAACAAATCCATTCCAGGAGCGCACTCCTGCGCATGGTCATGACCCAATGATCGGCGCTCCGCGATGATCGCGCCGATGATAACCACTTCCGGCTGTCACAAGGTTTGTTTTGATTGGTTGTAACAGCTGTTCCTTTAGCCAAAAATAACAATTTCCCTTACAATTTGTTGCTTTTTATAGCCGTAAAGGCAAACGAGTAGACAGACCACCTGATGAGAAATGGTCACCGTCGCTGATAGAAGTCGGCAAAGCCAGGGGCCAGGGGTCGTTGACTTTCAGTTAATTCTCGGGTCGCCTTCCCTATTATTTCATCGAAACACCTTTCAACGAACGCGAACATATCATTACGCAGAATTTTAATTTCATCGAAAGACATTTCTCGCTGTGTGAATATTTTTTTTGGTGTGACACAAGTCTAACCCATACTTACCCATGTAATTAATGTTTAATACGGGTATGTGCACCAAAAAAATACTGAATTTCACGCTAAAAACTACCGTGCACTCAAAACCGTTTTCTGGGTGCAATTAGTTTTTTTTTGCGTTTAAATGCCGTTTAAAATATCCTAAAACATCATGGTTTCAGCTGAAAATAGCTTTCGATGAAATTGTACAATTGGTGAAGTGAGATTCGATAGAATTATGGGTTACCATTACCAAATACTCTTTTTAATGTGTGTTTAAGGACATTTCATAGCGCATAGTGTTTGTGGAGTTATTGATGGGAGTTCTCCAAACTGTTCACTCTTGTGTTTAAAAGTTCTAAGGTCTTGGCCTTATATGGCTGATTATCGCGTGACAAAATGTGGATAAAACTTCCGTCACTTTCTGAGACGCATATAAGTACGAGAGTGACGGATGCTAGACGCATACTAGGCCTACAGGAAGCTAATCTACTTTCTCAGCAGTTTACAAAATAAAACTATATAACATCAATATCACAAGGATAGAGTCTAGAATGTTGACGACAGAGAGGTAGATGGTAGATTTGATTAGTACAATTCAGTCGCTCTCTCTTCAACATATGTATATAAGTCTGATAACAAACCTAAACCTAACTCACTTGCTCCAAGCTGTCGGGTTCTTCAATTGTCTTTTTTTTATGGCAAAGAGAAGAAATGAGTACACAGGCCACCTGATGGTAAGTGGAAACTGTGACCCATAAACATTTGCATTCACAAGACTGCAAACTGCAAATGCGTTGCCAACCCTGAGGACTAAGATAGAATGCCTCTATGCTAGTCATTTCCAGCTCTTTCCCGATATCCCATATAGATTGCCTTTGGGTACAGTCACGAGATTAAATTTGGTACCCACTTTAGGTCCAAAGTCAATCTGACATTCTTCAACAATAAAGTTGAGTTTCCTAAAAGTTATAATTGACTTGATATCTCTAATGACATTGACTTCAAGCATATTTTTCTTGAAATGGGTCCCACATTAACGCTCGTGGCCGTGCTTTCTTTGTTAAACAGTTTCTTCAAGTCCTTGTCCAAGTTTATCAAAACAGATGGCAACTATCAAATAAAATCATCTCATTATTACTCTTAACTAAATTCGTGACTGCTTTGCCCTTGTATGTGTATGAATGTAACAGGAGTATGCCAAAATCACTAACATTTCTAGGTCTCACTCTCGCCATATCAAAAACCGTTAGTAAAATAATCATTATATACAAACGCTGGTCTACATGTTTTATCCAATTCTCATGTCATTTTAACAGCTGATTGAGAACAGCTCGGCAGTAAGTGCCCAGCGCTGGGAACACCAGTTATTGTAGCCCAGTGAGCCAAATTCAAATTTGATACGTTTCGCAACTGATTCACGCTTCACACCAAATTACGTGGCATTATGAAATTCGCGACAACAATAGCTTTGATATCTTTTTACGGTCACTCGTTTACAGGTTAATGTTAAATGTTATTTTTATGTTACTGTACTCATTTCATATTTTTATAAGTTTAGTCAAATAGTTAATTTAACAAAGCCCTCCTTGACAAATACTCCTGTAGGTATATATACTTTTAGGCATTTCAAAAAAATGTTAACAAAACAACCACGTGATACAGTTCGTCAGTCAATAGAAGCAGAACACTGATACGTCAAAGTTCGATAAAAAAGTTTTGATTGGCTGTTTAACAATGTCACGTGGTTTGGAATGTTTACATTTTTTTAAATACCTAACAGTATAGACTATAAGACTAAAATTACTGACACTCCAGGGGTTATGCATCTAATTCAGGATGCCGCCGTAGGCAACAATTATAAACAATTTATGAAAATAAACATAATAAATCGCCTTGCTGGCCGACGAAAGAAGCCTGTTTTGTAGTCTATGACACTACTGGGGTAAAGACCAATTCGATTTGAACGATGCCCGCACTTATGTATCATACAAAAGTATAAGTATACTCCCGAAAGACGTTACTCCTTTTGGTAAAACCTCTGTTATTGCTGATTGAGGGTTACATTCGTCATTCAAGCTACAAGCAGCGTGGACGTAGACTGCCGCTGATGGCCACGATTAAGAGCGGCAGCGGGAACAAGATACATGAAATCGGCTTTACGTTGCTGGCCATAATATTTTTGCCACTTGCAGCCATGTAAATTTGTGTTCAAAAAACAGCCAGTACGCGTGCAGGAACGTACCTACTAGCGCTGACCATGACGAAAAACTTTGAGAAATAACTTGAACACGCTGCATGTTCAAATGCTAGCAGACAAATAGTCGTGATAAAGACGCACCTTCCATTCCAAAATACCTTTTACAATGTATTGATATGTGGAAATTTAGATGCAATTATGGCACCGGGAAGCTTCGCATTGGCGACCTGTCCCATATAAGGAGTGGAGCCGGCGCGCAACCTCGACGCGCAGCAAGGCCGTAGGGTGACTGACTCAGGCGCACAAACAACACAAACAAGCTTAAGCCTCTATTAACCGCTAAGGCAGTTAAGACCTTTCTCTTATGTGTAACAATTCACACTACACAGTAGATTTATTACCGAGATATCCCTAAAAGGGGTTAATACGGAAGAAAAAAATGCTTTTAATGCTAAGGGGGGCTGATGAGGTTGTTACATATTCAGTTCGTTGATGGATGGGCTTGGTGAGGAATGTATGGGGATGGCAGCTGTCCATACCGACGTTTTTGACGTGTGTGATTCACACACACGCATGCATGAGTATGTTATATTAGCGCTTTGTTATTGCCATGTGCGGTTTAATACAAAAGAGTTCCTAAACATTGAAAATTATCTAAGAAGTGGCAATTTATATCGAATAGATATATAGAAGACAACCGGTGAAATTACTAGCATAGAGGCATTCCATCTTAGTCCTCAGGGTAGGCAATACATTTGTGGTCTTAGTATTGCAGTCTTTAGATGGTAGTCTTGAGAATGCAAATGTCTATGGGATACAGGTCCCAATTACCAGCAGGTGGCCTGTATGCTGAAAATAACCTGACTTATTAATATTACAAATGCAAAAGTGTGACTGTCAACACCTTAACCAATCGATGTTCGGATTTGGATCGCCTGGAGACCAAGAATGAGTACTTACTTATTAACCAAGACTAGCGACCTGCCCTCGCTTCGCTTCGGTTTAAAATTGTAGTAAACAGGTACTCATGGACAAAACCTAGTTAAACGTAGATCTAAAAGGTAAGAAGCATAACAACTGCCCACACCCCATATGGAACATGCGTGATATCTTAAAGGCTCAGTGGGCAAGGCGATACCAGCGGTCAAGGCGCAGGTGCGGGTTCAATCTTGGCCCGTCAATTATCAGTATTGTTACAACAACCTTGTCCATTTTCAAATCAGTTCCGCTCCAAACTTGCATGTCCTTTGTGTAGCTTGCTTTTAGGGTAATAGTGAGATCGTTTTGTACGAAGGTTTTAGTGAGGTCGTGAGGTTTTAGGTGACTTCCGACCTTCTGTTGGAACTGATTAACCCTTAAATGTAAATGCTTCAAATTTGACCTTAGGTAAGCAAGTTCCTTGGTAAAGTTTAGTTCGCGAGTTTCTTGAAATGCTGCTTACATGTTGATGACTTGAGTGACCGGTTGAGTTGATTTGGGATGATTGTTGTTATAAATCAACACAACATTTTCTACTTGGTAAAACTATATGGTTTTTGAAATGTTATCACTTTGTCAAACATTACGATACCTATTATTTCCTTGACAGTGAAGGCGAGTAAGAAACTTTTTCGCGTTGCCAGCTATTTCACAGTTTCCGAAATATGACACCCTTCGGCCAGAATTCCTCCATACACATGTATGTGTGTGTACCTAGGGCACCTATTTTTTTATCGAAACACCTTTCAACGAACGTATCATTGCGAAATGTTTTCATTTCATCGAAAGACATTTCTTGCCGCATTAGTTTTTTTTTTTGGTAAACAACCCTCAGGTAAACAATGTTTAAAATATCCTGACAACATCATGGTTTCAGCAGAAAATTGACTCTAAATTCTGAATATTAGACCGATTTTAATAAATGAGGGACCTATAAATTAAGTATGATTCGTCAAGAACATTTTATGTGACATAGGAAATACAAAAAAAACCATATCCATACCTATATACCTATAACATAAATTCGAAAATAGGTCTGTTGTTTGTTTGTTCCACTTTCACAGTTCATGACTGAACAGATTCTGATGCAATAAGGTATGGATATTATGCGACATATCTTTAAAAAAAATAGCGATAAACAAGTTCCTTGCAGAGGAAGTTGTCTATGGGTCTAAGATTCCACTCATCATCCCCATACCATCGTGATACCAAAGAACGCTACTAACTGCATACTTACTCATAGAAAAAGCATTTCTATGACTTCTTGATGACTAACCGGCTCCATTTCAATCCCAGTAAATGCGAGACGATGACCTACACGCGAGGCCACAACCCTCGACAGCACCAATACCTAGTGGGCGGCACGCCTGTGGCTCGCGTGGAGCGCGTGCGCGATCTGGGAGTGTGGTTCGACCCGGAGCTGACGATGCGCGAGCATGCTCAGCGCGTGACAGACGCGGCGCACCGCCGGCTCGGCTTCCTGCTGCGCAACGCGGCCCCGCTGTCTGCACCAGCGACTCGAGCACTGTATGCCGCACTCGTGCGCAGCGTCCTCGAAACGAACTCAGCAGTCTGGAGCCCACATGAGGATAAATATATTCTCATGCTGGAGCGGATCCAAAAGAAGTTTTTACGGAATCTTTACAGGAAGATGTTTGCGTACTACCCCTACCTGTATCCTACTTTGTACATTCAGGGTCAATTAGGATACCAAACGTTAGAAGTTAGGAGGTCTCTCGCGCTGAGTAAATTTACGCTAGGAATAATTAGGAATAAGATTGACTGCACAGCGCTTGTGGAAGTGTTTCTAAGACTATCTGTACCCAATGCATACACTACATCCAGACTTCGTCCCCGCGCTCAGTGCGTGCTGTCCCCTGCTGAGGGGCATACGGTGCACCGCCGGCAGAGCCCGGTGGAGCGCGCGCGCGACCTGCTCGGCTCGGTGCTCGCGCAAGCGCCACAGTGTGACTTGTTCGTGAGTGGGATAGCGTGTCTGATGAATGAGTGTAAGAGAATGTATGAGATGAATGCCAGAGAAACTAGTGTGCCATTATGATAATGGAATATAAATAAATTGACATTGTTATTATTTACATAATATTTATTTAAATGTTATTAATTACTTTTTGTTATAATAATAATGAAATGACTAAATTTGTACATTTATATTTATAAATGCAAATTATTTTAAGTTAATATTAATGACTGTGTTTGTAACGATTTGGTTATGTTACTGTTATGTTGCAAATTTTATGAATAAATAAATAAATAAATAAATTTCAAACTAAATTTGGTTAGAAGAGTATATAATGCTTGGTCTCCTACATTGCTGGCTGTCATACTCAATGCATAAACGCATTCACTGCCACCGACGCATATGCCCCTATAAGTTTAATTATAGTAGGTCGGGGGACCGCTAAGTAGCTGGGGTATTTTATATTATTTCATTTACTTAGCAGTCCCCCGACGTTTCGACGCTTGAATCAAAATATTAATACCTACTATAAATAATTAAACTTATAGGGCCAATACTTATTTTTTTTACTTTTTAGACGTTTTTTTACCGACTGCTTAGAATCGGGGTTTTTTTTTATTTTAAATTTAATTTTTATTTTACGCTTTTTAAACTTTAAAGCTCTCAAAAACGGCTAAACCGAATTTGATAAAACATGTCTAAGAACACTCCCGACTAATACACCTTTCAAACAAAAAAAACAAAATCAAAATCGGTTCATCCGTTCAGGAGCTACGATGCCACAGACAGACACACACACAGACACGCACAGACACGTCAAACTTATAACACCCCGTCGTTTTTGCGTCGGAGGTTAAAAATAGATAACACCGTTCTTAATAATTATTCATATACGGAACCAAGGACAGTTGAATTAATGAAACCCCGTCACCTGAGTGATGCCTCGTTTCTCTTCCTGCTAATCAAGCTGCGCGTGCGCCGGCGGCGGTTCTCATTGACTTGTCGCCGTGATCGATTATGTGCTAATTAAATAAACTGTCAGAGCCGAATCGAATCGCAACTGGATCTGTGTGAAAGTAACGTGTGAAGTATCGAGTTACGATTATGTATGTAGCCGGTTAAATCGATTGGTAATTTTTTCATAGCCATATCATATCGTACAGTCGGCCAAAAATGTGGTCATGATACATATTCGATTTTCCCTTACAATAATAGGTATTATGACAGTGAAAAGTGTCAACCTTAGCGACAACTAGATCTCACAGAAACTTTTGTCAAAACATACAGACCAATTTCATGGCCAACTGTACATACAGTCAAGTGCAAAAAGATGTATCGAAAGAATAGGCTCACAAATATTTTAAATAAGTTCTTATTACATTGGAATAAGCTGCATTGGGACATATTTTTGAGATGTTGCGATCTCCCATATACCTATATATATATATATATATATATTTTTTATGGCATAGAGAAGACAAACGAGCACACAGGCCGCCTGATGGTAAGTGGAAACTGTGACCCATAGACATTCGCATTCACAAGACTGCAATGCAATCCTAGGACTGCAAATGCGTTGCCAACCCTGAGGACTGAGATGGAATGCCTCTATGCTAGTCATTTCACCGGCTGTCTTATCCCCAAACCGGAACACAACAATGCGAACACTGCTGTTTGGTGGTAGGTTAATGGATGAGACGGTGGTAGCGATCCGGACGGACCCTGCACAAGGTCCTACCACCCGCACAAAACCCGCATTTTATTGTACTTAGGTACATACATACCTTCACACGTGTCTCCCAATGGGGTAGGCAGAGACTATGGAACGCCAGATGCACCGGTCCTAACATACAACTGTCGCTTCCTCTCCATTCATCAACGTCTTCATGCACGTACGTCGGTTTCGAGTGCTTTTGATTTGGCTCTTATTCAGTACATCGCAAATCTGATTACTGTATACTGTACTGCATCTAGGACGTCCCCCACAGAACCCCCTTATCTATCATATCATAATGTAACTATTACTATAATACTGCCGTCCTAAGCAAAAACGCAGTAACTAAGATAAACCTTCTGTAGTAATAGCAACCTTATTATAAACGCTCTAGAATTGAATCTGCTTTGGTGATTGAATTTAAGATACTGCTTATTGACGTAGGAGGGCAGAATACCAGACCATAGTTGCAGAGAAAATTACTGTAAGGGACAGAGCTGTCCTGCCCTTCAAAATAAAAAGGACGCATGGGCCATTTGAAAGCAAATTTAGCTTCCTGTCTTAAGAACTAAGGTTACTTATACATACGCGGTTCGATGAGACATACGCCCTTTTTTTCTAGTAGGGCAGTTTAGTTGTTACACGGCTGTCTCTAGGACAGGACACTCTTTATACAGGCTGATTGTAAATCTATTGGCATGTAATATCTACGCTAATATTATAAAAAGGAAAGGTCCGATTTTTTGTTTGTTTGAATTGAATAGGCTCCTAAACTACTGGATCGATTTGAAAAATTCTTTCACCATTAGAATCCTACATTATCCCTGATGAACATAGGCTATGTTTTATTTTTCTGCGCGGACAGAGCTTTTTTTTATTTTATTTTTTTATGGCATAGAGAAGACAAACGAGCACACAGGCCACCTGATGGTAAGTGGAAACTGTGACCCATAGACATTCGCATTCACAAGACTGCAATGCAATCCTAAGACTGCAAATGCGTTGCCGACCCTGAGGACTAAGATGGAATGCCTCTATGCTAGTCATTTCACCGGCTGTCTTATCCCCAAACCGGAACACAACAATGCGAACACTGCTGTTTGGCGGTAGGTTAATGGATAAGATGGTGGTAGCGATCCGGACAGACCCTGCACAAGGTCCTACCACCCGCAAAAGCGCGCAACAGCTATAATCAATGTACCTTTCGATACACTAGGATTTTTACTTAGCTTCTTGACCCCACCTATTTACTATGAAATGTTACGAGGAAAAGCGGTCAATGACTGAGTAAACCATGAGAATAATGCCTGTTTGTAGTGCTGTAATATGATTGAACTAACAGAGCGGCGTCCGCGCATCCGTCGCTTTGTCTTTACTTGTAGATGCAGGCAACGAGCGATTTCATAGATACGGAGGTGTAAGTTATTTATTGGTTTTATTTACCTGATTTTTGATCTGTTTTATAACGAAGAATTTTACTTCTCTTTTTTTATTCATTTTTGTATTTTTAAATTATCTTGAACTAAATAGTCTTACTGACAACATATTTTCGGAAAATAAGTACAAAGATTTAACAAATGAAAATAGTCCTATCTCAACCAAATTACTTACGTACCTACTTATTCCATAGTACATATTGTTACTTTGTTTTTAGAAGAAAACTTTGTTTATGTTTAATGAATTAACCTCTACCTACTTAATCTTAATTTAACTTAAATGGGTTGTGTTTCACGTTAAATGAATCAAGTACCTATTCGAAAGATTTGCCTTTTTACAACAACACCAATTTAATAGTATTTTTAGTTACTTTTAACAAGGCCAATTTAACAATTTGTAGTTTGTTATTGACTTAATTAATCCGCCATTCGTAGAGCTTCAAAATACAACAAAAGCCCACTCGTACCGTATAGACAGACCAAAAAAAACAGGACCCCTGAATGAAGGGTAACATTTATCTCCATTTAATTAAATAAGTTACTGTCAAAAAAAAGTTTTTTGGGACAAGCTTTTACTGCCGACTGTATCTTTTTTGCACAGTCGTCATCTACTAGTCAAGTCGATTCTAACAAGCTCTAGCACGACGGGCTTATCATGTGTAATTTAGGAGGTCCTATAGCCACCCTGAGTCTCCATCATCAGATCAGCTCGATGGTACTATTTTATTGTATTGCCATCAGAACTAAAGGCGTATGCAAATTTTCAGCTTCATCGGAAACCGGGAAGTGGGTCAAATTTAACTTGCAAGATTTGACCATTACTTACATACATAAATTGCAAGTGAAACAAAAGCTTGTATAATACGTCACATCTATAAAAGAGTGCATCTAAGTGGACAATCTCCAAGGGATTACAATTACGCCATTGTCTCGGCGGATGACGACCTCGCTGAGAAAATGTCTAGCTTATGTTATTACTGAAATGTTAATAGACAAGTAGGTTTATTTCAAAAACTACTTCTATGCCGACTAATGCAAGTATGCGTTACCTAAAAACAGTAAGGAGCTTTCGATGTAATTAAATTCGATGAAATGATACATTCGATCAAAATTCGAATCAAAATAGGTGATTCAAGCAAGGGGCACTGAGGCAGTGTTAGGAAGTAATATTAAAACAGATTTCAATGCAGATCATGAAGGGAATAGTTGTTATATTATATTATTATTATATTATATTATATTATTATTCGATTGGCCTGACTAAGGTTAACTAATAGAGATCCCATATGGGATAAGTTCGCCTATCTACATTATTTATATTGATGCAAACATGTCTTGTAATTGTTTATGTTATGTGCAATAAAGAGTTTACATACATACATACAACTAGTAACAGTCTGGGATCAGTCTGGGTAAATGAGTATATGGAACTTGACTTGTAAATTAGTTGACTTTTAATTATTATTATTTTATTTTATTCTATTTTGTAATGTACTTTGTTTTTGTGTTGACTTTTACTATTTTTACTATTATAATTTAATTCTATTTCTGACGATCTCAATGTAACTGCATATAATTTGACATGTAATGTAATTTATACTGTGTTATATTGAGTAACAAAATCTGAATCTGAATTCATCAAAGACTTGAAAAACGAGACGTACAAACACACAGGAAGAGAAAATCACTTGTGGTTATCTTTGCATATACAAGTAGACTTATTATGTCTATTTAAAAAAAGAAGATCATCGCAAAAAATGTTATCGCATTTAGATTCGCAAATTAAAATTAAATGAGGCATGAAATGTCAGTTCACGGACGGCCGACTCACATCGGTTGTTTTTACAAGCTTTGGTTAAACTTAGTTACTTAATTCATTATGACATGACATGATACAAAAAAAAAACTACTAACTTTTCTAACTCTTGTAATGAAATTCTAATATTTTTTGCTGCGACTGTACCATTCCAGGCCAGGACAAAGCGATCATCATGTCAAAAATGTCCAATTGAGCTGATTGTACAGAAGCTACAACGTTGCATCTTGATTATTGAACAAAAAAAAAACGGCGGCAAAAAGTTTCCTTAACAAATTTTACTTTTGACAAAAACTTAATGAGGCAAATAAAAAATCATATAACAAAATGAACAAAAAGAATAGAAAAAGTGTGCGATGGCCGGGAATCGAACCCGGATCAACTGCTTGGAAGGCAACTATGCTGACCATTACACCACCATCGCAACTGAAAGCGCCGACGAAATATCTAATCAGTTGACGCTCAACTCAAAGGTCAATGTATTCTAATGACTTGCCAGTGTATAAGAACTGATAAAATTTAAAACGCAAGTAATCATCATTTATTATTATTAGGTATTATACTCGTACTAATATTTAATTGAGTCATTAAAATAAAAGTTTACTCTACAAGTTATGTATAATCATGACCAATTCGGTGAGTTTTAGAAAGCAAAAAACACACAAACTCAAGTAAATAAGCTTAACCTAGGCCGTGAAAAAACTATTCAGTTAAAGTCTATTGCAGATTTGAAATGTGTCATGATTATTTACAAATAATTAATGAATCTTTACCACCAGATACCAAGAAATAAAAAAATCAGATAAAAACGTATCACGGTCGATATATACCTCACTATTTCACAATAATTGCAAAATCTTACCAACTATCAATTATTGTGCCAAAAATTAATACGTGATGTAGTTTACAAGTGACAATTTCAGACCGAGAGTTTATCTTACCATTTCTCCCCCCCCCCCCCCCCCCCCCCCATACATAATCCTCCGCTACTATCCGTTGGGCAAAGTTACCAAAGTAATTGTACCGCAAAATGTTTCCAAATAATTGCTACATTTTAACGACATAGATACTAGCGCCATCTATGACAATTTTAAGTAGTTAGATGACCTTTTATTGTGGACAAAAGACCGTATTTGTCGGTCGTAACAACTAGGTAAGTTCAATTAACGAAGTAAACAATGTTGTAGCGCGCTTGCGCCTCCGGTGGATCGTGATCGGACATGCGCGGGGCGACCATGGTGTGGAAATTTGATGGACAGTGAAGGTATTCTTATAACTTCCTAACTCCCCTTGTACAGTCACCAGATTTAACTTGGTACCCGCCTTAGATCCAAAGTCAATCTGACATTCTACAACAATAACGTTGAGTTTCCTAAAAGTAACATGACTTGACATCTCTAATGACATTGACGACTCCAAGCATATTTTTCTTGAAATGGGTCCCAAATGAACGCTCGTGACCGTACATAAAAAGTACATAATATATATACAATATGGTCATTGAAATAAAGATCTAGTGCAAAAGAACTAAAGTGGAATTTCTTTTGTTTCTGTGACTACCTAATACCCAATTAGAAGAAGAATTTACTATAATTCATTCATAATACATTCATAATTCATTCATATTCCATTGTCATATTGTGGTGTAAACTAGGCCTTGTTAGGAGGTGCTCGTTATTAATATTTTAAACCATAGTACCAATTTCACCAACGATGTTATCATTGGTGAAATATGATAAAAAGAACATTATTTTTTCATATACTCATCAACATAGTCCTACAACGAGCCTAAGCCATGGGCCCCCGCAGCGTTTGTCGCGACGTCACCCGTCGTAATTGGCCGGTGCACGACCGCCACTCACGCGCAGCTTTGTGGACAAATCAGTGTGCGCTAAGGTTTTGCGTCTTTAATCACTTTAAGGCTTTATGTATTCCTAGGTGACCTGTACATACATACATACATACATAAACTCACGCCTTTATTCCCAGAGTGGGGTAGGCAGAGCTACAGAATTACCAACAACTCTAAAAACTTGTTAATAATTCTGTAACCACATTTTGCACTTTTAGGCTAAGATGTTTACCAGTGTATTAGTGACAGGTTGCAAGCCCATCGCCTAACAGTACTACAGTAGTAGTTTTGCCTAAAGCTTGTTATAATATGGAACAACAAAGGTAGAGCTTATCAAATCTGTTTCCTGCCCCACTGTCACTGTCCTTGTAATATGAGACTATTTAAAGGGGTAATAATATCGACTCTCACCACATCACTCCTGTGGTACAGTTGGCCAAAAATGTGGTCTACCCTTCGGTTGAAGTTCATTTGCACGTCATGATACAACAAGTTCGATTTTCCATAAAACTGGCAGACTCCTTTCTTGGCCGACTATACGTGTATGAATATTATTTGTGTAAAGATGCTTTCCTGGGCTATATACTTAGAAATCAAAAATACGAGCTCCTTGATGAGAAAGAGAGCCGGGAAGCGAAGAGTTGGAAGGAGTAAGATGTCAAGGCTTCGGAACATCAAGGAGTGGACTGACATTAAAGCAGTTCAGACTCCTTTTAGACACATTTAAAGAGCTGACTGCTAACCTTCAGTCAATTAAGAGGAACCAAAAGAAGAGTACGTATATAATATGAAACTGTGCCATTATTTAGATATATATGCATATATGTAGATATATGGCATGTTTTCCTGCTGATCTACGCATGTTATTTGATATTATATTGAATTTAATATTTATTGCTTAAGCTAGATTAAGTAGTACCATTGTAATATGTTTAAAAAATTACTGACTGCTGAGTTTCTTGCGGCGTTTCTTCTCAGCAGTGTCTCCTCTTGGGAAGCGCTGGTAGATTCTTGACGTGTAACAGTGCCCGTACGGCCTACTTACTGAATGTCTTTTATCTTTTTATCTTTTAACTGTCAAAACCATTTTGAGATACCATTTATATCACTTCAACAAATAGGTTACTCCTTGGTAATTTCACCTTATTGTATTGTAATAGGGTCCAAAAGTTTATACTTACATCTCTTTGTAGTCAACTGTAATAGTGATCAAAATTATAAATCAGATCAGTGACATGGTTTTTTTATGAAACTTTAAAACTAACGTTATGAACCTGACCTTTAAATATGTCGTAATGATTTGAATTTATCATTATAACCAAATCCTTGAATTTAAAAAGTCCACGAAACTAATAACTTTAAGAAGCAATGTTGCAATATTCCAAAAACTCGAAGCAATCGCGATGTTAGAAATACTGACAAATTCTGAGGATCGCAGTATTACAATACGCCATTTGTCGGATTGAAGTGATTTAGCGCTTGATGTCGTAACAAGGATTGTAGAGAGCTAACAACAACTTTAAATATCTTAGCACAAGAACTAAACTAAAGCTTTTTAAGGCAAATTTAATTTAACCATATAGGTTTAAAGTAAGAATAGCATAGATAACATACTCGTACAACTTACACTCATGAGACATAAGCTGTACTATATGCTGTTGGATTTTAGAATCTGCGCTGAAATAGATACTTTTATAATGTTTTGACTGACTTACCGAATATGAGTAAATTTACTTTTTTAGAAATGACATGATAAAAACGGTTACAAAAAAAAACATGAAAGAGAAAGCAAAATAAAAAGTAATCCAAACCTAGTTCAAGTTTACTTGTGGTAATATGTATGGAAATGTCAATCTTAAACCTAGATTTAAGATTGAAACTAGATTTGTATTCTTAATGCAATTGGCCCCTTATCTTATCTTCTTTGTGGGGTCCTTACGGATACACTTCGACCCTCTGGGATCTTTTGTGTAATTATCCCTCTTTTAGCTCTTAATCCAACGCAGCCTCCACCCCTTCCAAAAAGCGGATAGTGGAGTGCAATGGCAGTGCCTTGAAATCGTTCGATTCTGGGTAGCCACAACCGAGGATTTTCATTCTTACTCCGGCGAGGGCGTCACATTCACACAATAAGTGTTTCATTGTTTCCACCTCCTCGCCGCACATTCTACAATCCAATTGGCCCCTAAACACGTATTTTAACTTGAGCATTGGAAATGGACCCAGTCTTCTCAGTAAGGGTTTAATTTATTATCTTGCAACAAAGTATCAGTTACGATTTTCATCATCTAGATTCTTGGTGTAAACATAGCCCAGAGGCTGTTGACCAAGATGCCGGGACCTAAGATCAACTCCGGGCACGACCTATGACGTCTTGCATCATTTAAATACTATTCATCATACACCGCTGTAGCCTCATGTTTAACTTGCCTTTTACTTTATGGCTATATGCTTGATATGAATCGGCTTATTTTATTATTACCAAACCTATTAATCTCGCTGGTATTTGTTCATGTATATGATCTTCATCAATTTCTGTTCGATGCATTATACATGTCTTATTATCTGATGCCTCTGGTATAGGTTTAGGAGCGGCCTTGTTACATATGACCCCGTTTTGCATCCTGACTTCAACAGATAGTGATTGGCGAATTGGGATCACTACGCAGCCCTACATTGATAGCACTAACAGCTGGAGATAAGCGAATCATTGTGGCATAATATAAAATCGGCAATGTAGATCGTTATGAATAATTTAGAAAAATAAATACCTTGTGCAGTAATGGCCTAATATTTAGAGCGTGAGGGACATGTCAAATCGTAGCTGCTAGACAAGAAAACAGCTTTACCTTTAATATTATCCGCTTCTAGTAACAACGTTTATTTAAAATTGTCGGTGTTATTATCTATTGGTAAAACATTATTTTCTTTGGAATTCTGAGGGTGTATGTTGGCGCTTAACGCTGTGGATTAACCCACTCTCGCTCTGAAAGTATTTTCAGAAAGGGACTGATTTTTATCTACATTAAGACCACCATAATAAGCCCGCTGGACTCGAATAGACAATTGGCCATGCTTCATTTTTTTTTTGTATGGTTTTTATAATTTATTTGATAAATATAGACTATTTTAAGAAAGTAATTTCGGTATTTTTGTTTTTAATTAATCCTATCTACATTAAAAAAAAATATTAATTTATTGCTGACGTGACGTCATCAAACGCATAATGGATAAATGTAGTCTTCGCTTCGCCTGCATAAAAAGAAATTACAGTAAAGTCTATGGTTAAGTCAACATCAACATCAAGGCGCCAACGTCACCGAGACCGGGCTCAAAATTTTTTGAAATCACTATCTGAACTTGTTTGAAATGGAAGGCCACAAGTGTTTCGTCCCTTTATGTCCGAATAACACCAGGGATAACCCGGATTTGTTATTCGTACCAATCCCGGAACGACGGCGAGAGGAATGGACCAGGTGTCGTGAAGTGAAGCAAAAACACTTCAAGAACTATTTGCAGTTTTGTTGTGAAGATCATTTAAATGTACTCGTATGTACCTGTTTAAAACAAACACATAACTTTTACACAATGGTTTAACAATAAAGTCTTGACCATTGAGTACTCGTATAAATTAGATTGCATTTATTAATTATAATAAACAAACAATTTACGAAAAGAAACGACACGTCAATGTCAAATTTGTGTTTGATATAGACTAGACAGACGTCAGTCGGTTTTTTTTTTAAATATGGCAATGGAATCATATCCATTATTCGTTTGATAACTCACAGAAAGGTCATTTGAAGGTCAAAACATTTCAAGGAATATCTTAATAATGTGAGACTTTTTTTAAAATCTGATATAAACTGTACCGAAAGCTTGTTTCTCGAAATGGTTTTGAGATTTCCATACATATTTAAAAAGTTAGCATGGCTAATTTGGCAACATAGATCTTTTTATATTGGTACCTAACCACTAAAACATTTCAGCCTTGCGTTAACATACGTGTGTGAGGAAACCTAAACAATTGACAATCGCAATGAACATTCAATCGTAGGTAATTTGATGTGTTGACTTTACCAATATGCGCAAAGACCAGATTCCACAAGTGACTTAAATTTTAGATTTTACGAGATTGAAGTAGAAACGTTTTCTATTTCGTTATAGAATAACTCCATTCAGCTGCCATATATAGTTGGAAACCAGTCCAGGCAGTGTAGGCGAACTATTTAGTTTAATATTAACAATTTTGCGTAACCAGTCTGTCTGTCTGTCAGTTGCAGGTGTAATTTATTTTAGCGAAAAACTGGTACGACGCTGATTTTGCTGATTAAGTAAATTTGTCAAACGACTGCTATAAATAGATTTTGTTGATTAATTGTAATGAATGTTATTGCATAGTAAGTATTTAAGTATTGTTGCTGTTGATTAAAACTATTGTAGTGGGCTTTTTAAATGTTTAGTTAAATATTAATTTATCAACGATCTAATGGCAGAAAATAGGTACCTACTTGAAGAAATGACTAAAGATGATATTTAAGCCAGAATACTGAGAGCCAATTCCAATCTCAAATAAATTGTATCGAAAGTTATAGTTATCACTTTCCTTTACGTCTTCTTATGAAACAAGAAGACGGAGAAATACAAATAAAATAATGACACATTGTGTTCTTTTAAGATTTAAAAATCATCTATTTACCTTATTACTTCCCTTATTGAATTGAAACGACATGTAATAGACAAAACGAAAGCGTCCGAAAAACAATAAAATGTCATTGACTCGAACGATATAACCATAACAAAGCCCCGCAAAACATAACCGCACCACAACGTGCACGACGCGACACAGCCAAGTTCGCGAAATTGATATCCCGCCACGAATTCCGAGCCAATCTATCAGACGCCTCGGGCCCTTATTCCGTTGCGAAACTGTTTCCAATATTAATGCCGCCACGTCCATTGAGTTATCGTGGCCCTCGGATAGATCGACATGAACAAGCTATGCTGTTTGACAAATGATACGACCGGGGCACTAGAATGATGCGGCCATGATGAAATTCGTTTTTGAATTGGTTCCTTAAGTCAACATATTTCTTATTATCTGATGCTACTGGCGTAGGTTTAGGAGCGGTCTTGCTACAATTCCGACATTTAACATTCTGACTGACTTCAACAGACAGTGATTGCTGAAGATTTTAGAACTCCAACAATAAAGCTTTTTGCTAAATAATCAGATTGTAAACGATAAAAAGATAAAAGACATTTATTCAGTAAGTAGGCCGTACGGGCACTTTTACACGTCAAGAATCTACCAGCGCTTCCCAAGAGGAGACACTGCTGAGAAGAAACGCCGCAAGAAACTAAGCAGTCAGTAATTTTTTAAACATATTTCAATGGTACTACTTAATCTAGCATTATATAAAGCAATAAATATTAAATTCAATATAATGTCAAATAGCATGCGTAGATCAGCAGGAAATCATGCCAAAAATCTTAGATGAGATAAAGGAAGAAAAAGAAGAAAAAAAAAACTAAAACCCGCCTACTTATATTTGTTTATAACTTATAACACGGTGCAAGATGACCACATAAAAGTTTCGATACGTTTTCCTACATCAACGGTGTCCCTTTTGCAATTGATCAAATTATTATTGACTATGTTTCGGGTTTAGACCATGCATTTTTGTCTGTTAGATAGTCCTCGACCCTATAATACGCTTTATATATAGTAATTTTTAAGTCCTGGAAAGGTAACTTTAAAACTACGATACTAAACTTAATCTCGATTGATCTTACACTCCTATTAATAATATTCAACGTTATTTATCCTGTGTAACAGCCGTTAACAATTTTCTAAAGCCTCCACAGCTCCTTGACCCAAGGCGACCCAGTTGCCAGCCAGGCTGTGACAGACAGACAAGCGGAGGAAGCAGCATTGTCACAGCTTGCATAACACGCGCGCACGCGCAGGAAGAAGGCATAGGCGCGCCACGCCGCTCGTCGATGACCGACAGAACCGTGTCGAGCCCTTATCTATTGAATATAAACGTAATAACAACACTTTGATTTCTAGATTCCGGCCAAAGAAAAACCAAACGAGAAACCGAATAAATTTAATAGGTGGCAGTAGACATTTCGCATTTTAAAAACGTTGACGTCGGATGGGGCCGCCCTAGGCGTACTTTTTCGAGTCAAATCGGTAAAATACTGGAAAAGGGCCGAATCTTAAGTACCCGAAACCGACGTGCGTGCATGACTCGATGTATGAATGTGGAAGAAGCGAAAGAAATTTGTCAAGATCGTAGCAAGTGGAAAGAAGTGGTCTCTGCCCCTCTGGGAAACAGGCGTGATTTAATGTATGTAAAACGTTGACGTTCAGAAATCGAAGAATTGATGAATGGGATTGACGTTAGCTATCGTGAGTTCTATTAAACCGATTTTGAAAGAATAGTGTCAAATTTTTGGTTTGTCTTAAGTCTTAACAGTGTGAGAGGCTATAGAAAATGAAGGTTCCTTTTTTACCAGTTTGGTACGGAATCCGGTTACCTATCACAGGGTTTTGGTCGTTCCAAACAGTTTTATTGATCAAAACTTTCATAAGTTAAAATTGCATATTTTTCGAAAATCGATTTCGTATATAACTAAAGCCTAACCAAACGTAACATTTTGAGCAAAGTTTCGTAAACAAATACATTTAAAAATGCGTCACACTAGTTAAATAAAACTTAATCATGGCAAATTGCAATTTTTCTGGAATTAATTATCATGGTATGGGCGTGTTACGAGGAAGACTAGAGGAATGCTATAGTGGAAGGGGAATACCTAAGAAGAGATGGAGGAAATGTGAGAAAGAAAGATGAAGAAGACGAAGATGTTTGGAAAGAAATGGCGTGTATATTTCTCTATCATTTCACAAAGTTCATAAACTAGGCTGGCCGTATCATTAAATATGCATTGCCGGCAGTGAACACGACAACTGAACCGCGCAAATTACTTCTAACAAAGAATCACCTCCTGTCATAATCATAACGGTTGTTAATGCTTCGGTGGACGAATTAACACCCACACGAGAATATCTGTATCAGCAAACATCGAAGTACAGTAGGCAAGGGCCGTGGGCGGAGACAGTCACTGTTGAACCACTACAGCCTAGCACCTGCATATGTGTGTGTGTGTATCAGTTTAAAGAAATGACAATCGCTCATGCTTGCACCCCAAAGCAATTATATAAGTTTCGTATTGTCGCTGAACCTTTGTGTTCTTGCGGGAATTATGGGGATGTGAACCATGTTTTTTTTTCCTGTATAATTGTATGATCATACTGAGTTTTTTGTCCAATTCCAATCCATTTCCATCCCTTTCCCTACTTCCATACACTGTTTATTGTATTATAATTGTTACGATGTATATAAAATATTAGCAAATTTTATAGAGACTTTATGTAAAACCTAATCCTTTCTTTCCTATTCCAAATTGCGTATTGTTATAGTCCTAAATTCCTAATTCTGTTTCCCTAACTTTGTATTTGGCTAAAAGATAACAAAGCCATAAAAAAAGAATTAAAATCGCTATTCTACCCTCCTAATTCAATAAGCAGTATCTTAAATTGAATCACCAAAGCAGATTCAATTCTATGTCGTTTATAATGAGGTTGACTGTATACTGCGTCTTGGCAGAATTAAAGTTCGATCTCACACTAGCACTGAGACTCGTGTGTGTAAATTTCGTTTAGAATCTTTGATGTGTAGGTGTTACTACTACATGTAATGAGCGCATTCTTTAAGAGTTTTTAAAGTTTGAGAGACTTGTAAGTTCGATAGTGACACTGACATGCTTTTAGGACATTGTTCTACAACTGTCAGTAAGTTCTTTTAGGTCATTATAAATTCATTACCAGGCTGAATTACTTCCGTACATAATTAACTTAATATATATATCATCTAAATTTTAATTATCTATGCAAGTAAACCCTACCTTATAAATGAACCCCTATTTCTCCTGGTCACGCTATTACTTGAGAACGGCAGAACGGATTTGGCTGATTTCTTTTTTGTTGTGCTCATCATTCTCAGGAAAAGGTTTGTATGAAAGAAAAATATTGAAATATGTACCGGGAAAGTCAGAAATCTGCAGCGGGGCGAAGCCGGTGGCGGGGCTAGTAATGTATAAATGAAATAATATAAATGAATTAGATTTTTTTTATGTATTCTTTTGTACCTTAAGATACCATAAAAGTAATAGGTGCTAGCTTGCTTTCCCATTATCATAAAATGTAATGGTTTACGTTGAATTCGCCCTTTTTGAGGTTCTGCTGAACTGGGAATAATCAGTAATTAAACAGAAAAGAAATATGGTTAATCCAAAAACTTTAGAATGTATTGATTCAAAAATGAACATATAAAAAACACAATTGGAAACGCCGTTTTCGCATTTAATGCTTTATTAATCGGGTTCTCGTCTCTCTTGATGAGAACTAAAAACCAAGTATTTATAGTCTTTAATTAAAAAAAAAACGACCTTCTCAATTCAAATAAATAATCACAGCGATAAACAAAAAAAAAATGTGATAAATCGCGACCGAACTTGTTAAAAAAAAAGAATCCGATCCAAAACTTAGTAATACAATTTATCCTACAGATTACCTTATTACTATAACTGTGGCTCTAATAGTCGATTTGGCTTTTAATAAGAAAGGGTAAACATCACGTACAAAGTATACTAGACTTATGCCGTTTTTCACTTGAACCTCGAGAGACTTGTATCCTTTTTCACTAGGTAATAAGGTTCACATGACGCAACACCGGCGCTTGCGCAGCGACGCAGATCCTTCCGCACGCGTCACCTTGCGTATACAGGGTGGAAAAAATGAACGCGACATGGACGGCATCTACCAAAATATTGGAAGTAGCAAATTGTACACAAAAAAATCTTACTTTTATTTTTGAAAATAATTATTACCTACCTACTGCATTAATGCATTTTTGAAACCTTACACGGTATTTGTAAGCAACGGCCTCGTTATTCTATAAAATGTGAAGGTGCAAGCCAAGTATTGATGTTTTCTTAAAGAAAATTATGTCCCCTAAGATTAAAATGGCGGTTGCAAGTGGCATCAGATCGGCAGCTAGAGAACCTAAAAGCTCCCAAAGGACTAACAGTTTATATGTAAGAAGGCTCAAGTTAGTCTGTGAAAAAATTTATAAAACTTTAAGACAAACTTAGTATCCTTAAAAGTTTGACGAGGTGAGGTGGAACTGCAATATTCTACGCAGAAGTTTTCGGGAAAAATATTCCCAATTGATTTTGAAACAGTACATTCATTTTGACCAAACTTTTTGCCAAGCTATAAATACACAAAAAACAATCGCCGGGTATAATTGGATTAGCTCTACGATACGATCAACAAAGCATGATCTCAACCCGTTATACAGTTTGAAAGATGCCGGCAGTGTGTCAAAGTTAGCTGACTTAGAAGTCACGAGCAAGGGTAACATATATTTATTCAAAAATAATTGATAGCCGTTTTAACTGAATTACAAAAGGAAGTTCTCAATTCATCGGATTTTTCTTAATTTATTTTATAAAATATGACTAGATAGAAGGAAGCTTAAAAAACGTGACGAGAAAAACACGTTCGTTTAATGACAGAAGACTCTTCCTAACTGTCATGAAATTGTCAATCCACATAACTTCCACACATAGAACATAGATTCCGTGTAGCCAAATGTCATGCTTACCACCTTTTTCTTCTGTGTACAACACAACTTGAAGCCAATATTATTGATAAACCGCACACCACTGGCTGCAAACTTACGCACACTAATGCAGAGTCACACACTGACACACCTAAAAAGTGGTACGCTTTTGAAATTCAATCGAAAGCGGTAATTATATAGACGACTCTTTTTAACGAAGGGTATTTGTAACAGGAGCGAAGCCGTCTTATACTTCCACACGTGCTTCAACTTTTTTTATTTTTCAAATTGCAAAACCACCGACTTCTATCGTAATTAATATCTATAAGCTACACACCCCGTCTCTGCCTGTGACATGACATACGTTGACATTCAGTATAGAAACACGTAGTGCGGCACTGGACGTGTTAAGGCCGAAAGACAATTACTGTAATTGGTAAGACAATGTTAACAATGCGCCTGCGGGAGGCCGAGCGAGGCCGGTGACGGTGACTCAGTGCTGTTATTCATGCATGGTGAACCGGTCTAAACTGACCTATGCATGCGTAGGGAACGTGCGGTGAGATGTGTCTTGTACTCTGGTAGTCGAGCAGTTCTTGAAAAACTGACGAATCTAAGTTGCCCCGTTGTTACATATTAGTGAGTCTCTTATTGACTGTGTTTTATCGCTATTTTGAATTACCTAATTTTAATATTATAGTTGAATGTTGTATTACATGTACCTACATGTCACATATTTGCATGCTGTTGGTAAACGGCTGAAAAGGAGGAATAACTTTTATGTAACACCAATTACTAACCCTTTTTAGCAAATAAATCATTATGAATTATGAATTATGAATTATGAGAGACATGCGATGTGACCAAGCAACACGGTCAAATCGACAAGTACCCTCACTCTGCTTTTTTTGCCTAGGATGCGGGCAATCCTTAATTTGCCAGTCAACGCTTTGTAAATAAACTGGAAGGTGAGTTGTTTCAGAGAATAACAACTCTGTACACACACATTAATGATGACATGGTTTAAACTGACCTATGCATGCATAGGATATAGGTATGCAGCAAGATTGTGTCTGCTATGCTATGATATTTAGGCGTAAGGCCCACGTCAAATTTCGTTAGTGCGAAAAAAAAACTTTTGTCGCTCAGCTAAAGTCAAAAGTCACTTTGACAATGTGCTAAATTAAGTATGGCCTTATGGGGATATACATATTTCTACGAGGTAGTCACTTTTAGTTTCTCATGACAACATTAAGTGCATTTGAACCAATGTTGTTCCCTTAATGTTGACATGAGAAACAAGTGACTGCCTCTTAGAAATAACTTTAAAAACATGCTTGGAATAATTAAGACTTAAAGTAGTAGCAAAAACAATCGCATGAAGTGTTTTTTTTGTTTTATTTCTACACTTAAAAATAAATAGAACTAGGCTCGCATTTACAATGCACAATACACTTGATAAATGTTTAATTCATTATTTCCTTTATCAATAAATAGTAAATATAACTGCGCGATGGAATCTAAGCGATCCAACTTTAACTTTACATCATGTTTGTATTTAAGCACAGTGACTAAGCAAAAAGGTATATTTTCCCTTGTTGATGCGTTTGAGCAAGTCAGCGGTGAGATTTTTATTGACATTAATTATGAGCATTGTTTAGTAGATTATAATAGATTAGGAATTAAAACTCTTTGATCTCAAGGAACCGCCGACATTATTCAAACGTATTTTATTATTTAGAAAGTATTTAATTAGGTATAGAAAATTATTAAAGGTTACCTATACTTACTGTATAAGATAGATAGATAGACAGATTATCGAAAGTAGGCGCGTTAATTTTCGAGATGCAATGATCTCATAAAATGAGTTCTGAAGTGTGTCCCCTTGTTTTACACACTTACTTAATTTAACGTATTTTCTGCTGAACCCTTGTTGGTTTCATCTTTAATATTAATTACGTAAGTTAGGTTGTATTACACTTGTCACTATACCAAAGTCTAAACTCCTGCGCATGGAAAAGTCTGTCGATTAAATTAAAATTCTTCCAAGTGATACGTTCTATACGTTCCACCGAACAATGTGACACCCCATGGAACTAATTTTTTTAACTGTTCCGAGGACATTTTTTTTCATTTTATATGGTAAATATGGTACCTACTTGATGTAATAGTCGGGCGTCTCAATAAATAGTGCTTAATAACCTACACTTGGCACATTTTAATTCAAGCATAAGTAAGTCAAAGTCAAAGTCAAAATTAAAGTCAAAGTATATTTATAGCTTGGTCATGAGATGGGAAGTAGGTACGTTATAGAATGAACACATGTATTAAATTTAAAAAAAAAAGCACTAGCTATTCCGATCTATGATTGCTTCACCCGCCTATTCCGGGGACACGGCGGAGGGAAGATTGTTTTTCTAAAGACGGAATGATTATTCCCAGACAAAATAAGAACTAAAGATAATGCAAGCAAATTAGAAGGCTAGACTCAACGGTGGGGAAAAGTCGTACCAGGGACAAAGAGTGTTTATCGTAAAACGGGGTGAGTAAGGATTAAGGCTACCTAAAATGAAGCATATGTTACTAATTATAACACCAAAATTATTTCCAATAGATAAAAATATAAAAGATAAAATACATTTATTCAGTAAGTAGGCCGTACGGGCACTTTTACACGTCAAGAATCTACCAGCGCTTCCCAAGAGGAGAAACTGCTGAGAAGAAACGCCGCAAGAAACTCAGCAGTCAGTCATTTAGACGTAGCGTTATTGTCCATTTAATAATTGTTCTTATTTGTAAAAAGTTATGACTTCTTTTAGTTTGTGTCCCTACTTACCCCTTTGTCCCTACTCACCCCGTTTAATAATAAAATATAATAATAAATATCAGGGGACAATGTCACACCAATTGACCTAGTCCCAAACTAAGCTCACGGCTTGTATTATGGGTACTAGACAACGATATAAATACTTACTTATATAGAGAAATATATACGGGTAAAAATCAAAAATTAATGTCCAGTTAAAGAGAGTTTTATCACCGTAACGAAACTGTTGGTTTACGTCAAACATAGGTACGTCATTTTGTAATGAAATTGTAAGTTAGACATCATTTCAGTGACATTTAAATTAAATATATAGAAAACATCCATGACTCAGGAACAAATATTCGCGCTCACCACACTGAACCGAGGACCGCTAGCTTCGTAGGTAGGGTATACATCTACCAACTAGGCCAGCGCGTCTTCAAACGTCATAGTTTACGGTAAATTCTCGTAAGTTTTCATAAGTAAGTACTTTGTCGTCATACCCGATAGCCTCGAAGGCAAATCATCGAAATACAAGCAAAATGCTGTTCCCTCTGACATCCTTATAAGCGCCAGCGCCGGTCGTTGACAGCAAGGACGGATTCCTCGACAGTGACTACTCCAATCTGTGCGATTGTTATTTTCGGCAAAAATTCGGTGATATCATATGAAATTATGTGATTCACATAAAGGAAAATAATAAGAGGAACATGGAATGCATTTTTAAATTTAAGAATAACTTGTCATGTAAGACAACCGTGTTATTGATAATTTATACAGTGTTTTTTGGGCGAGGTGTCATGCAAATTACACTTAATAATTTACTCCATTATTTTTTTCATGAAAATTATTAATTAAATTAACTAGTAATCCAAGATCACAAAAAAAAACATGTGTTTACTGCCGTACCAAAAACAAACCATAAATTATATGAAAATTGTGCCCCAATAATTTTAATTCATCAAAAATATGTCCGGAACTTGGCCTGCTTCTTTGCATGCACCATAGCATAATTAGAACATACCTTTGTTTATTCATCATACAAGTAAAAAAAAAAAACTAACTCGACGCTTTTAAAAACAATACTCAATCTCAATAGTTGTAAACTGCCAATAGGGCGAAAGGTTAAGATTCGAAGATTCTAGTATGTACCTTTAAGTCATAAGGTCGAATGTTACAAAGACCCATACATGTTTTGATATATCTATTATCAAGGTGTACATGATGCCGAAGCCAATACAGAGATGGCCTTTAGACAAACTTAATGTTCAATTTAATTTGATTACTATCATTGGATTTATCATTGTTTTAATTAAATCCAATGTCACACTCTTCTGAGCAGATACGCCAAAAAACATTGGCTTTTTAGGGTTCCGTACCCAAGGAAAAACCCAACGGGATCTTATTAATATGCCTACAGGCCGCCATAGACGATAAGTCGGACTTACAGGCCGAGAGGGACGCGGTTATTTGATAGAATGAGAAAGTTAAATATGTACGTCTCTCATTCTAACAAATAGGTGCGTCGCTGTCAGTTCAACTGATCATCTGTGGCTGCCCTATGCTGTCCGTCCGTCCTAATTTTAAAGAGCTGTATCTTTTGAACAGTAATACGTAGCAGGTTGTTTTTTTTTCAGAATATTATTCGTAGATTTTTTTGCGGCATTTTTCTCCGCAATGATGGTCTTCGAAGCGCTAGTAGATTCACTCTATATTACCAATGTAGTATGGAGACCTCATTTGGTGAATTAATCGTTTTCTTTTTTAATTTAATTTCAGCTGATTTTAGAAGAAATAAAAATAATGAAAGAAAGTGAAGTAACAAAGAGGGTCCGTACAAGAAACTTTTTTTTACAACGTATTTTTATTTAATTTGTATCGTAAAAATGTTAAAACATACAGCAGTAAAATTTGGTATGATTACAATACATACCATGATGAAAAACGCTCGCGCTAATTTGATTAGATATCCAAATATAATAATACCTATTGTGCGGTGGTACGGAACCCTCGGTGCGCTAGTCCGACTCGCACTCGACCAGTTTTTTTTAAACCATGCGTGTTCAGATGCTCGCCGATTGCCACTTGTCACGCATCCGAGAAAAACAATAAAGTTTTTTATGGAAATATACTCTTTATGGATGTGGAGTGATTGCGTAATTTTTTTCGTAATTAAGAAGTTATTTCGGGGCGGATTAATGGTTTTTATCGTAGGTAGTACTTACCTGATGTCTTATTTAATGGCAGCATTATGGGGGCTTCATCGAACGTTGAGAAATGTCAAGTGAACTTACCTGAAACAAAATGATAGGTTTGATTGAAAAAAATGTCAACAGGAACTGGTTAGGTACTGGTGTATACTTAATATAAAATGACAGAGGCATAGAGGCCTGTCAACGTAAATTATTTACAGCAGAAAAAACAAAGTACTAAAAAAAAAGCTTCGTAACAGCTGTTCCATGTTAATGTAACTGGATTCTTGAATTACACCACAAGTTTTAATTATAAGTTAACACGTTTGGCCCTAATAGATGACAGACACATAACATATTGGTTTTAGGAGTTTAAATGAAACGCCCCCTGTATAAACCAATATACAGGTCGATTCACAAGAGTTGGCACGAATGCATCGAATGGATTGAACGAAAGTAATGACACCTATCATTGTGTGAGTGCCGTCCTTTGAACCGATGTTCGAATTTCAAACCGAAAACCTGTTACTATTTTACACACTAGTATACTTTCATTCACTCATTCAATCCATTCGTGTAAACCAATATTTAAAATTCGACTATACGTTCAGTGGTGGCGAAGGGGGCAAGTGGGATCTATGAACAATAGACATATGCATTCTCAAGACTGTAGTCTTGAGCATCTTAAGTCTGCAATCCTAAGACCGCAAATGCGTTGCCAACCCTGAGGACTAAGACAGACTGCCTCCACGCCAGTAATTTCACCGGTGGTCTTATCCAGTTTCAGTTTGTTCCCATGTTTCACAGACAGAAATTTCATAGAATTTCGTTTCGCAGAAAATGTGTTCATATAATATTATTTTGGTTCTTGTATTTTTATGTACAATATTATTGTTTCAACATCGTTGCATTGACAAAAAAAGACTGTTACGCGGTCGAAGTCGCAGGCAAAAGCTAGTAAACACTTTCAAAGTCAAAGTCATTTATTCAAAGCCTAGGTTTCCGATGGCCATTCAAAACCAACACAGCATAAACTTCTCAGTAGGTACTGAATGTAAACATAAAAACGTCTAAAACCGAAACTCACGAGTTATTAATTAACTCGATACAAAGTGTGCAGCGAAACAACTTCAATTAGCGACCGAATCGATTCTCGATCCTTAATCGATAAGGTCGCATCGATTACTCACCGCGGAAACGAGTTTGTCATTCGATTAAGCGTAGATATATTGAAAAACATTGTGTTTCCGAGTTCTGTTGTTGTTTCGTTGATCATATTAATGGTTGAATCGTTTGTGAGAACCGCATTAAAACCCGCTGCGTAGTTTGAAAGTTCTAAGCATATATACAGAGGGACAGACGGCAGGAAGCGACTTTGTATTTGTAAAGACTTGTATTGACGACGACGTACTAGTAGTTCGCCTACGAAGGTAGCGGTCCCCGGTTTGATTCCTGCGCGCCTATTGCCTAACGCAGTCGTAATCGCAAGTAACTTCAAAGCGGAGTAATTGTTTTCATTTTGAATGCAGACAAGCCTTGGATTTTCAAAATCAAAACGATTGCGAATGTGAGTGCGTTAGACAATAAGCCCTCTGGTCAGTATATAAGTAATAAACTAATAAATATTTGTGTATAAGCGCTAGTATTTGTTTCTGAGTCTTGAGGGTTTTCCATGTATATAAGTATTTATTTATCTATATAAGTATTTATATCGTTGCCTAGAGCTTACTTTGGGCCTAGATGAATTTGTATGAGATGTCCCCCTTTAGTAGAAAAAGATTGTTATATTTCTTATTTTTTTTAAAGACAAATAAATACTGATCCTGACAATAAATAATGGGGAGCCTGCCGTTTGGGCAAACATTTTTTGGTCAAATGTGTCATTTCCCAAAAAGCATTATGTATTATTTTTGTTTTATATCTGATATATCGAAACCGCTTGCTACGTCTATTAGGTTAGGTTACACACGGTGACTACATTAAAAATACATCAATTGCAAAGGGAAACCACTTTTTGGGAAATGAAAATTTGAAAAATATTTTGCCCTAACGGAATAGACTCTGAATAAATAATCTATTTTATTTCAAACCGTTTAAAATCTTATAAATGATTTAAGGTATAAGGACAGGTCGATTCACAAGAGTTAGCACGAATGGATTGAATGAGTGAATGAAAGTATACTAGTGTGTAAAATAGTAACAGGTTTTCGGTTTGAAATTCGAACTTCGGTTCAACGGTGACATTACTTTCGTTCAATCCATTCGTGCCAACTCTTGTGAATCGACCTGTAGTAAAAATGCTTCGTCATTTGGTTTTTACATAACATTGTTAAAATACGCAACAGATTTAATTCGATAAAAACTCATTTAATCATAAATACGCGGATCCATATAAGTAATAATAAAATCATAAGGCTGTCTGAAGGTCGGGAGTGGGCAGTGGGTGGGTGGGCGGCGTGTCGCAATGATACAGTTCAACTTGTTTGATTTTATGACTAAAATATAAAAAAAAAATTCAAACTACCGAGACTTGATTACTATGCCATCTAGCGATCTCCTTATGTTTTAATAATTGATCTCAATTAAATAAGTGAATTACTGAGAAAAACATTGTACCTGCTGATTTAAAACTGAGTACTTACTTACTGGATTAATGGATTCGTGTATACTACCATGCCTGACATACGGAGCACAAACTTGGATCTACAATAAATACACAAAAACAAAAATACGGACATGCCAGCGTTCTATGGAGAGAAGCATTCTAGGCCTAAAGCTCAAAGATAAACAAAAAAGCAGTGATATAAGACGAAGGACTAAAGTCTTAAATGCCGGAAAGCATGCACAGCGGTTGAAGTGGAAATGGGCTGGCCACATGATACGAATGAAGGGTGAACGATGGACGAAACTGGTCACAACATGGAAAGGTCCAAAGGGTAAGAGAGCCAGGGGTAGACCTATGGACCGATGGACTGATGACCTACGAAAGGTAGCAGGAGACAATTGGATGGAGACAGCAGAAGATAGAGCACAATGGAGACAGTTGGAGGAGGCCTACACCCGAGAGGGGCCATGACTTAATATTACTACCTACTATAATTTAGAAACTTTTTTTATTTACATATCTTTAAATTTTATTGTATTTTGTTATGTTAGGATTAAGTCAAGGAACAATAAAGGCTTATTATAATATTATTATTATTATAAACCCCTCGTTTTGAACTTGGCTCGAGCACTACCTAATCGTTTTATTTATTATCTCAAGTTTGAAAAACTTTTATCCGCTGATTCGTTTGTCCAAAATTTTCTTTTGTCCGAAAATATTTTTTCTCTGGACAAACGAAACTGCGGACTGTTTTTCGATACATCGATAGGTAACCTCAATGGTTGTATGAAAATAGTTTGTATACTGTTAAAATGAAGCTTAACATGTTTTGCAATATTATTATATATTATTCAAATAATATTTTCTTTCTATTTATAGTTTGTCATTATCATTACCTCTATTTACTTTGTAAAGAACGCGTTAAACATTTATTGCAAAATAATCTTCCACTCTTAAATCCCAATAACTACACATACCTACCTTCGAATTCTACAGAGATCGGAATAAAAAATAATAGAATTATCTAATCATGTTTAGTACTTGTAAAACATTTACAATATCAATTCCGTTTTTAATTGGCAACTAAAACCTCGCAACTACTTCCAACAGCTCCGTTACATAGTTACATCACATAAACGGACGTTTAGCGATAATGTTGATCGATAAATCAAGAAGCTGTAAACGATCAAAACAGCAAATTGAATGTGAAAGTCGTAAACACGGCTGCGTAAGTGTACTTGCCACGTTACTGTGGATTTATTAATGTGATCGATCATAAACATCGTGTAAGATGCTACCTGTTAAGCTATAACACTCATAATAAGACTAGTTTTATGATATTACTAGGGATCCCCTCACCTCGCTTTGATTTATGTAAGTTTTCTGTAACATTCATAACAGTCGAGAGATTTAATTTGGTACCTACCTTAGGTCCAAAGTCAATGTGACATTCTACAACAATAAGGTTGAGTTTCCTAAAAGGTACAAATGACATGACATCTTTAAAGACATTGATGACTTCAAGCATATTTTTCTTGAAATGGGTCCCAAATTAACGCTCGTGACCGTGCCTACATAAACCAGAAGTTATAAACTTATTGGACACTTGCTATTCCCGCCCTCTTCTGACACTCACAAATATCGTGGCTTCTCTGGGTTTATTTAACCGATTTTGAAAATCCGTTTACGAATAATTGGTACTACAACCTCACATACTTTACCTCTTTATAATATTAGTATAGATATAGGAGTATATGTAGATAAAAAACTTTTGTGAAATATTTTGCTGGAGAAAACCGCATCAGAATCAGTTGCGGAGTTTAGAAAGATTTATTGGATTTATAGACAGTCAGAGAGACAGAAAGATATACAAACGCGAGTTTGTTTTATATGCCTATATTATAGGCATCGGCCCATGTTTACCTGTTTTGGAATTTTCACAGAAAAAAAACACCTGATACTACTGCAGTGTACCGTCGAAGTCAAAAATATTTTTACACTTTAGTACCTTGTCTATTTAACGTCATGTTAAAACTGTCATATGAAATTGTCACATCGATTAAAGGGACAAGGTACTAATACAAAAACTATGCGAAAACAGTGAACATTTTCAAGAGGCATTAACTGGTCTTCCTCTAATTTACTATCTGCAAATATTTCAAAACGTTAAAGTTTGTGAACTTGGCTAAGACACTTTGTGCAGATTTTATAATTATCGCCGCTAACGAAGTGTATGGAAAATGATGTAAATCCGCGATCTACGTTGCGCATACGCAGCAATTAAAATGGTTGTTAATATGTATATTATAGGTTGCTACACGTTATGAAATAAATGCAATATGTGATCTGTCTCGGTTCTATATTGCGTGGCGAAATCATTGTTTGTCCAATGTAATGTTATGTTACATGTTAAAAATTACCCTATAAAAAGAAGAAAATAAATCGGTTCAGGGGTTTAGTCGTGAAAGCGGAAATGACATACCGACAGACAGAGTTACTTTCACATTTATAATATTAAGTAGTGATATGTAACTACGTGAATAAACGAAGGAAAGTGTGAATAATTATTTAGTTGCGATGATTGTTTCCGATTATTTCTATCTACCTTTACAGTCGATCGATAGACGATATTCCGTATAGCGTATGATTGAAAAAATATTTTCTGCTGGAGTTTCTAGCAGTGCTTCTTCTCCACACCTTAATTTGGCCAATTTACGGAACCCATATTAAAAATTTTGGTTTTCAGTTCTGATAAATATAAATATTCAAAAATACTATAATTTAGCCTTCAATAAAAAACGCATTCAATTGAATCCTTCAATTGAGGAGCTACAACACACACACACAAACACACAATCATTCGGTGTGAAACTTATAACTTCATCTCTGATCTCGGCTGATAATTTCATGTCCAGATATGCTATCACTATCAGACATCAGATATTCATTTGAAAAAGAAAAAATTATCAGACGTTAATAAAATTGTTACTTAACAGCTATATTATTATACCGTAAAATAAACGAAAAATAAAATTAAAACGCATAACATTATACAACTGTGCATAATGCGATCTACGCGATATCGATCGGCGCCGCACGCGCAGGTAATCGTGCGACATTCTGCGCGGCCGCGCTGACCCTTGCGGTTACGACCATTTGTACGAGGAACTATCGGTTTGTGTTTATTTTCATTGTTAGGCCTCTCTAATACTCGAAAGAGTACCTTTGTAGGTACAGTCACGAAATTTAATTTCGTACCCAACCTACCTAAGACCTAAGGGTCTAAAGTCAATCTGACATTCTACAACAATAAGGTTGAGTTTCCTAAAAGTTACAAATGACTTGACATCTCTAATGACACTGACGACATCAAGCATATATGTTTCTTGAAATGGGTCCCAAATTAACGCTCGTGACCGTACTCGTAATTTTGTACACGTAGAATTAGTTGCCCGCTGCCCCCCCTGTTTCTTATTGTTGGGGTTATTGGGGATCGATTTTCGAAAAAAAAAAACATAGTGCACCCTTAAGGTACTATCAGCAAAATTGAATCCTGGATCACCATAGAACTGTGCCACAGTGACGTATTGTTGAAGTCGGAGGAAGTGTCAAATTGTTTTATAATGTCACTGGGACACCGGTCTATGGTAGGTCATGGTTCCATTGGGCAGATAGTACATTTTTTTTTAAAAACCTCAAATTTCTAGTCAGCGGACTCAGGCTATGCTTTGTTTGCCAGTCAGTCTTTCTTTATTCGCTTAGGCTTGTATAACAGACTATTTTAGTAACTGTCTATGAAATGTCTATGAAAGACAAAGAGATTTGGAAAGGATGGATAAAAGGAGATTGACGAAAGAGATATACAGATCGAAAGTGAGTGGAAGGGTCAAAAGGGGCCGCCCTAGGCGTACTTTTTCGAATCAAATCGGAGAAATACTAGAAAAGGGCCGAATCTTAAGTCCCCGAAACCGACTTGCGTGCATGTCTCGACGTATGAATGTGAAAGAAGCGAAAGAAATTTGTCAAGATCGTATCAAGTGGAAAGAAGTGGTCTCTGCCTACCCCTCTGGGAAACAGGCGTGATTTAATGTATGTGTATGTATGTAGCCGAGTAGTAATCAACTCGATTAGTACAACAATTAGTACAAACTATACTACTTACTACTACTTACTACCATAGCGACCTTCGCAAATGTTCAAGTAAAATAGTATTTAAATTGGAAAGTTTCCTTAATTTTACATTTAAACGTATTTTCCAATTTGGCAATCACGAAATTATTATTGTTGATTTGAACTTTCAATTTTCAGTTCAAAAAACTATTTAATTCCATTAGAAAGAAAGACAACCAAATAAAAGCGCCTCGACTTTTCCACGTTTTCATCAACTCTTACGTCACACCAAACTTTAGCTAGCACGTGTTTTTTTTAAACTCGCCTGAAGCGAAACTTTCATGGCCATTGACGTCCGATAACCATCGGTTGTAGCCAATCGATTATTACGAGCCGCGGCGAATCGATGACCGACTCGATTCTATGCAATCGAATAATCAACTGTCCACACTTTCGCTGCATTAGCCGTTTGTAATTAGTCAGTACTGGTTTCGACGGTGTGTTTGCGATGTTTACGAGATTTTTAGGGTTCCGTGTCCGAAGGGAGCCCCAAAAAACCCTATTAATATGCCTCTGCTGTCTTTACTTTAAACAGCTGTAGTAACCTAACCTGTATCTGTCGTTCCCTGTATCTTGATTTACCTGTATCTTACTGTTCACATGAAAGTATCTGTGACCAATACTTTAAAGTGAACATTAAGATGCAACTACATCGATAACCGATACTTTGATGACATGTAATACTGTAATGTTAACAATAAAGTACAACTGCAGATACAGGTTTCTTAATATATACCTTTTGCTTATCGTTTCTGAACATATTACAGGGAAGTTTGTTTTTATTCAGCTTATTTGTATTTTTGTAGTAACGTAAAAGCGTTTAAACTTACAGGCGTTTATAAACAGATAGGTAACTAATATCGTACAGTTTTTTACCTAAATCAATCAATAATTTCCAAAACAATCCAACAATTTTAAACAGTAAAAACTGACGCTAGTGATGATCCAACCAGTATGATCCCTCGGGTCAAGGCCATCCTTTGATCTGCCGGTTCCTAGATCGATTTCAAGATGGTCAGCATGATCAATCAATTTGCTGCCATCATCAATCAGCCCACGGACTGATGTCATAATTGCTGGAGTGACGGTAGATGGTGGTAAATTATGGTGAACTCTTAAACTCTATTTTTATGCTTAAATAATGGGTTTTTTTTGTGGTTTCTTTACGGATAAACTCCCCAATCCCACTAATATTATAAATACGAAAGTTTTGTGTGTGTTAATCTGTTACTCCTTCACCCTGCAATGGCAGGACTGATTTGGATGAAATTATCCAAGGAAGCTGACAGTTCTGTGATATCCGGTTGTTTCTTTAGCCTTTTTGAAATTAAGTATGAATAGATTTCTTTATAGTCGACCGACTGTTTGTTTGTTTGTTGTTTGTTTGTATGTATGATTAAACTCTATAAACGAAAGAAAAATCATTTTATTTCCTTTTAGCGTGCCTGATTTGCTTCCAATTTCACAATCTTGACAATGACAGGTGACATTTCAGTGTACATGGCGCTGCTTATATGAAACCCAGTGATACATCAGCGTGTTGACTTTGCAATGTATACCGATTTGTCACCTGTCACATGTAATTGTCAAGATGGTGAAATAGGGGGCAGATCTATGATTTCGAATAACTGCTAGAACACTGCGCATGTCCCCAGCCAATTTCACCTGTCGCGCAACTTGCGCGATTCTCCAGGGATGCGCGCGCGCACGCTCTGAATACCCGCCGCACTTCCTAATCACGTTCACTACTGACAACTCCAAATTGCGCCTATGTTCTATTGAAATTTGAAAAGGCAGTTTTCATCTATTTTCTTGGACGATCGAGCCTATTAGATAATTAACTGTTTTTATTTAAATCTTTGATGACTAAGTAATTTCACCAAACGATGTTAAACGGTAATTAATATTAATCGACTGTTAGTTCATATACATTTTGACAGCTGTTAACACTCTAATCGTCTGTCAAGTGGTCGGTGAAATTTGAAATAGAGTATCGTTATTATATTAATATTAGGACGACCTTACACTCGATAAGTTTACTTACATAAGTAGGGACGCAGCTATTTGTTAGAAAAACATAGAAATATTGTTTACTCATTCTAACAGACAGCTGTGTCCCTACTTACGTAAGTAAAACTTACGAGTGTAAGGCCAGCCTTTTGAAAACAAAAGTGTGTCTATCGGTTTGTTACTTCTTTATATAGTTCAGTCTCAAACGATTGATGTATAATGTATATACAGGGATAGTTTGTACCCTAAAGATAATCTTAGGGTACATTTTTTATCCCTTTTTTTTCTCAAGAATTGCTATTAACGACTACTAAGTGGACGGAGTCGCGGTCAAAAGCTAGTAATTAAATCCTATCAAATGTCGCTGATGCCGTTTATACAAATTGACCAAAGTATATTTTTGTTCTATTTTATGACGAGCAAACGAAATCCAACCTTAGGGTGATAGGTGGTAGGCCATATACCATCAGCCCAAGGGAACCTTGAACAACCATAGAACAGTGTCACAGTGACATTATAAAACAATTTTTTTGACACTTCATGTGTCATCATAACGTCACTGTGACACAGTTCTATGGTGGATCAGAGTTCCATTTGGCTGATAGTACTTGGCCAATTGTACAAGTTAGTTAAAAAATGTCGTTCGGTACACGTGCGGAACTGTCATTTTCACTCGTCCCAAGCCACCTCGGGAATCGAATAAAATGACATACTTTCGGCACTTGCATCAAGATGTATTATAAAACCTTGTTTAACGTCCTTAAAGAGTTTTAAAACAAAAGCCCATTAAAGACATTAAGGGCATTAAGGACAATTAGGACGTTATTAAGTTAATTAAACCCAGCTATGTCTAACAAGCTGTCTTTTTGCTAAAAAATAACTTGAAAACTTAACTCCAGCGGATGTAATTTAAGTTTAAGGCCGAACCGTTTTTGGCATTATTTCATAATAATAAAATTGCAGTGGCCTCTGAGGGTTTTTTTTTAAAAGAACTACTTAGTCAAGGCTTGATGGTTGCCGCCGCAAGTAGCTAATGATTGTTTTTAATACGGTTTCATAATTAATTGTTAACCAAATCTAATCGCATCAAGACACTAGGTCATGTTTTATGCAACGATTATTTACGTTCTAACAATAAAGTATTCTTTATTGTATTGTTCGTTTTTTGTAATCTCCTGTAGAAGGCTTAAAGATTTTAAAGTGGGGGGTACCGTTGTATTGGTATGTTTAGGTTTTTCAAAAGTTAAACTTTCAAAAGATCTAGTGCTATATTTTATTCTGAAAACCCCAATTGCTGATGGCATTACTGTGAAGTAAATAAGAGCTATCGTAACGTTGATAATACGATAAAATACTAAAAGCAATTTGGTTTTACCATGTGGAATAGAATTCCTTGAATATTATGCTGTGGGAATTTGTGCTTAAAAGATACAACCGTTTTATTAAGAGGCAGACATACGATGGGATAAGACACCCTTTATTTTTTCCACAGGTTAAAAATGCTTTTTGTTACAACAGATACCATCAATATCTATTACCTTTGTCCAGTCACAAACTATTTACCTAACCTCCTGCAAAATTAAGTATATCATGATAGCCTGATGATGACGGATGACTGCAGACATTACATAAATCCTTTCAAAACTCTAGTTTTAATTACCGACTTGAATATTAATTTTCAAACGAGCACTTAACTCTAAAATCAAATTAAAACCACTTAAATCAGTAACGGTGAGAATTCACAACAATGGGCAATCGTTCCTGGCGATAATTATTCAGGTCGGTGCTTAACTACTCAAGATTACACGATTATCACGAAAAAATAATAACAAATAGGTTCCTTACAATTACCTAAGGTAGCCTAGATATTATTAACCCTGCCTACGGAGCTAGCGGACCCGGGGTCAGTCCTCCGAAAGGGCAAATATTTGTCTGATACCGACTATTTTTTCTCAAGTAATTTATTTATAGAAGCTTAGATCTAAATTTATAGTAAAAATACATAAGCTCACGTCTTTATTCCCAGAGTGGGGTAGGCAGAGCTACAGAATTACTAACAACTCTATAAACTTGTTAATAATTATGTAACCACATTTTGCATTTGGCTAAGATGTTTACCAGTGTATTAGTGACAGGTTGCAAGCCCATCGCCTAAAATAGTAAAAGTAATTTAAAGTAAACTAGTTAGGTGGATCAGAAAAGCAAGGTAGGAAGGCAGTATAGCTACGAAACCAACCTATCTACACTAGTATTATAAAAAGGAAAGATTTGTATTTTTGTACATTTGTCACGAATAAACTGATAATCTACTGGACCAATTTCAAAATTTATTTTATTTTTCTGCGGACGGAGTCACGAGCAACCGTTAGTATTACATATTTATGTACGTGAACCCATTGTTAAATACATGGACACTTATATTGCATACAATGTATCAATAAGTACACCTTTACCCTACGTCATTACATCTCAGTGAGGGTAGACAAAATGCATTCGGCGTTCGCTATCGTTATCCAAAATGTAAAGGATTGACGTAAGCTGTCAGTGAGCACCTGCGACAATTCCATACCATATGGTCAGTTTTCGAAAATCTTTTACGTTAGCGTCTGTTTCATTGATCGGTAGCCCGCATGCACGTAGCTATCCATTGACGGGTCGCTTTAACATTTTTGAGCCGAGAGCTATTGCAGCGACGCAATGTATCTTGAAAAACATGCCTTTAAGCAGCCTCACACACAGGGTTTTTTAACATACAATACTTCAGCAGAGTTGAGGTACCATGATTCAGGAGTTTTTACTATTCATTGCAGAACCCTAAATTGTGAAAAGACTCAAAATCATTACGAGATGAGCGCAAGGAATGAAAAAGTCATTGTACCCGCGATACCATCTTGAGTTGAGAAGTATGCGAGCTTTTACGCGAATGACTCAGCGATGATGGACGATGATGTTAGAACAATCTAGTCGCGTTCAATTTACTAAATTAAATAAATGTTAGTAGGTAAGAGCATAATAAACATTGATTTCAAACTACGTGATAATATTGTTTTATTCCATTAAACATTTATATTATTTTACTATATAAAAAACTGAACGAACTGACAATTATTTGATCTATAAGTAACACAAAGAGTTACTTAACTACTTAAGTAGGTCGACGGAATATTTTTTAGAATCATCATGATCAATAATGCATAAATTGTTATTTTTGCATTAATTCCGCAAATATCTCGATCCCATCATCGAAATTGAAAATGCACAGTTCGAGTCCACACGTGATGTGCATCAAAGTCTACAATAAGATTCCAAGTTACATAAAAAGCGCAGAAAAAAAAAAAATATTTACCAATAAACTTACGAAGTATTTTATTCCCTACAAGAGTTTTTTGAATGTGCAATAGAATAAATTCAATACATTGGTGCCATATGTAACATGTACTTAGTTTAGTAATAATAAGATAGTTTTTATATATTAGCCCGACAGGGTTTCATGGCAGAACGAAAATTGTACTTAAACACCAATGTACCCATGAAAGCAATGAATAAAATGAATAAACTGAATAAGGTCATATTAGGTTAGGTAAATCATAGAGACAGTAGTTGACAAACAGCGGAACGACAACATAGCGATAAGACGTAAATAAAAAACAAAAAAGAGAGTAACAAATTACACCACGAAAATATTGACAGTTCACTTCTATATGGACATCAACGTTTAATCCTCATATTTATTGACACGTCCACATACTTATATCTATTATTTCACAATAATCATTTCATTGCAACGCAAAAACAAGTGGCCAAATGCGGAGACTTTCTCATCCCACAGTAAAATAAAGAAAGTGATTACATCTATATTTAGCGGGATTTATGGCACCGCCCAGGGCGCAGTCGCCATCTAAGTACAGTTTAAATTGTGTATTGTCTCGGGAACGTGACGGCTACCCTACTTTCTCGTGTTGTGATAAGATAACCTCCACTGCCACATAAGGGGATGTACTACCGGCGATTTGTAGTGTGACGGCTCAACTATACTCTGATTATTCTAAGATGATGCCTGTGACAGCCGTAATTCTTAATTTAATTCACTTACTATACTCACAAGCGATGTGTTTAAAAACAGGCGATTATTTAAATTCCTGAACGGCGTCGCTAGGTTTGTACTAAGGAATGCAATTTAACCGGTTATTAACCGGTTTTGTACGAAAGTAACCGGTTAAAACCGGTCATAACCGGTTATTTGCATTTCCTAGTTTGTACCAATGTAGTATTTATGTAAAGTTAAAGAAAGAACTGTAATAAGTGTTTATAATTATGAGCTGTCACAGGCACATCTTAGATGAAGCAGAGTATAATTCATTTATGAATATTAGGTACATGACATAGTAATACCTTTACCTATAGGGTGGCATGTACCTGCCAACACCTTTTTATCCAAATCCATTTTTTTTTTTATAGTACCGAATTTATTTTCAACATGTTTTCAACCAAACAAGAAAATACTAGTAAATAGACAGGCTTTATGAAAATATGTTGGGGAGTTCAGACATAAACTCTGAAAGTGAGGGGGCTCCCATTATATATTTTCATTAGTTATCTTATCTCCTAAGTCGTGAATATTTTATACATGTATATCTAAGTAAGAATGTATATCCCTATGTTAGTATTTTCATCGTTGTTCAGTAGCCTAAGTTTGTAATTGCTAGCTTTGTTTGGGACTATGTGTAATCTAGGTAAAAATCTGCGACATTGTTCATTGATATTATTATTTTGAATTCCATCCAATTTTTTACGTTCAGCTATTGCCAGATTGGTCTACAAACATCCTTAGGTCTAAATTCTAAGCAAACAGTAAACATCAACATTATTTTGCTATTTCAAAACTGTTTACGAATGCGATATATTTTTGTGATGGCCACTGGAACAGGGGCAGGCCAAATAACAGGGGTGTTATTCTCTCAAAAACAACAGACGGTGATTCTCAATTAAGCAGCCCTATACAGTCCATGCTGCTAAATTGAAAATGCACGCGCTAAAATATGTTTTGTTCGCACTGACTTTAAATCGCCGCTTGGACACTCACTCGTCCGTCCGCCCGTCTCGTGGTTCAGAGAATCACTACCCAGGTGGCGGGATGATTTGGACGCGTAAGTCTAACAAGGGTTAAAAAATAATAATATAGAAAAAAAACGGCCTGCCTATATTCATACATACACCCCAAAATCATTACCTTCCTTTTGGATAGTCGAGTAAAAACCAATAGAAACGTCTCATCTCATCTAATGCAGATATATGAGACGAGTTTTTTTAATCAACGCCTCAGGCTAAACAATTACTTGATGACCTCACGAGAAAAAATCACGAACAGATTCGACATGTAAATTAATTGTTACGACTATGTTTTATAATAATGTTGGTTTAAGGCTGGTCATAACATGTTTTTTCGAGCACTAAGGCTGTGACTAAGGTGTCAATCAATGGAAAAACATATTGAGGAGTACCTACTTTAGGCGAGACCGATAATTAATTTTGTATAAAAACAAGTACAAAAGCGTGATTTGAAGCATATTTATTAAGTTGCTGCATAAGTTCAGTCAGGATATAACAGTGGTGTATAATGGACGAATGAAAATAATGAAAATAATGAAAATAACGGTAAAAAACTAGTTTTTGAGGCGTATAAAATACAGAGGGCCCTTGTCTGGGCCCCCAGAGGCTCGAGGCAAAACGCATTGCAGATTCTACTGTTGAAATTGATGCAATAAATATACGACGTTGCATGCAAACATTGTGTACATTAAAAAATCTTTTAGTTTCAATATAATAGGGAATATGCATGGATTTTTTGTTACATTAATCAGCTTATATTGAAGCTATGAATAAAAGCCATCAACATTCCCTATCTGGATTAAACTTTTTAATGACTTCGTACAAAAGTTGATCTGGTAACGTATTATTATTACGATGTATGTTATTTGATTTAATATCAGGAGTGTTATTCTTTCAAGAACAACGGATGGGCGGACGAACGAGCGAATTCGCAGCGGCAAGTTTACGTAGTCCCATCAGAGCGAACAAAACACATTTTAGCGCGTGCATTTTCAATTAAGCAGCCTTATACGTTCGATCCATCGGCAGAAACCATGCTACTAAATTGAAAATGCACGCGCTAAAATATGTTTTGTTCGCACTGACGGGACTACTTAAGCTCGCCGCTTGAACATTCACTCGTCCGTCCGTCCGACCGTCGTTGTTAAGAGAATCACTACCCAGCCTGGTTTTACCTTAAGCCCCGCGATTTCTTAACAAGATTAAAAAAAATACAGATCAAAGTCATCTTTTACTGTCAGATAATTTAACCTGGATGTTGAAAAAGTAAATAATCAACATTTTCACAACCTTCAATAAAAGCCAAGCTCATACTGGCTAAAAACGTGTCCATTAAGGTGCGCGTGACGTTTCCGCGTCACCTGCGCAGGCGCTTGTAGCTGTCACCGGGTGACAGGCGACGAACACGGCCCGCCATTTACTTGTCCAGTGTTTACCTGGTTTGAGAGAAAAAACCGGCCAAGAGCGAGACAGAGTCGGATGAAAAAGATTCTGAATTAATTTGATATCAATGGTTAATAATGATAATGCAATAATGATGGTTAATGATGGTTAATAATGATGCAAGTGACATTTTTTTTTAATATCAGCCCAAAGTTTTCTTTCATATCTGATTAAGTTTATTATTTTCAATATACAAACTTACATTTGTCACTACTAACCACCACTAACCACCACTAAAAACCCCAGTAAGTCACTACTAACAAAATGGCTTACACAGCTTGATAACCACGAGACTGAACTTCTCCTTGTCGTGACAAAATAGGCAACTACTGCAGAATCGTATCTATGTAGGTATATATATACACACACACACACACACACACACACAAACACACATGCATATGAAATAGCAAAAAAGGAAATGCTGCTTGTACAAATAGGTTAAGTGTTTTTTTTTATGTGATTCCGAACCAAATTGCATCCTGTAACACAGGGTTTCCTAGCTCAGGATGCAGGGTCGTGTTATAACCACTGAAATGCTTTTTATATTCAATAAACTTTTTTTTTTCACATGATTTATAAGGAAAACTAAAAACGGGTTCAGTATACCACTTCAATACAAGTTAAATAAAAAAGTTCCAACATGAATTTATATTTTATTAAAGAAAACAACGACTTTTCTGTGGTCAATTGAAAAAGACCCTAGCAAAAAGTTGTTCTCAATAAAATTCAGTTTTAAAAAAATGCCAGTATCATACAAAAATGTTAATGACATTTTAATCTCAATTGCCCAATAATCATTTAAATATATCTATAGCAAACTGACAATCGTTTACCGATACAGTATGATGACGCCGTTGACATATAGGTAAGGCTCATACATAACTTTATAATTGTATGTATGGGTGGCATTATGTCAGTATTCAAATGTCACGTCATGGTGACATAGATTATTTTGACTGTAGAGGTGACAACTTGTGACAGATACATTTCATGGTTATGGTTTGCAAATTAGAAAGTAAGTACATTTTTAATCATTCGCAAGTGAGAAAGACAGGAGCTCTAAGTACGCTCATTTGTTTTATAATAAATTACGTATTATTATTTTGTAAACAAAATTGTGTTGCTAGAATGTTTTTAAATCCATTTATAGATACTTATAAAAAACGGTGAATAAAAACGGTGTTTTTGTGAATTTAATAAAAAAAAACAATGCACAGTAAATAATGAAGTCAGCAAAAAGTTAAATTCGATGCATATTATTTTTTATTCAATAATCATGTTTGTCATAAGTATCGATTTATTGTAATTATTTAACGGTAACCATACATATTTTTAATGTTACATTAAGGCAAAAGTTGAATTGCCTCCCTGAGGTTTTAAGGTTGTAGGCTAATCCAGTATCAATAATTATTAATAGCATATTAAAGTCCTCGGCAGTTATTCGCGGCGCGTCGCGCGCGCAAGTGCGCATCCTGTTCGTACGCATGCGCCAAACGGATCCACAGATTATATATGATCAGAGGCTCTAATTTGAAAATCGAAGATTGAAGTTACATTAGGCTCCATCCCTGTCATTCGTCATTTGAGACAACATCGAGGGAAAGTGATGGAGCCTAACGTAAATTCAATCTTCGATTTTCAAACGAAAAGTCACGTGATCTACCAGTGACGCGATTGGTTACAAAACGAAACGAATAGAAAAGCATCTTGGCAAAGGGTCAAATTTAACGGGTTAAATTTAAGTCCCACATCAAGCGCTGCTTGTTGGGTAGGGCATATTACACTGTAAATGACTTCATTGGTGACCAAGATGTCTTTAAATAGTGTCAGGTATATTTACTCGTAGAATTTTTCTAGGTACCTTGATAAGCATAGCCTTTAAGCAAACTGTGTATTCAAGCAATCAATGTTATGTTTACTATTTGTATTTTATCTTTTCTAGTTCTTGTGTGTACAAGACGCTTTTAATTAAGAACACACTGTGATGTTTCTCTCCGGACAGCTGCTTCACACAATATTACTTTTATGTTGTCCGGCAGCATGAGCATGTCACGCTCGCTCAAAGGTCTTTGCTTACGGCGGCGTCGTTGATCGGGTCGCCACTTTCCCGAACATATGGTTGAGAGAGGCGATGGCTGAGATACGCGTCATACTCGTGAACGGGTGCTGTTTGTGGGGTCCGGTCTGTTCACGTTTGCAAGGACTTTTTGTTAAATAAATTATTCTAGTTATGGCTTTTGACGTAGAGACCTCGTCGTGTTGTTCTCATAGTGTTTTATTGTTTGTTTGTTTTTATTTAAGGTTTATTGACCTTACATTTGTAATGATTTTATTTTTGGTAGTTTTAAGAAATTATTATTTATTACTTTATTACCTAATGTAACTTACTTTACTTAATGTAACTTAGTTTCGCGCTTCTTCTCCGCAATGATGGTCTCGTCCGAAGCGCTGGTAGATTCACCCTATATTACCTGGAGCCTGTTTACATCTCCGAAATTGTATTATTTATTTTAATCTGACATTTTGATGTATTTAATTATTATTACTACTGGGACCTGTACATCCCTATGACATTTAAATTATGTAGCTTAAGTTTAGTATTGTAATAAGTGATTTATTTTTAAAAAACGGCTTACTGTTGAGTTTCTTGCGGCGCTTCTTCTCAACAGTGGTCTCTTTGGAAGCGCTGGTAGACTCAGACTTGTAAAAGTGCCTACAGGGCCTACTTACAGAATAAATGATTTGATTTGATTTGATTTGTCTCTGAAATAGTGACAATATTAGCGTTTAAAATATTGAATTTAAGAACCAGAATTCACTTCATCATTTCACCATATTTTACGAAGGACCAACAAAAACACCCGCATATAAACAATTCTCGTCCCAGCCGTCAAGTGGCAATCAATCCCGCCAAGAACAATGATAATTGGGCTAATGAACCTTAATGACGTCAATATAAGGTTTTAATTGCCCTTTTAAAATTGTAACCACCCCTTAATTGAGTGAGACGTCCCTATCGGGAGTCGACTCGGTTGTTGTAACGTATGGAGTTAAGGCGAGGGCATACTGGCGGTTAATTATATATATTTTTAATTATTATGATTATGATCAGCTGAATCGGGATGAATGGCGGAAAGGAGGGGAGGCCTTTGCCCAGCAGTGGGACACCCATATAGGCTATAAAAAAAAAAGAAGATCAGCTGAGCAGTAAATAAGTAAATAAATCTCAAAGGAAAATCTCACTCAAAACGTCCTAGTCTCTAAAGCCTTAGGGTTGTCAACAACCACAACTTTAAGTCTGCAAATGCATTGCTTGCATTTGACGACGCGCTGGCCTAGTTGGTAGTGACCCTGCCTACGAAGCTAGAGGTCCTGGGCTCAAATCCCGGTAAGGGCAGATATTTGTGTGATGAGCGCAAAATATTTACACCTGAGTCATGGTTGTTTTCTATGTATTTAAGTATATATTTCTCTATATAAGTATTTATATCGTTGTCTAGTACCCATAATACAAGCCTAGAGCTTAGTTTGGGACTAGGTCAATTGGTGTGACATTGTCCCCTGATATTTATTTATTATTTATTTATTGCTAGCGTGACGTGAGTGGTCACAAAACGAAACGAATAGGAACGCTAGTTAGCGTAGTGCATGCTAGGGCTTCTGATCGCTAAAGTGGAAACTCTGACCTCTATGCTAGTAATATCACCGGTTGTCTTATGGCTGATTTACATTAGTCCAGCAAAAGCCAGTAGAAGTACATTGACGAGTTGGTTTTCACGTTTGAGGCGAGAGCTATTGTAACGACGCAATGTACAGTCTACTACCCTACAGATGAAGTTCATTTGCACGCCATGACACGACAAGTTCGATGTTCCCTTGCAATAATATTATGACATGACAGTGACAAGTGTCCACCTTAGTGATAATTAGATCTCAAAGAAACTTTTGTCAAAACTGGTAGACCCCTTTCTTGGCCGGCCATACTGTCAGCCCAATGGATCCCTGACTCACAATAGAACAGTGTCACAGTGACGTTATGATTCAAGACGTAAGAAGTGTCAAACAAATTGTTTTATAATGTCACTGTGACACCGTTCTATGATGGGTCAGGGTTCCATTAACCTGATATTTAGTACTTCTACTGATATGTTTTTGCTGGACCAATATAAACCATCATCCCCATACTGCAACATAACAATGAGAATGGTGATGTGGAATTACAGAGTGCAATGGAACCCAGTGCGCACACTCCTCAAGCAACCAACAAAAACAGACATAATTTTGATTTATCACGTATTTAAGTTTTAATATTAATTGTTATGGCGGTAGAGGTTTCTCGTAATTGCATTATGACAGTCGGTGTGTCATAATAGTGGCAAAAACTGGACATACGCGTAATAGGCGGCAAGGGCAGCGGGTTACGCCATGACAGCTAGTAGCTCGCCTTTACACTGGAACTTGGGTTTGTTTGGAAATTTGAATGCCACATTCGTATTTACACTAACATGTTCATAGGGTTACGTAGCAAAACGTCTAAAATCAAATATTATAAGTTCGTTTTTCATACGATCGAAATATATAAAGTCAAATTCCATAACGTACAACATGAATAACGTCACTTATCATAAGTTTAAAATGTCTACGATCTTAATTCATAATGTTTATAATCTATACTGCTGATTATGTATAACGTACAAAATACATAAAGTCAAATTACATAACGTACGAAATTTATAAAAAACTAGCTTCTGCCCGCGACTTCGTCCGCGTAGATTTTGATTATCGTCAATCCCTCAGGAAATTCATAATGTTCGGGATTAAAAGTAGCCTATGTGTTAATAGATATGGTTGATGAAGATTTTTAGCCAGATTTTATAAGGTAATCTGAGATAGGAAAATCAATAGCAATGAAGAGAACAGTAAAAATACTAAGTTGCTTTTTAAATTCTGACAACTTATTAATCAATTTAAAATTTTAGTTAACTGTGTAAAATGTTGAAAAACCCCAAATATATTGCTTGTTCCTTAACACATTCACAATATATTAAGTACATACCAGCCAAGATTATACGTTATTAGTAAAATACCTACCTATAAGGGCTATAATTAATAATAATTATATTTAGTGACAATCGCGTAATTATAGACATACCAGAAATATAGATATTTTCGTCATATTGCAAAAATAGCAAAAAATAAGTTTAAGAGTATATAGTAGTCAGAGCATTTATTTTTCTCTGTTACAGCCCATCTTCCTTCGATATCTTAATCATATTTTTAACAATATGAAATTTCGTATTTACCTAATACTAATTACTTTACTGCAAAGTTAATAACAGCTGTCATGTCGTTAAAAATACGTTACTAAATAAACTAAAGCGTCCCAACCAAAAAGCTACATTAACATTAAAACACTTAAAAAATCATAACACTTGTAGCGGTCATATAAACAAGACCCATTGCCTGTTAAACGACCTGACACTGACAGATGCACTTGTAACGCTCTTAATGACCAATTTACCGGCTAAATGGCGCGTGTGTCAAAAAGATCGGTCAAGTTGACAGTTGGCGCGCATTAATGTCAAGTTCGCGCATTTACTGGCGTAAGGGTGTGGTGACACTGGCGAGGGACGTTGTGAAGAATAACACTTTTTTTTTGTACACGATTTATACTAGTTTTGGTTGTAACTAACAAACTAAAAATCTCCCGAAGTAACAAAAAATCAACCTATTTCTAAAGCGAGGCAGACGTTTTCTGCTCTCTTACTCTAACTTTAAAGTGAGAAAAAGACTGCAATATTTTGCTTGTAGCTCTAGAACTGAAGTTAAAGTAAAAAAAAAGCCCGTCTTAACAGTCAGATTGACTTTAAATTCGGCATAGGAACTTATGCAATGACGATGAAAACACAATAATTATGGTACCATCGAGCTGGTTTGATGTCGGAGACGGAGGGTGGACATAAGAACTCAATGGCTCATATAGTAGAATCCCTCAAATCGGCGTCATTTGTCATTTTTTTTTATTGTGAGTTTATTATGTGGAAATTTATTATTAAAAACTTGTAACAGCTTTAGAATAAATAAATAATGAGGTTATATTGCAGTATCATAATAAAAACTTGCAAATGTCAACTGTTAAAAATTTAACAAAAAATATATGAATCGAATATGTATATTATATTATAAGTTTTGGTTTTGCACTTGATAAAGGTTTTTCTTTCTTTCTTTCCCCGACAAGAAGTCACAATTTTATGTAAATGAAATAGTTAAGATCATAATAATTTGGTGTCTTAAATTGTCTTCACATTAATATTAAATACAAACAATTTCACATTATATTATATAAATAATAAAGAAGTCATAAATATAACTTCTTCACAATAAATTCAATAATATTACATCCATTAAACCTGTTAACGTGTAGAAAGTAACTTCAAGAGATAATTAAGAGATATTAATAAAACGCTATAAATTTAAACTAAATCTCAGCAAAGAACTCTTGCGCATAAAAGTTAAGCATTTACCAACGTTCTTAAAGCCTCTAACATAAGGTTCATTTTCGCCTGGCCAGGTGTATTATTAACTGGTTCCTTTTTAAACTTAAACGTAAAGTTCAAAGGCGAATATTGAATGCCCGTGCGCACAAATTAAACCATAAATCATTCTCAAGTACGAGTATACTTATTATAAAGTATACTGGGTTAAACGCGCGGATTTACTCCGTTTAAAGACAAGTATTTTAGTTTGATTGTTTTTTTTTTCAATCTTTTTTATAATATTGATACTTTATTGAAATGATGATGATTAAGACCAAATAAATAAATAAAAGTGAATGTAGGTATTTAAATAAGAAACAGGTGGAAAAGGCGTTATTTTTATTTAGGGAACTTACATAAGTAAAATTATGCACTTAATCAATACCATGACAAAAATACATAAATTAACGCGATATAAAAATTATAATAAAAATGTCGTAAATAAACTGCAGGAAGTGTCCATTTAATTTTAATTAAATTTGCAGTTAAAATGTCAACGGCGCAATTTGTGCCTCGATTAAAAACAACTCAATGCTTCACTTGCATACGCAAAAACAAGGGTGGAATATTATTCATATTTTTTAAACGCTTTTATTTCTTACAAGCGTTTACACACGAATCCGCTCGCTCGTTTCTTATCTTATCTTACAAATGGGCCCCTTTCGGATACACTTCGACCTTATAGGATCTTTTATGCAATTACCCTTTTCACAATCAGTTGTACGAATGTGCAGTTTCCTCACGATGTTTTTCCCTCACCGTTAAGAGCATCGGGTAATGCACTTAAGTTAGAAAAACTCATTGGTACTATCAGACCATTGGAACCTTGACCCACCATAGAACTGTGTCACAGAGACGTTATGATTCAAGTCATAAGAAGTGTCAAACAAATTGTTTTATAATGTCACTGTGACACCGTTCTATGGTGGGTCAGGGTTCCATTGGGCTGATAGTACCAATGAGTTTTTCCCCAGAGTAGTTTTGAGTACCCCATAAGCCACTAGGCCACCGACGCTCCGCTCGTTTCTTATAAAAACAGGTTATTTTAGTAATTAGAATTACAATCTACAAAAGAAAGATCTCGATCACGCTTTTGGTTAAAACAGCGACATCTATTGGGAGGTAGCAGCATGGTGAACAAAAGCGCCATCTGTTATCTAGTATACAAAACATTTTGAAAATTTGATTTGTCCGTCTCCATGTAACATTTGCACTTCGCATTTGTAATAAAGGAAAAAGTAGCGATGGGCGAGTCGAGTTATCTGATTCGAATAACTCGAATCAGAGTCTAAACGAGTTGATTCGAATCGAGTTCTTGATTCGAATCGAGTTCATTCGCAACTCGAATCAACTCGCATACCTAACTCTCTAGCTAGAAGTTGATAAGGGCGGATAACGAATGCGAGTGATGCGAGTTATACGAGTGCGAGTGCACGCGAGTCAGCGATTCGCCAACTCGGAACCAAAACTCGACTCGCCGCGCCGATCCGTTTGGCTGCTGCCGCGAAGTGGAACCCATCCGGTTGATGCGAGTCGAGTCAACTCGAGTTGCGACTCGAGTTAGCGGCCGAGTCAACTCGAGTTATCCGAGTTGGAATAAATTCGACTCGTAATATCGCTAGGAAAAAGTAAGGATTTTTCGAGCTAACCACGTCTGATATAACCATTATAGAATGCTAATGTTTAGTAATGACAAGTTGAAAAATGCTTAAAATGTAAACTGGCCGACTGTACATTCTTTCGGACCCTCCTAAAGTTCGTTCCCACAAAGAGATCACGTGGACAAATCGCGAACAATATTCCCCAGTAAAACTCAATAAACAACAAAGTGATTCAAAACCGAATCACGCGCCGCTTGTCATTCAGTATTGACATCGATCCACGAATCATAAATAAATCGATTGATTCACAAAACACTCCTGCGCAACACGATGCGCTTTATAAACAGAAAACATGAGAAAAGGAATTCTATATAACTAATGAAAAAAAAACAGGGGACAATCTCCCACAAATCACTACGTATACATAATATAAAACAAAGTCTCTTCCCGCTTAGATCTTTAAAACTACGCAACGGATTTTGGTGCGGTGTTTTTTAATAGATATAGTGATTCAAGAGGAAGGTTTAGGCTTGTAGAAATCCATTGACGAGTTGCTTTATCATTATTGCGCTAAAACGTATAGCAGCGAGGCAATGTACCACTAAAAGCATGCGCGCTTTGCCTATGGAAACCGATAGAGAAATATTGCAAAAATCTTGTCAGCTCTCAGGTAGCAACGAAGAGGTATGAACTGGGAATGCCCTATGTGTCACGACACAGATTAATTAGAAATCACTAAATAAATATTTATGATTGGAAACAATGAATGTCTTTATCCAGAAATGTAAACACATCCATAAATTTAGGGTTTCTCCCAGACTGGGATTCCTGATGTCTCAATAAATTATGTCAGCAAGTCTTGTAGGTTTCTTAATTACTGGTATCTAAAGTACCAGTTACTGGAACTTAGTGATTGTTGAATTATCATCTCTATCACCTTATGTTAAAGTTCAAGGGGCCAATAATCGGTAGGCGGACAAACAATGCGGCAGTTCACCTATTTACATACATACCGTCACGCCTGTTATCCCAGAGTGGAGTAGACAGAGCTACATAATTACCTACAACTTTAAAAACTTCTTGATAACTCAGTAACCACATTTTGCATAATGTTTACCAGCGTATTGGTGACAGGTTGCAAGCCCATCGCCTAACATACTACATACAAGGCTATATCAATCACTATAGCGACCCGCCCTCGCTTCGCTCCGGTTTATTTGAGTTTTCTATAACACACGTACATGAAACAAAATTTATTATACATAAAAACCTTCCTCTTGAATCATTCTATCTACTAAAAAAAACCGCATCAAAATCCGTTGCGTAGTTTTAAAGATCTAAGCATACATAGGGACAGACAGCGGGAAGCGACTTTGTTTTAATACTATGTAGTGATTGAATACAAAACGGACACATTAAAAAATAATTTTCTCTTGCATTAAAAATCTTATGCGAATAGCTTCTAATTTTAAAATGCAACACTGACTCATTTTGGAAATTGTCCGTTTTGTAGTCAATGAACGATATTCCCTTAGTCGCCACTTACGACATCCACGGAAAGCCATGGAGTGGCACTATTCTAACCCGGCAACCACATAGATTTTAACATTAAAAGATGCCACAATCCATATACTTACACACTAATATTGTTAATGCAATAGTTACTTTGTCTGTCTGTCTGCAATGGTTTCGCGGGTAAACCGCTGTGCTGATTTTAATTTGGTATGAAGATAGCTTGAGTCACGGGGAAACATAGGATTTTATTACATGATAGCTGTTGCCCGCGACTCTGTCCGCGCAGAAAAATATAACATAGCCTATGTTCATCAGGGATAAGGTAGGATTCTAATGGTGAAAGAATTTTTCAATTCGGTCCAGTAGTTTTGCAGTCTATTCAATTCAAACGGGTCTCTATTGACTGCCATAATAATTTTTAGTCATAATGTGTTTTAAGTCATAATGCATTTTCTCCGGACACGGTTATATTTTCAGGTTTTTTTTTAAACTAACCTAACCTAACCTAATCTACACGATAAACGTTTATTAAAAACTGTAACCAAAGCTTGAAAGACGTTATGACAAAAAAAAGTATGACTAACAATACATTAACCAACTATATGTATGGCAGTCAAAGGGATCCGAATTCAAACAAACATACAATTAAATCTTTCCTCTTAATAATAATGCACAATCCCCGAGAGAATACCGATAAACGACTTCGACGCGAACAGAATCGCGAGCAACAGCTAGTATTTTTTTGTTTCTTTGTCAGTATAGTCACTCGTACAGTCTGCCAAAAATGTGGTCTACCACCATAGAGTTGAAGTTCATTTGCACGTCATGATACAACAAGTTTGATTTTCCCTTGCAATAATATTATGACAGTGACAATCTTCAACCTTATCGATAATTAGATCACACAGAAACTTTAGTCAAAACTGGTAGAACACTTTCTTGGGTCAACCGTACCTAGTTCAAATCCTGCAATTCCATATTGAACCATTGCAGTTCCCGGTATTGGAACGGGCTACAATTTGGAATACACTTATATGACATTGCGACATCATGTTTTGTCTATTTCTCGTTCCTTTTCTTGACAATACAAGATGCCAGGGTTTTTATTCTACTGGTTTAAACCATGTTGATTTTGACATTGACATTGCTGCACTTAAAACCCAAATATCTAATGCTGATTTATATTATAAAGCACTTAAGGTCAAGAGCGGTTTACTGTCAAATTTAAACTTTACCACGTACTATGGTGACATGTATGACGCATATCATGGTACGTTTTCACACGTGACAGGGCTACCAACATTTCGCAGCTTGACTTTCGCAGGTTCGAAATTTAAAATTCAATGGCGGATTTCCGTTTTTAATTTGACCTAGCCGTAAGCACTTCGTTGTTAAGAATGACCTAACTCTAAGTACTTAGGTAATTGACGACTTTGTATTCAATTAGGTAGAGTTATGGTTTAAATTGCATCGGTCTATTACGATGTAAGAAGTGGTACCTATTTATGGTTTCTGTATTTTAATGAAAAATAATAGGAATCATTACTTAGGAATAGTTCCAAGAAACGAAAGACCGAGTACCATGACTTACAATTACCGTACTCGCTACTGAGTCGAATGCTTTGTCCCTTGCACTCTATAAGATTACTGCGAGGTCTGCGAGGGACTAAGCTTCGACTCGCTAGCGAGTAAGTTAATTGTAACTCATGGTAAGGGTACTGCGCTAACTTACATTTGAGCATTACGCTGAGTTGGGACCATTTTGTGACACATTCTTTTCGTGCGTAATTATCTGTCTTTTGTTGTTTTTCATCGCAAATAAACGTTTTTCTTTCGTTCTTTAAACTCATAAAAAATCATAATTATTTATCCCCAATGTCACATTAGCAAACACTTACTACCTACGTACCAATTAATCTATTCCTAAGCATGTCTTGTGAAATTATCAACTTCTAATGTCACTTGAGCCTTAACACATTAATTTATCATAACCAATCGATAAAAACCATATCGCCTACACATTAACATAGATAAATAAACAGATAAACTTTGCATAGCGTGACAAACTTAATTATTCTAGTGGATAAATACAGGAAACTAGAAGGTAGGTGACAAAGCGAGTACAGAACTACCAACTGGAAACAGTCGTAGGTATTCAGAGATATTCAAAAATATTAACTTATGTGAACTTTCGTCAAATAATTAGATCCGAAAATCGACCCAGCTGTATCTCCTTTTCCCTCTTTTTGTCGGCCTAGTTGAAGTAGGATTGAGCTGGTCACGTCTGCCACATGCAGAACCAGATGCCCTAGACAAGATGCTTTGCGAGAACGTTATCGGTATCTTAGATGTACAGGATTGACGTAAGTTGCCAAACGATCGCGTCGAGTGCTTATGTCAATTCCATTTTTTACAGTTTTCGCCAATGATTTAGCATTAAGGCTCTTTAGTTAAGGTTCAGAATCGCCACATAGTGGAAGGCAACAACTCAGACGGAAACGCAGAAGAACGTTCGAAGGACTGGCCAGAGATTGCTCAGAACACAGAAAACTGGAGAAAGTGAGGAGGCCTTCGCCGTTGGACACAACAGGCTTGTAATAAATAAATAAAATATGGAAAATACATTGCAGCCATTGCAGGTCACCAGTTCAGTGCAATCAAAGTGAGATACCTACTCTATTTTTCTTCAACGCGAGGCAACTAAAGTGGGCTTGAAATAGAAACTGTGCTTCTGTCATTATGACATTTAAGTTTGACAGAGAAAGGGACAAGGAATTCTTTAACTAAAACAGGTAGTGACGTACGGTCCTAGACGGACGTACGGTGATCAGATTCGTGATATACTGAGTAAGGGCCAAATCAAAAGCATCCGAAACCGACGTACGTGCATGAAGAGATTGATGAATGTAGAGGAAGCGAAAATATTGTGTTTAGACCGGTGCACCTGGCGTTCCATAATCTCTGCCTACCCCATTGGGAGACAGGCGTGAAGGTATGTATGTATGTATGTATGTAGGTAGTGAGTTTATGAACAAGGGCACATTATCAAAATATAGTACCTAAATACCAATCACAATAAACCTATTTTTGGCCTTTTCCTTTTAAAAACCACAAACTTGGTCACATTTAGACAGCGACGGCTTCACAAGCAAAGTTAAGTTTGTAACACAAGTTCTGCAATCGTCCTTGATCGGAGCGTATCGGCAGCGATCGGAGCGGCTCGGGGGCGTTCGGCAATTACCGGGCGCGGTCGTGGGCGGAGGCGCCGGGGCAGGTGGCGAGTGCAATATGGATCGCTTGGAAGGTCGCTGGTTCGAGTCCTGGGCCTTTGATATCCTTCCGTCGTTGGATACCATATTCGCAAAACATGATATTCTGGAAAATATCATAAAAGCAAAACATCATATTCGCAAAACATGACATTCGCAAATCATCATAGTAGCAAGACATCACATTAGCAAAACTTAACTATTATTAAGATATGAATTAGATAGTGTCAACGGAGCTCCGCTACGGCGGAGCTCCTATTTCTGGGTAGTTTGGCCCTCCGGGTCTGACATAAATCTAACATAACCTAAACCTACCTAATGATTTTATAACAAAACCCGACTATTTGTAAATATAATGTTTTGCGAATATCGTGTTTTGCTAGTATGTTATGCGTATATGATGTTTTGCTAGTATGATCTTTTGCGAATGTCATATTCTGTAGAGTAACCGTTTGATATAGTCTAGTGGACGTTGAAGGCTTAGTTTAAGTTAAGGTGAAGAGAGGTATTTATCGAAATGGCAAAGCTACTGCAATCTAGACCTTTACAATGATGAGGAATGAGGTTCCGATCTAAGAGTTTGCTATAATGAGCACACAAAACACAAATGCTTGACATGTCCATAGTAAAAGTAAAAGTTTACTTATCAGTTTAGTGGTTTTTAAACGTTTGCATATTTTGAAGTCCAGTTATTTTCGAATTTAATTTTCTGACTTTTAATTTTTAGTTGTGACTTTGCCTGGCATTTTTTTTTGTATCCCAGGACTGTTTCCCTCCACGGAGTTTTTATCCTTCAGTGTTATACCCATCGTTAATCTATAAAGCATTTCGACATAAACACGAATAAGAACTAGATGTCCCCTTGTTTCATCGACACTCATTTTCATAGAACGCATCACTTCGCAGAATTTTCGTTTCATCGACAGCTATTTTCTCGGAACCTGTGTTGATTTCAGGTTATCTTAAATATGATTCATGTAGGTTAGGTTAGACTTGTAACCATCCAAGATAACCTGAAATCAACACGGGTCCAGCAGAAAATAACTTTCAATGAAACGAAAATTTCAGCGAAGTGAGTTCTATGAAATGAGGTCTACAAAACGAGGGTAAACCGAAAATGTTGAAAATATCGGACTAAGACAACACGAACTTACAAAAAGAAAACAATTTAAGAAAATAATGTAACAAGTAACGAACCGTTACTAATCGTAAATGTGTAAATTATATGTATTAAACCTATTTATTTAACAACTTTTAAACAAGGTCTCCATATATAATAATAGCCATCGTAATAAATCCATCACCGACAAGTATGATTTTATTCAAATAATTTAATAAATCAATGCAGTGCGCTGCGCCGGCGCCACTTGACTGCCACAGCGCAGTTAGACACAGAAAGTTAACAATCAATTAAACATAAAATTAAAAAAAAATGTGCAAGCGTTAATTTTAAAATATATATCTATGATATGCAGTATTTGTTTTTTTTTACTATTTTCTACTCGTATCACGGACCTATTACCAGGATTTAAAAAGCAGGCATTTGTTTGTATCTATTAAATCAGGTAAATTTAGTTTCTTATCTTTAAAGACGCTAGTTGTACTTTTTTAATGTTTGTATCTGATATAATTAAGTAATACTTGAGTAAAACAAATACAAATCTAACATAATTATGTTGTATGCATATAGTGTTAACCGATTAATCTGATATCGTGTCAGCGCCATACTACCATCGACATATTATTTTAGGATGACAACGCTAGCGGCTGTCATTGTGGTGCTATTTTCCCGCTTACGAATTTGTTAAAAGTCTGAGTAAAGTAAAGTTGAATATTCTCACTATTTCATTGCTTTACTCTTAAAAGTTTGTACTGTGTCTCTGTAATTTTCTGTAAATTTTTGATATGCCACACAAAATAGGTATTACAGAAAATCTATTTATTTTAATCGAATGAATGCCTCAATTAATTTCATTATAATAGAAGGCTTTCTGCCAATGCCTAAGTTGTGGTTGTGGCACACCGGCGCGGGCGCAACAAAACCGTGATAATTATAGAGTGCGCTAATGACATGCGCGGTGTGCTAATGCGTCAGGCTAAACCCGATCCGAAGGCTTTACGTTACTAAATAATAAAGTAACAGTTTTGTAACACATTTAAAAAAACATGTACAATATCGTTCATTGAATACAAACCGGACACAATCCGAAATGTGTCAGTGTTGCATTTTAATATTAGAAGCGGTTGGAATACGATTTTTAATGGAAGAGCAAATTATTTTGGAATGTGTCCGTTTCGTATTCAATGACCGATATGTAGATGATATTAATATTTACACATTGTTCATAAAATAGGAAAGTACCATTAAATAAAATTCAGTAAAATTTTAAATCATTGTTGTCATGGCTAGGAGAAGGTAAAGCATAAAACTATAAAGACCACCTGTGGTAAGTCGGCTAAGGGTTTTCTTCAATCTTTAAGCAATGAACTAGATTTTTAAATGTTCCAGGAGCATATTGGCTGTGAAAGACGGACAGACAAACGAACACACGAGTATTCCTATAAGGGTTCAGTTTTTTTGATTCGGAGGTACATAATCTATACTTTAATGTGAACATTAACACGTTCCCTGTCCGGGTCCCCCAATGTGGGGTCATGAAGCTTTTTTCCAGGAGTCCGTGCTCCCACTATGGGGTCACATCCCCATACTGAATGCACAGCTGGACTTGTGACATGGTAAGATCGTTTTGTATGGGGACAGTGCGTGTTAAGATACAGGTATATTTATATACAGGGTAACGACAGATACAAGGTTTCTTATACAGGGTGTCCCATAAATAGCACGTCACAGTGACACCGGAGATTCCCCAGCCTCAGACGAACCGAACCAACCTAACATGACCTCAGTAAAAGTTGCACCGTTTTCGAGTTATACCAATTTAAAGATTTTTCCAATTTCTCACCTCTTTTAACATTGCAAGTGCCCGCATTTACTGGGATAGCTTTACAATTTAATTTTTTTTATTTGTACGCTTTCATGAATAGTTGCTTAAGATGATAGAAGCATTATTATGTCAATAACTAATGTAAAAGTTGGAAAAATACTGTAATGAACTTGACTTAAATTATCATCAACATATTAATTTCAACTTTGAACACTTGCCATGACTTTTTTTTACTAGAAACGAAATGAGCAAATAACTTTACAAACATGCGTATGTTATGCCAATTCTAAAATGGTATGACACATGATATCATAATGCAAAAAAGTAGGAATTCGACTAACTTTTCCTAATAAGGATCCCGAAACCAAACTAACAAATGAAAGGCTAAAAGCCGCTTTGCAAGTTTATTATGTAAAGAATTGTATGGTAGTTATTAATTTATTGCAGCGGGTGCCCTGTGACCCAAATTAAATTATGGGACACCCTGTATATTGTAGGAAACTTATCATATGCATGTAATGTAGATAAAGTTATGTATGTGACTGGTGCATAATTAGGCATTATGCACCAGTCACATAAATAACTATTATCTACTCTCATATCATAAAGTTCGAATTATAAACTTCAAAACGATTTTATATTGCCATACTTTATAAACACAATACCGAATTAAAAAAAAAAACACTTTATAACATTATTTATCTAACAAAATAATGTTATAAAGTATTTTTTTTACCATTACGATACAAGTTAAACCAATAAGTTAATGTCACCAACGAGGTTCCATATCATTTTTTTATAATGGAACGCACATGCGGTTCCCGTCATTTTTACATCATTACAAAAAGTTTTCATTCCAATTTTAACTTGTCTGTGACAGCGCGCTGCAGCGCCCGCTTTAACGCATGCGCGGTGATGTGCTAGGTTTTGGCGCCATTCATTGAATACGTTTTGTTGTAATGTATGAGAGTAGATAAAGTTGTGTATGAAACTGCACATAACTAGGTATTATGCAACAATTTCATAAACTACTATTGTGAACTGCAGGGTAAACCTAGTATGTCAATAACTATGAGTGAGCATTCCGGCGGAAGAAAGGCGGGTCTGTATAACTCCCTGAGTCACATTACGCTGAAACAATGAGTATCAACCTTTCTGATTCACAACTTAAACAACTCAGGAATGCTTATTTAGCTCGGTTTATTTATAACAAATATTGATTTATCAAGAATATTGAACTTCGCGTGGTAAGTTCTTGTTCCTGGTTTGCGAGTTAATTTTGGAACAGTTCCCGTTATAGTATGGTTAAACCGATGACAATTCAATGTTATGAAGAGTTAGTGGTGCCTACAGATTAATTCCAATAAGCAGCTGATGATGGAACAAAAGTACAGTTGGCAAAACAACTTGCAAAGTTCGACTGAGGGATAATTGTCACGATTCATAAAGGTACAATAAGTTTGCCAGTAAATTATAAGTTTCTTATTCTGATATGAAAATAAGTGGCGGCTAATCACTACATAGTATAAAACAAAGTCGCTTTCCGCTGTCTGTCCCTATGTATGCTTAGATCTTTAAAACTACGCAACGGATTATGATGCGGTTTTTTTTAATAGATAGAGTGATTCAAGAGGAAGGTTTATATGTATAATATTTTTTTATTTTATGTACTGGTGTTACAGAAAACTCATATAAACCGAAGCGAAGCGAGGGCGGGTCGCTAGTACAGAATAAATGCGTGATGGTATTGACTTAGCCTACGGAGCTGGCGGTGGCAGTTCGATACCCGGTATGTATAGATGAATTGCATATGTAGTGGTATTGTGTGCGTATAGGCAAGAGAAAGAGAGAGAGACATACTTAAGTGTATATCTCTCTCTCTCTCTCTTGCTCTTGCCTATAAACTGACAATACCACTACATTATGCAATTCCACGCTCTCGCTAATTCATCTATACAAATATTGATAAGGTAAGCGCGTAATATCCGTTCCTGAGTCTCGGAAGTTTTCTATCCATTTCTATATCTTATGTACTTACCTGTTTAAACATGCGTATAGGTTCACTTCGTCAACACTCCCACTTTGACAACTTCCCATTTCGTCAACAATAAATTCCCAACTCGTCCACTTCCCACCTCGTCAACATTCCTATCCTGTCCACACTCCCATCCCGACCACACTCCCATCCCGACCACACTCCCATCCCGACCACACTCCCATCCCGACCACACTCCCATCCCGTCCACACCCCCATCCCGTCCACACTCCCACCTCGTCCGCATTCTCACCCCGTCCGTATTCTCACCCCGTCGGCTTTCCCATTTCGTCCACAAACCCAAGACACCCGTATTAAAATAATACACCCGAATTGTTTTTTTTTAAGTTTGCTCCAGTTGCAGTGCCTACCCTGTATATTACGGACACAAGTACATTTTGATTTGATATAACACGATGTAAATTTTTTTCTATAACAATATTTCTGGACGACATGGGAATGTTGACCAAGTGGGATTGTGGACGAAGTGGGAAAGTGGACGAAACGGGAATGTTAACTAATTTGGATTGTGTACGAACTGGGAATATGATGTAAACGGGAAGTTGACTAAGTGGGATTGTGGACGAGTGGGCATATGGACGAAGAGGGAACACGGATGAAATGGGAATGTTGTGGAAGTGGGATAACTGACAAACTAGGAAGTTGACAAAGTGGGAGTGTAGACGAAGTGAACCTAAACGTTATTATTGTTGCGTAATATTTGTTTATTTAGATATATTGTGACTAAAAAGTCACCACGCGAATTGAAGCGACCTTACGGCATCCGTCGTTACAAAACAAAGACGGTATCTAAGCATCTGCCGCGATGGCCTTCTGTCTGGCGCAAGCGTCTGCGCAACGCACATTCGCAATGTCAATACTAGTAAGTAGTTTGTAGAAAAAAAAAAGTGCCCGAATTTTTTTTTGTGGCGACCGTATCTTATTTATGTTAATAATTCGTATTATGTTCCGTTTTATTATTTTAAATTATTTATCATGCGCTTATCCCGACTGGGATAATATATTTCCATCATTAAGTATTTATATGTTGCGATTAGTAATTAACTCAAACCAGATAAACTAAATCATTGTTTTTCCTTATAAGTATTGTTATTTGTAAAAGTCATACCTACATTATCAAGGTGAGCGGCCATTAGTAAAAGTGATAAATTATGATAGAATAATTCAAAATAAACATGTTTTGTTATGTAATGTAATACTCTTAAGTGCATCGGAGCCGAGAAATTTAACATTCATACCTGGGCGTACTTTTAGTACCAAAAACTGAACACTGAAATCTTAAATATCTCGGCTCCGATATCATTAAACACCAGAAATTATACATATATCTATGTGTATTTCGAGGCCCTCTTAAAATAACCATGTAAAAATCATCATGGCCGCTGATAAAAAAACAATATTCTTCAAACAACCCAATGGCCTTTAGAATGTTTTCCGTGGATAGATTACGAAGGCAAATCGATCTAGTCCTAGAGTAAGCTTAGGCTTGTGCAATGAGTACTAAACAACAAATAACATACTTATAAATACATAGAAAAACATCTTAGACTCAGGAACAAATACTGCGCTCACAGAAATATTTGCCTTTACAGAAATCGAACCCGTAGCAATACCAACTAGGCCTCACCACGTGATCAAATACATTACTTTCCTCTTATCGTGTATGTATTGGTCAACATAGCCTTAACAGGCGCTAGGCGGTGACAGGTACGTTCCCAGCGCGTATGTTTCGTCAGCGCGACAGGTGACATTTCGCTAAACGCCTGTCAGATTAGCTCAAACGGTTCACTAATCCAATGCGACGGGGAACCCGTTTTTGGATCGTAGAAATCAATTTAGGATATATATTTGTAATTTACTATTCAGTGCCCGAGTCTCCGTCAATGTAGAACGTTAGTGGCGGTATAGTGTAGTGTGGAGTGGCTACCACCATCTTATCCTAAGCCACCGCCTAGCAGTGTTCGTGTTGTTGTGTTCCAGTGTGGGAAGAAAACAACCGATGAAATTACTTAAGAAGCATTCCATCTTAGCCCTCAGGGTTGGCAACTCATTTGAATTCTTAGTATCCTGTTCTAGATTTTGTATAAGTAGTTTTGAGAATTAAAATATCTACGGGTCTTTAGCGGTACCTTTAGTATGACAATAGTAGTTATATTTCTTTCAAACGGTAGCAAAAAGGATCATACATACATACATACTGTAGTGAAATAAGGTTGCAATGCGAAAATAGACCTTATTTCACTGTACCTTTTTAGGTTATACGTCGCATTTGCTTTTAATATTTTAAATTTAAAAGCAAATGGTTCGATAGAACGGCCGTTGTTTATTTTTGTTTAGTTTTTCGGGAGTCGCTCCTAGGCCTGCGGGCCGGGCGCATCACTTGTGCATATTTATAAGTTACGAGTTAAATAAAAGAATAAGCAGTGAAGTTTGTGTTTTATAATCGCTACCACCACCATTCTTTACATGGTGGAGGTTAGTAGTCAACTCACCCGTACCCGCAACAGTTCGCAAAAAGTGATGCTCTACCAAAATGAGTGAAGAAGAGTAAGGAGGATGAGTAGACGCTGTGCCTCATCATCTTCAACACCCACCCGGGAAATGAAAGTTACGTACATACTTAATATATTTTTATTTCATCATCATTAGCATTATTTTATCATAAACGACGATATGGACGAAATGGAAGTGATAGAAACCACACCATGGTCAACATCGACGCTTATTTTATTCACTTCACTGCACCGAAGAAAAAATATGGGGCCATCAAAAGGGGAGATTAAAGGCACTTGATTATAATTAGACCCCTAGTACGGGTCAGTAATATTCCAGTTCCGCTGTGCATTGCGAGAAGATGAAGTGCAGCAGAAGTTTCGAGTTCGGCAGCGATCATCGAAGATGGATCCAGGACAAGCTCCAGAAGTAATCCACGACGTGATCACGACGAGAGAGGAGTGATGTCTACCAGAAGACGCCGCCACGGAGGATTCCCATTAAAAAGTCAGATCTTTTATATGTATTTCTTCGTAGGAATTTCTAGCGAAATGTAGGCGGGCATGTTCATGTTAGGCGCGTTAGAATTTATAATCCCGAATTATTAATTTTTATCACGTGTAATTTTATTATTACTTCTATTTATTTTCGCTTCTAAGAAATAAATACACTTACGACGTATTTAATTATGTCATAAATGACGTGACGTTGATCACGATATTTAACATTTAATGGCATCTTGCGTTAGCATGTTCAAAAGTGTGAACGCAGCTAAATAGCTTTTTAATTTTTCGTTAGCTTAGCTGTGAGCTATCAGATATTTCTTGACGTTTGAATGTCATACATTATAAAACGAACTGGTATGTAAACAAAGTAAATATTGTTTGTGTAAATGTGTTCAGTCATCAATTTTGGAATTAGAGTCGTGGAAAGTGAGTTGGTTGGATGATGGATCATAGAAGGAGGTATGAGATGGTATGGACTGTATCGTTAGGAACGACCTGACCGGGATTTTTTATATTGAGGTGTAATTTGTATGTTGATCTTGAGTGTAAACCCTAAACATTACATAGTAATTCAGGGGAAGGATGTATTGTCCTTCATCATTCACGACGGCAAACGGATTATACAGGGTTAGTTAATTTGTATAGTTTGGGTGGACCCATATGAGTTCATAATAAACTCGGGTTATAACAATGGTATGATGCCTTGTTCACCTATAGCTGTATGAATTATTGGGATAATAGTTTATATGTAAGGTCGTGGGGCGTTAAGATAGAAAGGTATAGGCAGGTAAAAAGGTTACGCAGACGTGATGGAAGAATTGATGATTAACATGGTTAAATATAATGGCGATTGGAGTAAACAATTTATCAAATAACTCTAATGCTTATTTATAATATTAAATGGTGTGTGTGAAAGTGTTTTGTATACAAATGAAGATGAATTTAGTCTTGATTAGGGTTGCAGATTTTTGGGTATTCAATAATATTTCTTTTTCATGTACTCAAACCGATGACTTGCAAGCTGCACAATTTTGGATTGTGCTTGGCAGTTTGCTGATGCTGCACTCACTTGATGCGATATCAGGAAGAGATGCAGTCCATCATCATTCTGCGAAGACGCTGTGTCCATATCTCAGGCCGAGATGTGTGACACAGGCGCTTCTATTTTATATAATGTTTTGTTGTTTTTATTGAGATAGGGTTCTAATAAAATAAAACTTTTAACTTTGTTTTTAGATAACTTGAATCCGAGAGTGATCCGATAGAGGTCGAAGCACTGACGGATGAAAGGGACAGAGGTCCGCTATTGTCTTCAAATAAGCTTCATCCTTGTTTCCAGAGGGACGAGAGATTCCTCAATTACCTTTGTGAGGCAATCCGGCATCTTCAATGCGCGGATTGACATTATTTTCTTTTTAGAGTTAGGTAGGCAGGTTAATTTTCATTATTATTCGCCGCCCCTCTTTTCCGAGGTTTTGTAGGGCGGAAGTCCACTGTGTTAATGTTGTCGGTTTATTAATCTGCATTCACAACGACACATTAATCGCACAGCAGGCTATCCGGCATGACTGGACGAGTAGCTAATGTTTACTCCTCGTGTAGGTAGATGTCAGGGCAAGTAGGCTTCATCCTTGTTCCCAGAGGGACGAGGGATGTAGTGAAATAAGGTTGCAATGCGAAAATAGACCTTATTTCACTGTACCTTTTTAGGTTATACGTCGCATTTGCTTTTAATATTTTAAATTTAAAAGCAAATGGTTCGATAGAACGGCCGTTGTTTATTTTTTTTTAGTTTTTCGGGAGTCGCTCCTAGGCCTGCGGGCCGGGCGCATCACTTGTGCATATTTATAAGTTACGAGTTAAATAAAAGAATAAGCAGTGAAGTTTGTGTTTTATATTCGGTACCTTCACCATTCTATACAATACCTTCACTCCTTCATTCCCAGAGAGGGGTAGGCAGAGCCACAGAATTACCAACAACTCTAAAAACTTGTTGATAACCAAAGCCCGAACAATTTTTGAATCAGAAATTTATTGATCAAACTTACTATCTTACCATGTCAGGTTGTTACACAATTACACAATATTACATCATGTACCTAGGTAACCTTACATTATTTATTATTTCAGTAACTAATTACATACTAGGTATGATTATTATCAATACTATGAATTATTCGCCCCGATGACTACAGTAGATTTTAGCTGGCTGAAATGGATTTTATCACCAAGACGAAGGAGTTTAAGATCGGATAATTTCGAAAAAATGCTATTTGTGTATTACGAAAGTTAAAAAAATATATTTTAAAAAATCCAAAAAGTTCATTTTAATTTTGTTTACAACTATAATATTTCTGACACCCAGTCTTTTTTTTCGATATCGACTTATAAAACTGTGTGTCCTCGCACTATTAAGAAGTCAACACATAATTTCTCCCGTCGTCATTCGGGCTTTGTTGATAATTCTGTAGCCGCATTTTGCATAATTAGGTAAAAAGGATATTTTGTCAATAATCCCATAATAGGCGTATGTAACTTATTTATTTATTTATCTTTTTTATTTTATGTGAAAAAAAAGATGAGCAAGCGAGCCAACTGATGGTAAGTGATCATCACGACAAAAGATAAAAAGATAAGATTCCACGCAAAACTTAATCCTTATAATTCTGACACAATAAAAAAAATAATTACGATGAAATCACTCAAATAGTCGAACAAATACAAAGATATCCAATATATCACTTGAAAAAGGGGCCAAGAAAATATTATCTACATACTGTTCGATTACATGCGATATCGCGTCCTTATTGATATCTGTTTATCGTTGATATGAAACTATCTATTTATTTACTAACAGCTCTTAAACGACAGCGTTCGTATTTGTATATTATAATATCTTCAAAATAATAGTTAGCGAGGCGTCTCATAAAATAACACTTTACGACGTGTCCATAGCTCTGACGAAAATATTTAGTCGCCTAAAATACTCGTCCCACAATTCGAGAGGCTGAACTGACATTTTGTGCACGATGCAGTATTTCTGTCAACTTCCTATTAGCACAGGGAATAAGGTTAAATAATTTTAATCTTGCGAAGTATTCGTCATTATTTTCGGCTTTTCAAAGACATATTTGAAATTTTAACAACTATTAAAGAATTTTAAATGTCATTACTGTTAACCCAACTAACAATTTAACGTCGTTCAAAAGTTTAGCAAACGTTATCTTAATACCTTTGATCGTAATCAATAAGTCATACTAATGTTTTAATAACGTTTACTAAACGCGAAAATGGCCCCAGTTATACGACCTACTTTGTCGTATAATGGTCATACAGAAGTTCCAAGCCGTCTTCGTTGACGTCATTCAAAAGTCATATAAACGTTATGGAATTACCACTTTTGTTGTATTGTGGTCGTACAGGTGTTTTTGAATGACTAAAACGTTTTATTTGAGTCAAGGAACACAACACCTGTAAGACTTCTTATTCATTTTTCTTGTCAGTGGCACTTTGTGATTGTTTCGAGATTTGAGTGCAAAATAAATAGTTACAAGGAAATAAAAGGGGAATGTTATTTAACATTCATATTTTACTAACTTTATCTGTCTCTTAAGCCGTTTAGTTCGACTGGGAATTGAAGTTTTATGATAATATACCTATGTAAATACTATTCAGATTTTCATGCCCCCTCGTAATTTTGTGATTAAATCATTATATTTTTATCAATAAAAATATGTTTGTATCTAAAAATGTAGGAAATTGTTGCTTTTGTCGTACACTTATCTCTTTACGACGTTGTAAAAACATAAAGTCATATTAAGGTTATTTTAAAACCATGCAATACGCCATGACAGCTAGCTATTAGGGTAGGTAGGGTTTTTTGATAACAGGAAATCCCTATTAACTTTCCTTTTGAAAGTTCCACTATGTTTTTTAGTTTTCTCCACGTATTTTTTGCTTCCATTTTTCGTAGTTTCTATACAGCGTTCCGTAAAATAATAGCGGCCTAGACGTTTTAAAGTCAAAACCTGACTAAAATGCGACTACAGGTTAGATTAAAGTCAGGAAATGACATTAAACGGCCATCATGCAAATAAACGTTATATTTAAGTTTTAAATAAACAACTAAGTCATTTAAGAGTCGCTTATTAACCGCAGAAAAACAAGATAGTGGTTGTTTTATAAACGTTACTGTAAAAACGTCTATACAATGCTACGTTATATAAATGTCATATAAAGGTTTTTCAAACACCTAATTTGGTCAGTTCAAATCGTTTAATGGACTATAACGTTAGTATGACAATTGCGTTGTCGTACAAACGTTTCAGCTAAGACTGTAATAAAACGTCGTATAGTTTAGTCTTACCGACGTTGCTAAGACCAGTGTATTATGACATATTCGTCGCACGACTAATAGGTTAAATTAAAGACGTCTATAGGACCTAGTAGTCATCTCATTACCATTATAAGACTGCTATCCAACTTTATGTCGTACAAGTCAAGACTTATGCGACGTTTTTGTTTGTTGGGAAGAATGGTAATAAATTTTAAAATAGGTTGGAATTTATAAACGAATTTGAGTAAGTTGCTCGTGCCAAAACGCGCCAGAAATTATAAATTATTAGGTTTATATGAATACACGTCTGTTTTGAAGAGTTTAACATTACAAAATAAATTTGCGACGTGTTTTACGTCACGTAATTATTATCCTTTTGGCGTCATTAATTTTCCCAGGCAAAACTTATTGCTCTGAATTTTATAACAAAGTTAATACGTTACGAAATACCTAATAATACCTATAATGATATTATTTGACGTAATGTTTTAATGAGTTCATGGTTTGTCAATGTATGTCAAAGCAATGCCACGGATAAAATAAATGTACAAAAGGAAAAACCGGGCAACATTATTAACTTGGTGAATAAATATTAATAAGTATCGAAACTATTCCAGAATCAGAAATTACTCCATAAAAAAAATTGTACTTTCAGCAATATGCTTGTAAAAGGCTAACATAAGACTAGGGAAGGCAAATAACCGGTTATTTTAATACAAAAACGACTAATAACCGATTAAATTGCAATAACTAGGTATATAAGACTACATAAAACTTGGAGATGCAATATTTTGCTTTTCAGGTTTATTCGATTGAGTCATTCTATTGCTGTCATAATACGTTACTCCACAGGCGGGTAAAAATAATGAGTAACAGTTACTTAGTTACTAAGGAAAAAATTATGACGTCGCTCTGAGCATCAATAGCTGGAGTCCTTTGGCCAAACGAGGCAATGAAGGATCATTCCAGGAGGAGACCTAAATTATGAACCCTAAAGTCCATTACACCTTACTTGCTATTTAATAAACTTGTTGCTTGATCAAATGACTGAAAATGATAACCTCAAAATGCATCTTTTTGGGTTAAGACAGCCATTTTCTAGTAAATAACGCACCTAGAGATCACATTTTCCTCATTCATTCATCATTATCCCGATTTAACTGTATAGATTGTTGTTTGCTTTGAGAAAATTATTATTTTAGGCAAAAAAGAAGCATTTTGAGGTTATAAAAGTTATTATCTAAGTCAAGCAAGATAGAATGGACATGACTGTGGTATACCACAACGGAGAATGAGAAGAAACTCACCCTGCACAGTGCGACGCCAGTGTCCAAGCGGTCCAGGAAGTTGTCCGCGGTGATCCTCAGCTCCGGGTAGAGGATGGTGAGCCACTCCGCCAGATCCTCCTTCATGGCGTACAGGTACTCCTCGGAGGACTTGAACGGCCTGAATGGCCGCGCCTCCAGGAGGACGGCGCCTGCTGACGACATGCTTAGATGGACATTGGCTCTGTAACAAGAGAAATAATATTAGCAAAACTCACGAGGCAACACAACAAGGGTGAAGACAATTGACCGTATAGGCTAATCTTAAATATAAATAAAATAAAATTAATCAAAAGTGAGTGGACGGGTCGGAAGGGGCCGCCCTAGGCGTACTTTTTCGAGTCAAATCGGTGAAATACTGGAAAAGGCCCGAATCTTAAGTACCCGAAACCGACGTGCGTGCATGACTCGATGTATGAGTGTGGAAGAAGCGAAAGAAATTTGTCAAGATCGTAGCAAGTGGAAAGAAGTGGTCTCTGCCTACCCCTCTGGGAAACAGGCGTGATTTAATGTATGTATGTATGTAATAAATATCAGTGGACAATGTCACACCAATTGACCTAGTTCCAAACTAAGCTCAAGGCTTGTATTATGGGTACTAGACAACGATATAAATACTTATATAGAGAAATATACTTATACTTAAATATATAGAAAACATCCATGACTCAGGGACTCAGGGACAAATCATCACACTAATATCTGCCCTTACCGGGATTTGAACCTATGACCGCTAGCTTCGTAGGCAGGGTCACTACCAACTAGGCCAGCGTGTCGTCAACCTTGACCTTAATTAATGCCCTTGTAGACCGACTCCCCAAAATCTAGGATCCGTCCGTGGTACAAAGAATAAATATCGTAGGACAATGTTAGCTCCTAGGATTCTACTAAGGGTACCAGACAAATCAATACTCATACAGAAAAATACGTACTCAAATACTTAAATACATCCAAAACTCAGAAATAAATACTCATGTTTATCACACAAAAATGAAACCTGCCTGAATTTTTACACCAGCAATGTGTAACCGTTTCCAAAAAGTTCAGCGTAATAACAAGAAAAGCCAAAACTCGTCATCTCATGCGTTCTTAGCAACTCCTCAGCCATCAACCTCGTATCTTCTTTCTTCTTAATATCAAACACAGATACGAGTAGTAAAACATTTCCTTCTTGTATAATCAGGGTAAGCAAAGGTTCGTCACCTTTCGACTCCATTTCAAGTTTCAACGCTATCAAGATCCAAAAGTGACCAACCTATTCTTACCGTCATGTGTGATATGCAGCTGGTACAAGCGTGCAAGTATAAACAATTTAAATCTAAGCAATCAACTAAAATAGTCTTCACAAACGACGAATTTCATGGCACTTCACGACACGACTGTTGTCAAAATAATTTTCAGGATGACAGGATCAATTGGAGCATTCGTCAAATTAAGCCTCGACGAGATTCTCAAGGGTATCGTTAAACGAGCAATTAACCATTCATTAGTATCAGCGTCCTACCCCGTGATTATTCGCAGAATTAATTTTCAGGCGATGAATGAATGAATGATATTTATTTTCCAAAGTAAGTCACAGTATACATTGCATGTTATGTCAAAAGTTACATTGGAATCGTCAACAATATACATATTTTAATATAATCAAAATAGAAATAAGGTGTCAGGATAACAATAATAATACAGAACTAAGAAGTTATCACCGTTAAGCATCGTCTCAAAATAAGTCAAAACATTACGCATAGTAAAAAACAACAATACATATTAAATCAAAACAAATTATAAATTAACGTCTAAATTATAAATTTAGGATGTTTTGAACGCAGTAGGTAATATCGTGTGAAGGAAAAAGTTGATATTTGGAAATATTTGGATCATATAAATGTAGCCACCCACCGCCATCAAAACAAAATAATACGATAACATCAAAAGTAATATAGGTTTAACCGCGTTGAATGGAGGCTTTTGTCCAAATATGTTCCATACGAATGTATTTCCTAAAAATGTCTACAAAATGTTAATGTTTTTAGGTTGTACATGACAGTACCTAGGCCCTCCATTCCCAGGTCTCCGGAAAGGATTTTCACCTCTGCCCCTTTTCTTAAGGTAATTCAAGTTAAAGGCAAACAAAACCAAGCACATTTGCCTTTGGTCCTTCGATTACCAAAAAAAAAGTACCATGCTAGAGCCTAGGTACTCTTTTGTCCAAAAAAGAAAACCGTTCTAGTTTTTCTCACCTTTCGGGTATAATATATGCCCCTATTTTGCGTAAGGAACCGTACAAAGTCCTGCCACCACTAAAAACTCTAGCGTGATTCATCTTGTCTCGCGCCCAAGGACAAAAAAAAACTAAACTGGTTATGCTTTTCATCTTCCAGCTATACCCTCCTTTTCACAAATTTTCTCCATCACAAACTACACCAAACAACCATAGAGGTGTATAAAAACGGCTAATATAATAGTACTCTTCGCACTTGTTAAAAAGAGAAGTCTATAAATGACCGCTATCGATTAAATTTCAAAAGTGTACCACTTTTTAGATGTGTCAGTGTGTGACACTGCATTAGTGTGCGTAAGTTTTAATGTGCAGTTTATCAATAATATTGGCTACAAGCTGTGTTGTACACAGAAGAAAATGCTGGTAAGCATGACATTTAGCTACACGGGATCAATGTTTCCCTACATCTATGCGAACAACCCATCCAATGCCCCATATGAACTTTCGCAGCACAATGGGTGACGCACGGCGCATGCGCCTGTTTCGGCTCAGCAATCGCTGCCGTATTCAGCACTGGTCACTGACACGATTGCAAATGACTGCATTTTAGTTTAGAAAACGAATTTCAAACACTGCAGGGGCCTATGGCTGCGTTTATCGCGTGCAAAGTTTAGATAAGGCATCCGTCACCTTCTGACACGTAAATAAGTACGAGATGCGAGAGTGACAGATGCTTTATCCACATTGGACGTACGATATATGTAGACGAAGCCATATTAGGCAATTTGCAATAAACGATATTTAGTTTTAGACCAAGTTAGACTATTAAACCACAATAATAGAGCGTTTTTACTATTGAAATCGTCCAGAAAACATGATATGTCCAAATGTACAGGTCTAATTTTATTCTTCTTCACATTTTTTAGTCATGGTGGTCCACCGCATTATTTTGCAGTGATTTCACCAGTGTCAAGTGTGTAGAGTAAATCAATAAATAGAATAAATAAAAAGTACAAAGCCGGACATCTTTCAATCGGCTATCTTTCCTTCCCGAAGGCTACCAGAAGACCTGCTGGAGTTTCTTGCGGCGCTTCTTCTCCGCAATGATGGTCTTGTCCAAAGCGCTGGTAGATTCACTCCATATTACCGACGTGTAAAAGAGCCCTCATGTGGCCTATTTACTGAATAAATATTTTGATTTTTTTTTTTTTTTAATTTTTGACCCACACCAAATCCAAAGTACTGTCCCAACGTGGTCCCAATAATAGTAGTCTACGGTACTGTCTCAGACCTCAGACTGTCATCGCCAGAAAAACTTAAGACTTCAATTTGCTCAAATCAGAGACAACTATCAAATAAGATGTACTTTATTTTATTTTTATTAATGGCTTTTACTCCTGTTAAGGTGTATTTCGCCAATGTCAAGTTATTTATAGACACTCCCATAGACTTATTAGAGCAATAAGTCCGTGGATATCACACGCGAAGACAATTGTTCGGAAAAAGAGAATTTTCTCCAATTGACTAAACAGAAGCACATGGGGTTAGCTCCACACGCTTCTATCAAGTCCCTAGATGTACCTACTTAATCACAAAAGAAAAGAAATTTACTTTGGTTTACTTATCGCCAATGGTCCTTGAATCTGACAGAGGCAATAATGTCATCTCCATCAGCGTGGACTCAGTTCGTCGCACCGACTGTTTATCATCTGTCACACCGTGCGCTTATCATGTTACCGGCTAATCTCCCGTTGGCTTAAAACAATATTTGGAAAGGAGTGTGCGGTGTAAATGACTAATGGCCTTTCCCGTATTTACGTGAAATATTACTAGAACAGAAAGAATGGTTTTGTATGTATGTATGTAAACCTTTATTTCACATAAACAATTACAAGACATGTCACAACAAAGAACAACAAACAACGACAACAACAATGGTGATATGGTGATATTGTCTATAGAAAACAACGATAAATATAGTTAAGCTATATGATATGGTGCAGTATCTGGTTTACTTTTAATTTATATATGGTTTACTTATAATTTACGCATTAACAATCTCGTATACCAAATAGTGACACTGACAGACCAAGAACGTAATGGCGCCACTACTTCACTAGGCAGTATTTGCTAAAAACTGGTCTTTCATCTGTCATCTGTTACATTTATAATACCAAATGAAAGAGACGCGATTTCAATACTTGCCAAATATATTCGAATGGCGTAAGCCATCAAAGAAGGAACAAGAAAAATAATAACATTGCTATGTAACAAAAAAAAAGGTTTTACTTTATTCCTGTTCTATGCGTTCATTCTTCTCCTGAGTCCATATAAACACAAACAACCAAACCATCCCTCAAAATGCCTGTGTAACAACGAAAAGTCACATTACTTGCGTGCAAAAGGTTTTCCCGACCTGTCAACTTGTCAGGAAACCAATAAACCTGTCATTTTGACAAGGAAGTCCCTCGAAACCTATCCGAAGCAATAAATCACGGGTCGTCAACCGCGCACCGAGCGTGACGGCAGCGGCAGCGTATTCGCGTCTCGCTTGCCAGTAGCAATTAGTTTTCGATTACAATGGTGGCAATTATGTTTACTTGGGCAGCGGAGTAGGTTTTATTACTTTATTTCATAATACCCTGGTACCAATTCGTCTAGATCACAAAACGTCTTTGTCTCATACTGCCTAAATACCGATATATCTAATGTTTTTTAAGATTAATGTATTGTTAACACCTGTATCCCAAAACGGCTAAAATCCAAAATAAGGTTGGATCCAAAAACACCTGAAATTTGAACAAATTGAACGTTCCATGACTGTCTGCTGATTTGACATTTTCAGACCGCCAATCCGCCTTTTATGTAGATGTTTAATCACTACAAAGTATAAAGCAAAGTCGCTTCCCGCTGACTGTCTGTCCCTATGTATGTTTAGATCTTAAAAACCTCGCAACGGATTTTGATGCAGTTTTTTTAATATAAAGAGTGTTCACCATTTGAGACCTACTTTGTACACCTACCCACTTTTAGCAAATAAATATTTTGATTTTGATTTTGATTTTGATTTCAAGAGGAAGGTTTTTATGAATAATAAATTCTGTTTTATGTACGGGTGTTACAGAAAACTCACATAAACCGAAGCGAAGCGAGGGCGGGTCGCTAGTCAATTATAAGTTTAAGACTTATCAGGTATTTGGGAATCAGACGTTCTGGATCAAAGTCATTATCCAATGTCGCCGAGGGGAGGCAGGGGACCATAAGCATTCGGGAGGTTTGGGCACTAGGTACCTTTTAACTTACTAGCGACCTGACCTCGCTTCGCTTCGGTTTATGTGAGTTGTCTGTAACACCCGGACATAAACCAGAATCGATTATACTATCAGCCCAATGGAACCCTGACCCACCATAGAACGGTGTCACAGTGACATTATAAAACAATTTGTTTGACACTTCTTATGACTTGAATCATAACGTCTCTGTGACACAGTTCTATGGTGGGTCAAGGTTCCAATGGTCTGATAGTACATATAAATCTCTTGAATTACTCTATCTATTGCTAAATTTAAAATCCGTTGAGTAGTTTAAAAGATATAAGCGAACAGACAGCGGAAGCGACTTAATTTTATACTATCTAAAGAAGACAAGGTCCCATTTTAAAAATTAGGCAATTTGAAATTTTTGACATTATGAGACAATTTGGGATTCAGGTTTATTAAAATTCGCACTGCTAGATCACAACTGTAGTAACTCAAAATATAACTGTATTCTAAAATCAACGTTAATACAACTTAAATGAGCTTGAAACAAAACTGACTAGGATTTTGAGTTGATGCTGTTTTGATCTAGGTAGCAGTGCAAAATATCAAGACATTATGGAATTCCGTCGTGTTGTAAAAAAATACTAGAGATATTATAGCTTGAACACGAGTGTCCTTGTACTGTAAACTTGACGCAACCAAACGGAATGTAGGTAGACGTGACGTGTCAATTTCAGGGCAAAGTGAGGTATACCTGGAATTACCAAGGCTGCAAATATTTTCAGCGTTAGCTGTACATATAATATAATATATTACATGCTACACTGATACAAATGTGGTAAAGAATGTGCAGTTACAGGCACACTTTAATGACACCTACTTATAGAATAAATATAGTAGTTTATGTGACTGGTGCATAATGAGAGGTATTAATACACGAGTGTGGTTTTCTGAAACGAGCCGAAATGCATGCAATTATGCCTAACTAGGCATAATTAGGCAGCATTACAGTCGCACACATAACTATATCTATCTGAATATCATAAGTTTTCTACAATATGTGAGAAACCTGTGGGGCTAGACAAGTTGCCATCGTTCACGAACGCTAGCGTTAGGCGATCACTTTGGTGATCATGATCACCTGTCACTTGGCGCTGTCAAAATTAAATAGGCTAGACAAGTTGCCATCGAATGTAACGCCTTAGGCGATCACTGTCGACATGCGTTGTCAAAAATGAAAAATCTAGCCAAGTTGCCCACGATGAATACAACCTCGCTCGACCGTCTAGATTTTTTTTTTCTAAAATTGTTAAATTTGTCTATACTTTACGACTTTAATATCGAGTGATATATCACGTGACTTACGTCATACCCATACATTTTTCAATGACAGCACAAATGTCGCCAGTGATCACCTAACGCTAGCGTTCGTGAACGATGGCAACTTGTCTAGCCCCACTGTATCTGTGTTTGTCCTGTACCTTAATGTAGGTACCTGTATCTTAATATTCACATTAAAGTATCGGTTACCGGTGATACTTTATTGACATGCAATGTTTTAATGTTAACATTAAAGTACAACCACTCAGACAAGATTCTTAATATAGGCCATTAGCTTATTGTTTCTGAACATATTATAGGTAAGTTATGATATGAATGTAGATAAAGGTAAAAACTAAACTCGACTGGTGACGCACCCTTGTAATTTTCATGTGTATAGCATAGTGACACTAGCACGTTCGTGACGAACCATATGACACCCCATTTATGAAAATAGGTCCAACAGTTTAGGAGCTAGCGAGGAACTTCCGATTATGCGTCACTTATCTTATCTACTACATACCTAGATACGTGAATGTTCTTTTGGGAACTAATGATAAACTCTGACTTGTAAAAAAGCCTGTCCTAGGTACAATCATAATCAGGTTGATTGGAAGAGATCCCTTAAAGGGATAAGTTCCCCATTGTACACTTTATCTTAAGTTTATGTACGTACTTACTTGTAATTGTTTTTTTTTTGTGCAATAAAGAGTTTACATACATACATACATACAATTCCGATTGACGACACGCGACCGCGAACGAGTCGCCAGTTTAGTTTATAAATCCACTGCTTAATATAAATTTACATTATATGAAGTACTGCTGAGTGTTGACTACTAACGCTAGCGATCAGATCGCGCGACATCGCGTTGCGACCGCTTTGGTCAGCGCTCCATACAAATTCATACTAAACAGCGGGTCGCGCGAAGCGGACGTTGTCGCCAACACTGGAATTGTACCTTCAGCTTTACACACGGACCTAAAAAAAATATGGACGTAACCTCGACTAATCATGAGTGAAGCATGCTAAATGGCTCTCTGTGTGCGTGCACACGCACACACGTAATCTGGTACTCGACGCGTTGTCTTACCTAGTGTATCTGTGTGCGTGCGGTAAGTGGTGTATAACGAACGAAAGTGCCAATCTTGCATGCTTCATACCTTTTTAGTGGAACGTTACGTCCGTATTTTTTTTAGGTCCGTGCCTTTACTGAATAACATCATCAATATTATCTATTTATTCAACAAATTATTATGGGAGAACGTCCCAGAATCTTACCCTGTCGTGGGAATCGAACCTCAACAACACCGGGTCAATCGCCAAAACTTTCAGCAATATTATTGTTTGGTATAATAGCATGGGTATATTATGAGAGCCGCTTGGTTATTAATGTTATTATGTATGTGTTGACAGACGCGGTAGGGTCGGCAAGACAATGGGCGTTTGCGTAACGATACGCTTGGCTGACTTCCGTTGTCGCTTGCGGTACGGATAGCAGAAAATATTTGGCAAGTGGACCGACGATTATATCTGTTTTAAACTAAAGGTTTTAAGGGTTTGGATATTATTTTATTTGTTTAAGCATTTTACTAAGAAGCATGTGAAACAAGAAATATCTCGCACAATAAAAAATAAATGCATGGAGATTGTATTCTTTAAAATTGCGCTTTTAATAGCGGATAACGTATAGTAAAATAAAAACATGACTATTATCGGTGTTTTAACGCGTTCCGAACACACGAACGTTATTAGGCAATTATTACAAAAAACAATCATCTGAATTAATTCACAAAAATGTGTATTAATCATCAGAAAATTTACTTTTAAAGTAGGTAACGCAACGGATGACAAAAAATCGGACAGTTTCCTCGTTGATCGTACGGTCAGCTGCAGAGAAAAGTAACCCCCCCTGCATACAAGTTGCCTAGCAAAGGGGGTTAGATTTCTTTGCAGCTGACTGTACACTTTAGATTAGTGTACAATCTAACTAAAACCCTTACCACGAACCAATACATTCGGAACTTCTCCATCACTTTCACTCGTCACATTAGTTTTTTTTTAAAAAGAGAAAGGATTAAAATCTAAGGTTATTCCAAAATTCGATTTTCAAATTAAGCCAGCACCTTAGGCTCGATACGAGGACTAGATATAATTAAGTTTAATTTAAGAATTGTGTGTTTTTATTTTAATACATTACTTGAATACATCTCATACATATTAACAAATAAAATAATAAAATAACTATGAGTAATATTGGACTTGGCCTGAACTTGCAGATAAGACTATTGCGTCAAAGGTCACTTAAATAAACATATCCCTATGTGACACGCGAGACATCCGACATTACGATAAGGACCTGAGCTATGAATAAGTGTTTTAACTCAGTAACTAACTACTAATAAAATAAAATAAAAATGTAACTGATTTTAGGGAATAAAGGCGTATAGTACTGTTAGGCGATGGGCTTGCAACCTGTCACTAATACACTGGTGAACATCTTAGCCTAAGTGTGCAAAATGTGGTTACAGAATTTTTTTTATTAAACGTATTTTTTTTTACACATTTATGTTTCTAATTGTTTATGACCTTTATTTATGAATATTTAACTGCAGAAATATTGTTTTTTTTTTTTTTTTTGTTGACATCTGGCAATGTTGCCTATCCTCGTACAGCTCCCACAATTACGGCCAGGTTAACTGGAATTAATCCCTTAAAGCGGGTTAAGTTTGCCAAAGAGAACATTTAAGAGTTCACATACACACATCAAAAGTCTAAATAAAAATACTAATATAAATTTTGCGTGTTTAGGTACGCAATTTAAAAGCATAATAAATTCATAAGTTTTGGTAGTGTATTCAACGTTTAAAAAAAAAAACAACATAAATCATACAAAACACTTAGCGTAATACAACTGCGACATATGCAGCGTAACATAAACGCCGTCCCCCCAGAAAGTAGCCCCTTGTTTGTGCCTCCGAATAACTATAATAACCATAACGTGGGGCCATAAAACATGAATGTGTACACCAAACATGGGCTAGACTTAACTACTGAAATAATATGTTGAATAAAGTAATAAAACGAAGGAGTACAACGTGTCCTACATTGGAGTTTACAACACAGTTTTATTAAAAATCACTAGGTACTTATATTATTAGAAAATAACTAGTGCTTATTGTCTCAAAACTGACAATATTTATCGAATAAAAGTAAAGTAATTAAAGTAAGTATATTGGTGTACCTATACATTATAATCTTTCCGTGCACATATTGTAATTTTGACTATCCCCGTAAAAAAAAAACAACCATGGTCTGATTAACTGAAACAGCTCCCTTATAGGAATAAGTTCGCCATTGTACCTACTTTCTTGGCAATTGATTTCGGTTATTAAAACTGTACTGTGGTTATTGTATTTACTACACAAAAATTACATGTAATATAAATTACCAATAAAGATATGAATATGAATATGAATATGACGTAAAATATGGCGTACGATATAAGTCATACATACATACATAAGCTCACACCTTTATTCCCAGAGTGGGGTAGGCAGAGCCACAGAATTACTAACAACTCTAAAAACTTGTTAATAATTCTGTAACCACATTTTGCACAATTAGGCTAAGATGTTTACCAGTGTCTTTATTCCCTTAGTCGTCTCTTACGACATCCACGGGAAGACATGGACTGGCACTATTCAACCCGGCAACCACGTGAGGACGATATAAGTCATCTGATGATTAATAGAGCTAAAGACATTTTCAATCACAAGATTACAAAGATGCTGCGAAATAAACTAAAAATCGACCCCTCTTTTACTGACAGTACCAAACCCACGAAATAAAAACATAAAAAATAAATCACCAATTTTAAAATATGGTATGCAAATTGTTTGTGTTGCCGGCCGTACCCCCCCATTAGTAGGCTAATCTGTTCACAGCGCATCACCCGCGTCGTCTATTTGAGTTCAGCGCTCACTGCTACTTACTCGTGTTATACTGACCCGGTTTATACATTCAGTTAACTTAAGCTTACTTAGTTTACTCATTTTTATAATAAATAGCAAGAAAAAAACTCCATTGAAGCTACGACTTGCTGTCAGAGATAATAACTTTTAAATAAAACCAATTTTGAACCGTTTTTCAGTTAAAATGAAGCCAATAATGTAATGTTTAGGCTGCATCGTACTTAAACTTAGGAGGAGTTTCTTGTCCGCAATCAAATGCGGTCTTGTTTACTCCATATTATATAGTGTAAAAAAGCCCTCATGTATTCACTTCACTGAATAAATGTTTTGAATTTAGTTTTTTTTTTAAACAATACTATAATTATTTATAAGCAAGATTTTTTCTTTAAATCGCCATAAGGGAACCATAATAAATACGCAAAATGAGTCACAGGTAAAACAAAATAAATACAGTTGAAAAGATCGCAAGTGCACAGTGGTTCAGCGCACCCTAATATTCAGACAAAATGGGCGTAAACTCATTAAAATTACATTTATATGCAAAATCATTATTTTACAGCAACCTAGTACGGCGAGGAACGTGCGTTTAACAAAACGCCGCGAATCTTAATGGTCCATTAAGAATTTATTGCAAACAAATTCAAATTTTACGAAGATTTGAGCAGATCTTTGGACGTATAAACTACACGTATTTTACGTCTTTTTCAACAGTTTATTTTTTGTTATTTGAGTTTTGTGTAATACTATAGTCTATACTTTTAGGTATTTAAAAAAATGTAAACATTCCAAACCACGTGACATTGTTAAACAGCCAATCAAAACTGTCTTACCGAACTTTGACGTACGACGACTTTGACGTCAGCCAATAGAAGCAAAACACTGTCTGCTTCTATTGGCTGACGAACTATATCACGTGGTTGTTTTGTTTACATTTTTTTAAATGCCTAAAAGTATAGACTATAACAATATTATAGACTCCACTGTCTGAAATAAATGTGTTAGTATGTTACTCTTTTACGCTGCAACGGCTGGACGGATTTGGATGAAATTTCGAATTGAGATAGCTTATACCCTGAATTAACACATAGGCTACTTTTTATCTCGGAAAACTTATAAGTTCTCGAGGGAATAATGATAATTGAGCCCCCCGCAACGCAAAATGGGATGACCAAATAACTAATGTTACGCGGGTTGAACTAGTAATATATAATTTACAAATTTGTTCGTTATACAGCTACAGCTCGCTACCTACTTTAGACTCTAGAGTCTAGACCAGTTTTGCCGGTCCTCTCTTATTTTTTAATAAATAACAAATGACACAGTCAATGTTTAAAAAAAAACCAATACTTTGATTAAACTTCAAATCATGGGAGTCGAGATTATTGACTTTGTATCTAAAAATAGCAATATTCACGAGCAAAAAAACTAACATATCCGTACTAACGGTCAAATTGAATTAGCGATTTATCCTTCCGCGTGGACGTACCTGCTCGTACGTACACGCCTTATACAGAAACTTGAAATACGCATGGAGTTGAAATAAACAGTGTGTTTATAAAGACCAACTTTAAACAAGTGAAACATACGTATGTTATAGCTAGAGAAGGAAGGTGACAAAAATGACAGTGAAATTTAGAAATGACATAAACTCACGCCTTCATTTCTAAAGTGGGGTAGGCAGAGCTACAGAATTACCTACAACTCTAAAAACTTGTTGATATGTAACCACATTTTGCACAAATAGGCTAAAATGTTTACCAGCGTATAAGTGTCAGGTTGTAAGCCCATCGTCTAACAGTACTACAAGCCCAACCCTTAGTCGCATTTTACGACCTATAATTGAAGTTAAAGTGACGTTGTCAACCAAACGTAAGGGACTTCCTATTATTTAAAGTCACGTTGACATAGTCCATAGTGGCCTAGGAATCAAAATGGTTGACTGTACAATGGCGAAATTATTCCTTAAAAGAATCCCTTCCAGTTTACCTGACATGTTTGAGGAAGGACTTTGAATGTTAGGTTAGGTTAGGTTAGGTTTAAAACCGTATACTCTTTGACCTGTTATCGTATGTTCAATGTTTAGATAGCTCTTATTTAAACGACAGTAATGGCGACTGAGTTAAATACCATAACAGTTCAAAGACGATATAGTTTTAACGCGTAGAATAGAGGCCCTGGGTAGGGATGTGCCTAGGGTTGCCACCTTTCTTATTAAGATATATAGTATATGGTGAGTTATAGGACCTAAAATTATAGTACAAACAACAAAAATCTAGTACATTTTTATTTATTTTTAAAGACATTTTTTGTTCGAACTAGCTTCTCTCAATAACATTTTGTCGTTCAGAAACGTCTTTATAGACCAAAATTTATTTATGTTACCATATTTTAAGACTAATTTCGAAATTATTTTGTTCTTAAAAATAAAGTATTTTAGCGTACTTTTATGTCTTTCATATGTTATAAAGTATGGACAGCCGAAATATAGTACAATACTATATATTATAGTACGGGTGGCAACCCTAGTCATTGTGCCGTGCTCGAGAATTCTCGGGAACGACGCTTTCTTTTGTTTTTCTTTTTTTTTTTTTTTTCTTTTGTATGGAGAATGGCGAGAACGGCACATCACTAGCCCTGGGTGCCTAATACAGCTGCTTTTAGTGTGTGTCAAAATGTGAATAAAACACCCGCCACTTTCTGACACTTATATAAGTACGAAAGTGACGAATGCTTCATCCACATTGAACCTATTTAAAATCAATAATACACACGAATAAACACGTTAGACGGAAATAGTACACACAACGTGCAATATTAACCGCGTGTCATTTCGTACAGGTGAGTACATCGGTGACCTTGCGGTCCGGAAGCCAACTACAGCCTCGTTCAGTGACATTTGAGATATGGCCGTATCGGCTAAAATACTTAGTTTCTCGATTTAACGACTGTTTAATGTTGGATCCACTGTTTTACTGTGGGATCTATCATCACTTCACTACATAGTATAAAACAAAGTCGCTTCCCGCTGTCTGTCCCTATGTACCTATGCTTAGATCTTTAAAACTACGCAACGGATTTTGATGCGGTTTTTTGTAATAGATATAGTGATTCAAGAGGAAGGTTTTTATGTATAATAAATCTCTGTTTTATGTACGGGGGTTACAGAAAACTCACATAAACCGAAGCGAAGCGAGGGCGGGTCGCTAGTTGTTTAATAATCAGAAGAAAACAAAGTTCAAAAGTGCCGCTGTTTCAAAAGTATATTGTTATTACCGATTTTTTTTAATTAGTTTGAATAGTATGAATGGAGGATATGTCAGTTTAGACAAGAAACAGTATTTATAAAAACACTTAAATATTTTCAAAGCACTGATTGCTTGCAGTATATTTTGTAGCATTCAGAATCCAGGACAACCTGACAAATCTCTTTCGCTTCTTCCACATTCATACATCGAGTCATGCACGCACGTCGTCGGGTACTTAAGATTATTTTTCCCTTTCCCATTTCCAGTATTTCTCCGATTTAATTCAAAAAAGTAAGCTGGCCCCTTCAGACTCACTTTCGATCTGTATATCTCTTTCGTCAATATTCTTTCATCCATCCTTTCCAAATGACCGAACCATCGAAGCATGCCCTTTTCAATCTTAGTCACTACATCTTCTTTTAGTTCACATTTCTCTCTCACTTTTTCATTCCTTACTTATCTATTCAGAATCTAAAATGAACAAAAAGACAGTATTCATAACACGCAGCTCACGTGAGCGCCTACAAAAATACCTACAAATAAAATCAAAATTAATTACAAGTATATAATAATTCTGCTTCAGCGATAGTTATTTGACCTTCATATAACTTTAAACAGTCGTTCAATGAATTAATTGATCTTGAATTTGAACTGACTCTTTAATCCACAGGAAATGCTGAGCTGCATACCGCCTTCATAAGAAATGCAAGAACAATGGCTCCTTCATCTTATCAACGACACGCTTCTGTGCCAAAGTCTTATCAGAAGCCGTAAAATCTATAAATAACGTTATCGATAAACGCAAATTCCGTAATTTATGCATTCGATATGTTGGTGTTTTTAATGACGATGGCGTCCTATTTCTTTGAACGATAGCGAAATGTTTATTTCAATTCTTAACGTTGGTACCTATAGAAAGAAAGTGAAGCAAATTATATAGGTAATCTACAAGTCGCACGTTAAAAACTATTTGCATAGTGAGATTATTGCACTTAAAATTAATTAACTTTTGTATCCGGTAAACATCTTAGGTTAATTGTGCAAAATGTGGTTACAGAATTATCAACAAATTTTTAGAGTTGTTGGTAATTATGTAGCTCTCCCTCCCCCACTCTGGGAATAAAGGCATGAGTTTATGTATGTAACTTTTGTATGAATTTATTTTTGAACTTTTCTAAGTACCTATGTTAACTCTTATTGCAGAAAAAAGTTGGAGTAATAGCTTAGAGTTTTTACATTAAAAGGTATATCGATAAAATGGTAGATAAAAATTCTGTTGGATTTTGCAATCTGTATCTTATTCATACAGAGACGGAAAAATATATTAAGTATATCGATATAAGGTATATCTAGCTATATAGTTTCATATCAATGCTGCTAAATTTTCTCTCAGTGTATTTTATTACGTCTAACTTAATTTTACTTGTACAGTCGGCCAAAAATGTAGTCTACCACCCTTCAGTTGAAGTACATTTGCACGTCACGGTACGACAAGATCGACTTACCCTTGCAATAATAATATTATGACAGTGACAAGTGTCAACCTTAGCGATAAATAGATCTCACAGAAACTTTTGTCAAAACCGGTAGACCACTTTCGTGGCCGACCGTACCTATTAAACTACGCTTGCATTTTACCAAATTCAAATAATGCTTAAAACTCTTAACTAATATAAAACTATAAAGCTTAAGTGAATGCTCTTATAAACTTAATTAATCCAGATTTCGTTGACAGACGCACCAGTTAAGACTGCACCGAGCAAACGTCGAGAGTCCAGTGGCGCCCTGATTACTATTATTGTGTTTTCTAATTAACTAAACAATTTCCTTGCAATCAGACAATAGGTACATTTTTGTAGCGCAAGTAAAAACACAATTTATGGGATACGTAACAAACTTTAATAACAATTACCCTTTGAGTAGTCAGCTTAACGGGAAAAGGTGGCCACTTTTTTCCGTTAAGTTGGTAACTCGAAGGTAAATTGATATTAAACTATGTGATATACCCTATAAGTTGTGTTTTTATTTGTAGTACAAAAACTTACCGACTAATTTCAAGAAAATACTTTAGATTATTATAAAACACAATAATAGTAATGAGGGCGCCACTGTACATCCGGCGTACGCTCGGCGCAGTCTTAAATAAATTACGCAAAATCGTAACAGAATGAAGGTCCATCTTTGCGACACATGGTTCTCCGAAGGTTACAGTCATAACAATCGTCCACGGCTGTCATCGGGCTAAAGCTACGATATTATTAATCACCAACTTCGATAAACAGATGGGGTTCCTAGAAATTTTAGTAGTTTTGTTAACCAAAAAGATAGCATGTCGATACCGTAGTCATATATTTAATTTGTAAATATTGATGTAGTGTCCAGTGCAAACAATAATTAAAAGTAAATACGTGATGAGAATTACTTAGTCTAGTTAGCTTGGTAGCCTATTAGCCTACGAAGCTAACGGTACCGGTTTTGATTGAGTACCCTTTGGGCTAAGTAAATTGTAGCCAATATTATAAAGCCTTATTTCATTCACATTTTGTGTTTTTAGGGTTCCCTAACCAAAAGGTAAAAACGGGACCCTATTACTAAAAGACTTCACTGTCCCTCTGTCTCTCACCAGGCTGTATCTCATGAGCCGTGATAGCTAGACAGTTGAAATTTTCACAGATGATGTATTTCTGTTGCCGCTATATCAACAAATACTAAAAAAATATTAAAATAAATATTTATTTGGGGCTCCCATACTGAAAACGTGATTTTTTCGCTGTTTTTTGCTCGATATTAATAACGGAAACAGGTATAATCACTATCATCACTTCATCACTACGTATTATAAAACAAAGTCGCTTCCCGCTGTCTGTCCCTATGTATGCTTAGATCTTTAAAACTACGCAACGGATTCTGATGCGGTTTTTTTTAATAGATAGAGTGATTCAAGAAGAAGGTTTTTATATATAATAAACTTTGTTTTATGTACGGGTGTTACAGAAAACTCACATAAACCGAAGCGAAGCGAGGGCGGGTCGCTAGTAATTAATAAAAAAGGTTATAATTATAATGTAGTGTGTAATGTTGTATTATGTAAGACAAACCTGAGGACTAAGATGGATTCCTTATGCAAGTAATTCTACCGGTCAGTTTTCTCTCCGTCTAACAATTAAATGTAAGTCACATAACACAACCTATAGAAAAACCAACACATCATCACTATCATCATCACTACATAGTATAAAACAAAGTCGATTCCCGCTGTCTGTCCCTATGTATGCTTAGATCTTTAAAACTACGCAACGGATTTTGATGTGGTTTTTTTTAATAGATAGAGTGGTTCAAGAGGAAGGTTTTTATGTATAATAAATTCTGTTTAATGTGCGGGTGTTACAGAAAACTCACATAAATCGAAGAGAAGCGAGGGCGGGGTAATAACGCATTATTGTCCGCATCACGTAACTGCACTACAGGATAATATGAATATTTCCTTAAGTCATTTAATTGTATTTTTATTATGTGCATACATACTTATATTTATACTAGCTAAGTACATTATTCTGACTAAATAATAAATCAGACATACAATGAGTCACAGAGTTAAACAGCAAACAACTATATTAATTTAGTCAGAACTCTGTCGCAATTTAGTTTTTTGTGGCCCGCTATTGACATAAATTGCCTATAAATAATCTTTAAAAATTAAATTAGATACCGTGCGTGACCCTTTTATTTCTTTTGTACTGCTGAATGGATTATTGAAATGAATGACCCTTCTACTTTATTTAATTCAATACCATTTCATTTAATAACTAAGGTTTGTCCTTGAAACTGCGTATAAGTAAGTATAAAAGTTTTAGAAAAAATTATGCTTCGGTATAATAGTGACTAGAAATATGCTTTTAATTCTCAATGTTATTTTATATAATTCCTATATGAACATAGAGAGGATTATTTATTAGCTGTTTTATTCTTTTAAGACAATCTTTTGGAAATCTAACATTATAAAGATTATTACGAGTTAAGGCTACATAATATTGCAGTTTTTTATATTCTTTTTTTTATTACAATACATATCCATAAGACGCTATCGAGGTCCCAACAAATATTTTACGATTACGAGTAAACCATGAGGTCTAATATGGCTGCGTTTATCACGTGACAACATGTGTATAAAACATCCGTCATTTTCTGACACGTATATAAGTAAGAGAAAGACGGATGCTTATATGTTGTCACTCGATATACGCAGCCATATTAGACCCCCAGATAACTTTTATTTCATTCAAATTTGTGCATTAATATGGCAAGAACAATTTGATCTTAAATTATAATTTATTTATTTATGTGTTTGTGTGTGTTAGAGAATAAAGGCGTATAGTATTGTTAGGCGATGGGCTTGCAACCTGTCACTAATACACTGGTAAACATCTTAGCCTAAGTGTGCAAAATGTGGTTACAGAATTATCAACAAGTTTGAGTTGTTGGTAATTCTGTAGCTCTGCCTACCCCACTCTGGGAATAAAGGCGTGAGTTTATGTATGTATGTATGTGTTATGTTACACCAAGCATTAAGCCGTCAAACTCTGGAATAGTCAACTCAATAACGGCACTTCCTGTGGGATTCCATGTTTAATTATAAATCCACTAATGATCCAGTTTTAGACTGCATACTTGTAGCGCGGAGACATGTCCCATATTAACTAGCTCTCAAATGCATTTATTGCTCAACATTCGTTTTCATTCAGAATTTGAGAAATTTCCCCATGTTACCCCAGGTCATAAAATGTTTTTTTTTGTTATTTATAACTTATTTAAGTTCCCAACGTTCCTTCTTAGCAATAAAGTTTAGTAATAATAATATTTATTGGCCAAGTAACAATACATTACATTTAGCAAGTCAGGTTTGGTACATATTTTCCTTAAAAATAACATGCATCTATATTATAACATTTATAGCTCTAGTAAACATTTACTTCTAAGTAGATCCATGTATTCATTGATGGAGTAAAATGGGTTTTGTTGAAAGAATACTTTAATTTTCTTTTTAAAATCATTAAGTGACAACTCAGTTACCCTGCAGGGCAGTAAATTGTACATATTAATTTTAAGTGGAATCCCTTGTTTATAACATTTCTTAGTTCTCGTTTTAGGTACGCATAACTTATATTTATTTCGTGTGTTAAAATTGTGGACGTCTTTCCTTGTTTTCATAATATCTTTTTGTGTATGGATTTCTACTAAGCTGCTAAATATATACAATGAAATAACTGTCATTATTCCATCCTTTTTGAAGAAAGGAAAAGTAAAGTGAGTTAAAAGACAATGGATTAAACTGCATGCATTATTTGGAATATTTTTTACTAGGGAGAAGCTTAGCCTCGCAATGTAATTCTGGATTAAAATAAGAAAAAACTGTAGACAGATGAATTCGTTTAAATCGCTTACTTAGTTAGGCAAGAGGAATATTTCAATATGCTTATCGTAAGGATAAATTTTGTAACTTTGTTAAAGTGGCCTTGAGGCATATTTACTGTATCAAACGTAACTCAACAATTTGTGATGCAGACATTAGCTGGAACAAGTCATTTTATGACTACAATTCGGAGTGTTTATCTTACAAAATGTTGAAAGCAGATTCAGTAATAGTAAGTATTTGTTGAAAACACCAACAAAGACCTGGGATTTGTTAAAATGTTAGAAAATTTGAGCTAGCTTCATTCAAATTAAGAGATATGGCAAAAAATGTTGACTTTACTTCAGATAAATCTAAGTAACATTTTACGTTCCCAGCAGACAAATGAAAAAAATATGTTACAAACATTTAAATCAATTTTAATTATGCACCTATTTTTTATAATAACTGCTAGGTACTTATAAATAGGTAAGTATACTCGTACTAATCGGCTATTAACCTAAAGCAAATAACTAAAGAGTTCTTGCTTCTGGAGGACTAAGAAAGTTTTTACCGAATAGGTACTCGCTAAGACCGATAAATAGTGGAAGAAATAAGGATATCACTAGTTTTGTAAAAATGCTATAAATAAGTATATTATATAGCTTCTTATTCAGCTCTGATAATTTTAATCTTCCCACTTATCGGGAAATTGTAAATACTTACCGTAAAGTGCGAATTGAACTCCGGGGTGGATTAAAAAGATTAAATACCATGACGTCAATGATAATGATAAGCTATCATTTACAACTAATGATGAATTTACTTCTTTGTCATTTATCCTTTTTGTCCTGTATCGGAACCACTGTGCGACCGGAAATATTTGGGCGCGTTATTATCCATATGTATCTAACTATTGGTTGATTACAAAAAATGTGATGAACATTTTCAACTTATTTATAGTTGGTCAGGGTGTTTTTTTCTTTTATGCTGCGAACGCCGCAAAAAAAAACTGAGAAAATTATTATTAAAAAAAAGAAACCCACCTTAAAAACAAAAAGAGCCCCTCGGGTCCAAATCACAAAAGAATATCCTTAAAACCGAGCACCACTGTCACTGTAATTTTATTTCGATATTTTCGCGAGTGTTCGGAGGGTCGAGAGACGTGCGTCTAGCGCGGTTGTCGCGAGTTAACTGGGGACGGAGTGAGCTACAGTGGCCGTCGGCGCAGCGCGGGCGCAGCGTGGCGTAGGGTTGCCTTCCAAGGGCTAGCCCAAAGCTTTTTTAATTTTGTTTATTAATAAAATAAGTGATTGAAAGAAAGCCAAGTCCACAGGGGTTATTTATTAAATTTATGTAAGGCATTGACATGTTATTTTACTAATTATTTTAATACTTACTTTCAAATGTATGGCGGCTGGTTTTTTAAAAAACAAAAATTAAATAAAATTAATACAAGTATTTGCTCATAAAAAAAGGGTGATTTTATAATGAATTATATATAACGTTCGGTACAAAGTTACTAATTTAATAATAAATAATGAATTCATCATAAGTAGGCACTTGAATAAATACTTTAAATTTCGAATGAATTTGTATGACAACGTTTGTACTAATAATTAGAATTAATCTTGACCTAATTATTTTATGGGTCAAGATTTGTTTCATAAAAATTACTCATTTCAGGATAATTTATAATAAATCTTCTTTCTCGTAACTTGTTACTACTTATTAGTAGTATTACGAAGGAGACAAAAGTATATTTGAAAAGATAAAAGTTATCAACAAAGGACAGGCTTTGTTTTGAAGGGCTTCATTTAAATAAATTAAACTATCATTAATATCTTCATTACCTATATTTTTTTTAATAATAAAATTAATAAATGTAATTCTCAAGTCCTTGATACTTCATTGAAAAAAAAAATTCAAACATCATACAAAACTTTCTAACTTATTAATTTCATATAAATATTGTGTGTGTGTAATACAAAAACAACCCGGCAACATGCGCGCGCGCCGCTGACCTTGGCGAGAGCAGTCCCGAGATACATCTAAATGGTGTTTTTGCTTCACTTAATTTGGAGGCTTCATTCGGGTTCGGTGCCCTTGGAAGTGAATGGGTATAAAACATTTTATTTACTTGTTTTATACTAAAAAAACAAATAAATGTGGCAAAATTAATAATGCTGGTGGAAGGATGTTTTTATTTGTTTTTTTAACGTTTATTTAATCAGTCTATAAATATTTTATAAGATTAATTTATTTTATTCCGACATAGGTACATAAAATACCAACGACATTGAAATAAAACAGAAACAACTTCAGCAAACAAGTATTTGTTAAATCTTAATCCCCTGTCCAAACAAGTCAATATAATTGAAAAAAATAACAACTGTTTTACGTTCATACCTAAGCGATGTCAACATATACTTAGTTTACAATAATAAAAAGCTACGGAATGAGAAAAAACCTTGATAAATTCTCAAAAGTAGCGGAAACAAATTCCATACATCTTCCATACATGTAACAGATAGTTAAATTATAATTGCGAGTACGACGGCATAACGTGAATCTCGGTATTCGCACAAAAACAGCTCCCAGCTGATTTCCCTCGCATTACCAGCAAAACAATAGATAGCTATAACCTATAATTTTCTCATACATAACAGTTGTATAGATGAATCGAATCTTTAGATTCGTTATAATTTACTGTTGTACGGGTTGCTACCTAATTAAGAACGCACGCCCTAACATTTAATATATTTGTACGACATAGACATATCCTATAATCTGTGTGTACGATTTGAAGGGACAACTTAAGATGATTGTAAGGCTGAAATCAAACAAAAACAACAAAATGCTAACGTTTATTTCCCTTAAACCTAGTTCGAAATTTACGATTTTTGAATCAGTTGTTGATATTATGAAACACTGGGTCTATACATTTTCCTTCTTCAGAAAATATCTCTTGAAATAACCAAATTGAAAAATAGCAATCACGAAAAAGTAAAAAGCATTTTTGTATAATAAGTACAATATAGTTCAAAATTGAGGAAATCGGACTTACATGCATAATTAACTACAAAGCAATATTTAATCACATTTTTTCACGTTAAAACAACATCAATCTCTTGCCATATAATAAACTTCGTCAATAATAAACCTATTATTCCTTATAAATTGGAAATGAAAAAGGTTAGGGTAGAGACTTAAGGAACGACGTGCCCCGTACAATAAGTCCGCAGGTATAAAATACAAAAGGTTCCGTACTAAAAACTATTAACGTCCGTAAACGTTTATTATACCAGTAAAATGTTTAATTTATGTGAGAAAATAATGTGAAGGCAACAGGTAAGAAACCTTTGAGATTTACTTCAGAGCCATAAATTGTTATTGTACACTACATACTTGAAATTAATATAAAATTACTTGATAGTTTAGTTTAGTTTATTTATTCATAAATACATACATTAAATCACGCCTGTTTCCCAGAGGGGTAGGCAGAGACCACTTCTTTCCATTTGCTACGATCTTGACAAATTTCTTTCGCTTCTTCCACATTCATACATCGAGTCATGCACGCACGTCGGTTTCGGTACTTAAGATTCGGCCCTTTTCCAGTATTTTTCCTATTTGACTCGAAAAAGTTCGCCTAGGGCGGCCCCTTCCGACCCGTCCACTCACTTTCGATCTGTATATCTCTTTCGTCAATCGTCAAACATAAATACTAATAAACAAAGAATACAAAAATAATTAGTAATTATAACCACAACAATTACACATCTAATAAATGGTCACACGTCCGATGTTAATATAATGTACAAGTAATAATAAAGTCAACACAATAATAAAATAAATTTACATTTCCAGTTCCATATATTAGTAGTCGGCCTCTGCATATATTTTGTATGAGTGGGAGTGGGAGGGAAGAGTACGAAATATGTGTTTCCCACCCTTCGCACTGATGTACAGTCGACTACCTGGTCTCTGGCTGATCACTGCTGACTTTACCTTATATGAAAACTAATCAACACGATAATATTACTGACACATTCATCACCATCGGAAGCCCGCGGCACCACCTAATGATTTTAGCCTAACATCCTTTGGCTGGAATTACAGAATTTAATAAACATCTATTGTGTAGATTAGTCAAGTTGGTTTTGGACGGTTCCGTCCGTTTCCCAAAACACCCGTTTCAAAATAACAGTTTCTTTAAATGACCGTAGACCAAAAGACCCGGTTCTCACCGTATCAGTTTGTCAAAACACCCGAGAATCTGTATATCTCTTTCGTCAATCTTCTTTCATCCATCCTTTCCAAATGACCGAACCATCGAAGCATGCCCTTTTCAATCTTAGTCACTAAATCTTCTTTTAATCCACATTTCTCTCTGACTTTTTCATTCCTTACTCTATCAATCAGTTTTACACCACACATACTACGCAAAGAGCGCATTTCAACTGCATTTTATTATTATTATTATTATTATATTATTATGTTTACACAACTTAGACTTTTATAATAATTAAAGAAACCTTTCCTATGGTAAAAAGCCGTTTTAGGCGAAATGATTGTAGCCTACCCACACAAAAGGACTAACAACTCTATGCCCCTTTATGTCCACCTTACACTTTATCTCCCATTACCATCGTGTATTAAACTTTTATGTTACAGACTTGTTTAATTTAAACTACTTGACCCTTAAGGGTCACCGCTTACTAAGACACCCTTGACCCAATTCCCCGCCGTATCTACGCGTGTGCGCATCTACGACATAACGCGCGCGCCGCTTCGCGGAGACGATTTTCCTATTGTCATCGATTAGAAAAGCGTGGGATGGCGGGAAAACTAGCTTTATTGAGCTTTGTTAAGTTTTCTTGAATTTGTAGAGGGGGGGGGCGATGCTTTAACGATTATTGTACGTCATACACGTTATGTCATAAGTTCATAATAGTACGCAGAAAATAATGAAGAAACGTGTGTAGGTATTTGTGTATCTGTATGTCGCATTGTTACGTAATACGACAAAACGGATGAACTGATTCCGTTTTTTTTTTTGAAATTGAAACCTCGTTTTACTTTAATATGATGACAGTGACAAGTGTCAACCTTAGCGATAATTAGATCTCAATGATGATTTTGTCAAAACTGGTAGACCACTTTCTTGGCCGACTGTACTTTCATTTCAACCACACACCGACTGTCTCGCTTCCCTGGGTAGTGATTTTCTGAATAACGACGGTCGGACGGACGGACGAGTGAATGTCCAAGCGGCGAGTTTAAGTAGTCCCGTCAGTGCGAACAAAACATATTTTCAATTAAGCAGCCTTATACGTTCGATCCATCGGCAGAAACCATGCTGCTAAATTAAAAATGCACGCGCTACAATGTGTTTTGTTCGCTCTGACGGGACTACCTAAACTCGCCGCTGCGATTTCGCTCGTTCGTCCGCCCGTCCGTTGTTTTTGAGAGAATAACACCCCAGAAGTCTGAAACAATGCCACAGAACTTATGATAAGGGACCATTATCAATACGAATATGATATCGCATGTGTCACTTTATTTACCGTTTCCTTACTTCTATTTATAGATACACTTGTTTTCGAACCGCGTGGGATATCAAAGGCGTCATTGAATCGTAACTAATTGAATGATAATAATTTCAACAATATGTATTTTACAAAACATGAATAACACATAAAAGTTAAGTAGGTAAATGGGAAGTGACAGCTTTACATTATCGTAACATCGCATTGTGTGATACTAAGTACACACTTAAAGTAAAGGGTTTTCTTGGCCACCTGATGGCAAGTGGAATCTGTGACTACAACCTAAAGACTGCAATCCTAAGACCTCAAACAAGGACTAAGGCGGATTGACTCTATGCTAGTAATTTCACCGGTTATCTTATGCCGACACCGAAACACAACAATGCGAACACTGTTGCTTGGCGGTTGCTTAAAGATAGCAATCCGGACAAAGTAGTTTAAATACGATATCGTTTTTAGCACCTAGAATATCAAACTAAAACGCAAATGCAAACTAAATTAAACCTAGTACAGATGTAGTGAAATCCTTCCCATAGTTTTTGTCAGATAAGTTCGTATATATCTTGCTTTCTCAATTAGCTTATTGATGGGTACTGAAGCTAATTGAGAAAGCTATATAAATACGAAGTTACCGGATAAAGCGATGGGAAAGGATTATTCATCTAAATCTGTAAAAAAAATAACACGTCATTTTGTAGCCGCCGGTTTTTCCGCCCAGCAACTAACACGAACGGGGGCGGGCGGTGTAGACTGGGCGGGCGGCGTCACGCTACGACACTCAACTTAGTGACTCATTGCACATAAACTGCATGTTTTATAGTGTCGTGACTCACTTTAAATCTTCAGCAGTTGCTGAATCACTCTGTTTTTTAAATTTGAATGAGGCCAACTACTGAATTCTTTAAGACTAGCAAAATGTCTGGTGACAATTGTATATTTTGATAGCATCAAAACTAGCTAAGCCGAATAACATGCTCAAAATGATCTAGATACGACGTATTCTCTTGACAATAGAGTCGAGTGCAGATCATTTTGACCTCTTCGGTTGCGTAGCTACTTCTGCTGCTGACTGTACCACACGTGTCCGCTCTGTTACGAAAACGCTATATATCATGTTTGTACAAAATTTCTAGACGTTACTTAAAGACTTTAAAAGTGTCCTAGAATGTTTAAAACCGTAGTGTTTTTGTTTTTTTTTTATATAATGGTATAGAAATCAAAAAAATTGTACTTATACTATATTTGAAATGTGAAATGACTAGCATAGAGGCATTCCATCTTAGTCCTCAGGGTTGGCAACGCATTTGCAGTCTTAGGATGCGAATGTCTATGGGTCACAGTTTCCACTTACCATCAGGTGGACTATGTGCTCGTTTGTCTTCTCTAAGCCATAAAAAAAAAAAAAAAAAAAAAAAAAAAACTGTTTTTCCTGCTACTGATGCTGTGCCCTACATGGCTCACATATCATGAACATTGTACAGTATACCTATGATTGTACAAAACATCTGCAAAATGTGGAATGAAATGAATGTATTGAGTATTGCGCGATGGCCAGTAAGATCACCTGGTAGAATCCCCTACCTATTGATTTTGTACGTGGGTCCTATCAGGTGATCTTGCTGGCCATCACGCAGTATTGAGTATTACAGTTTTTTGCCTTCAAACCACTTAACAAACGCCACCAGCAATTTTGAAAAACACGATGACATACTATAAAGGAAATTGATTCCTAGACCATTATGGATATGTCACAGTGACGTAATCAATCAAAACCTATGACTTATGATTTTATTTACAGTGTCACTTTAACGTGGTTCAAAACGGGAATCAATTCCCTTGACTACCTGTATGAAATGAATAAATAATACCAACATACATATTAACCCATCTCGACCATCGACCGTGCTACGTTTGTCGCATAATTGCAAGTGCATAGTTCATCGACCCCCCCCCCCCCCTCCGTCCCACATGCAGCATGCAACAGAATCTTGGAAATCGAGGTGCTTTGGCGATGGGCCAGCGTGGACCACCTATTTATTGTGGGTAACGTGTAGTGATGAGTAAATTGTGTAACAAAAAGCAAGATTTGAGACGCGACCACCCCTGGAGCATGTGGTTCCCCAATGGAATCCCTAATCGTAATTTATTCGAATTTTCGTTTATCCTAAAAACCCTTTTCCGGTAAAATTTTAAAATAGTACCAATGACACTAAACCTAGTCATGTCTTTAATGGCGGAACATGTAAATGGCAATGCTGCAGTTCAAAAAGCCTGGCAAAGCTATGTTTTTTTTGTTATAAGTCCCATGTTCTAGTATTATAATAAGACTCCCAAGGTTCATTTATTCTTCGGAGCAGGGGAGGGGTAGGACTATACGACAATATAATGCTGCAAGCCCCCCTGTTCGGCCTAATCATTGTCAACAGCATGACAAGCTACGCTTCGTACTTAAGGTAGTATGATAGTTCTCCTCAAAAAACCATCAATTTCTGCGTAGGAAAATCCACTGCTGCATTTTTATATCGGATATATGTATAACTATAAAAACCGGGCAAGAGCATGTCGGACCATGCTCAGTGTAGGGTTCCGAAGCCGTAACGACAAACACAAAAAACTATCTCAAAAATCAACATGTATGAACCAATTTTCTATTTAAAGTTATTTGGCGCTGTCTTAGATGATTGTTAGTAGGTATAAACACTTTAGTCGCCTGTATCTCAGGAACTAATCATGTCTACTTAGCCGTGATAGTTTTCCTTTAAAATTCGTTATATGCACTTTCGTTGAAGATTTTTTTCAGATTTTTAGTACTTGTAGTTTTGGCTGTAGGGGGGGGGGGACACTTGACTCTAACAAAAAATAGCGCTTTAAAGCTTAATATTTCATAAACGGATCCCTTAATCGAAAAATTGTTTTCATTAACCCGCAATATTTTTGAAAGACCTATCCAACGACACCCCACACTATGGGGTAGGCAAGAAAAAAAAAAGACATCCCCACGTTACGTGTAGGGGAGGTGCATTAAAAAAAAATATTTTTCAAAATTTTATTTTACCACTTTGTTGGCGTGACTAATATGTACATTCATGCCAAATTACAGCTTTCTAGTACTATGAGTCTCTGAGCTAGACTGGGGACGGACGGACGGACGGACGGACGGACATGGCGAAACTATAAGGGTTCCTAGTTTGACTACGGAACCCTAAAAACCAATGCTGTGCCAGGTTTTTCACATTGCAGTATTTCCATTTCGTGTTCCCCCTTTAATGACGTTACTATATACATTATATATATTTATAACTACTAATATAATAAATAAATAAATAAAATAAAATGATTCTTTATTTAGGTACCAACCCATCAATTCATTAACAATACTACAAACATATACTACACTATACACTATACTAGGATTAAGTTTAAGATCACGATCAGTTGACCCTCTAAGGCCCGTATTTATAAACTCATCTTGGCTGAGATGCGCGTAACAAGATACGTCAAAGTAAACGTCAAACCATAGAACACTGTCATTTTTGACACATCTCAAGACGAGCATTAGAGTTGAGATTAGTTTATAAATACGGGCCTAAGCCACTAGGAGATGGACATAAGGGTAACATTGAAGTCGGTCAGCTACCGAAAAAGCTATACTAATATTATCAAGCTGAAGAGTTTATTGGTTTGTTTGCTTGAACGCGCTAATTTAGAAACTACTGGTCCGATTTGAAAAATTATTTCAGTGTCAGACAGCCTATTAATCGAGGAAGGCTATATAGGCTATATATCATTCATAAACCGAAGCGAAGCGAGGGCGGGTCGCTAGTAGGTTATAAAGTTCCGCTACACAGAGTTTTTTTTTATACCGAAGCAAATTTTATTTCTATTCCGCCGATTATAAAAGTAAGCAAAAAACCGCATGACGCTGCGAACCGGACTTCAATAGAAATCTTACTAAAGACAACCAGATCGTCAAATCGATTATTCTGAACCCACGCCATGTCAACCATAAGCCACTATTTATCTTTCAACTTTCCATCGATCAATGGAGACATCAATTGGAATCGAACCCAGGACACTTAGTGAGCGGGCTCCGCGATCAATCTCACTTTCTTTCCAATACAAACATACTTGTGTTATAGATATGTTGCAAAATGTATGGCACTAATTACGTATGTTTAAAGACATGATGGAAATATTGTATTATTATTATTTTTATAGGCGTAAAAGGCAAACGAGCTGACCCCGAAATTTATCTTCTCCAGTATTTTAATTGCCATTCGTATTTTTCCCCGTTTTTAATTTTTACCACACGGGAAATTTCCTAATCCCATTTTGGGCTGTAGTAGTTAATCCCCTGAAATTTATTTTCTCTAGTATTTTAATTTCCATTCCGCTTTTTCCCCATTCTTGATTATTCCTGGTCGCATATTTTCCATTCTGGATTAATCCCGGTCGCAAATTTTCCCTTTGTAATTAGGTCTAAATAGTTTTTCAGCAGGCCCGAAGGGCCAGAGCACCAAGAAATAGGAGCTCCGCGGTAGCGTAGCTCCGTCGACTCTGTGAAATTGATTTATGAAACGGCAAAGTTTGCGGCTGGGATTAATCCAGAATGAAAAATTAATACGTAATGGGGAAAAAAAGGAATGGAAATTAAATTACTGGAGAAAATAAATTTCGGGGTATTAACCGCTACAGTCGTAATTAACGTAAAGTAAAAAAAACTCTGTCCAGGTCGATCGAGTGGGTGGTGGTACAAAAGCTGAAAATACACGCCATCAATAAATGTTGTTTTTACGCTCCAACAAGACCACTTCAACTTGCCAGATAATATTTGATGCGTCGTGTACTTAACGAGTTATGTTAGAGAATTAGTCTACCAAATTAATAAGAGTTATTTTATATTTGTTTCATTCGCTTTTACTTTCTATTCAATTGCCATTCAAATTACTATCAAACGTAGTAAGTCCTAGCTCCGGGTCATCGTATTGTCGCGGGTCACAGAATTAATTAATCGTAAGTATTTTGACAGGTCAACCATCGTAACTAGACCTTGCAGTAATCTTCTTTACTATAAAAACAAAGTCGCTTTCCGCTTTTTGTCTGTCTGTATATTCGCTAACTCCTCCTAAACCACGCTTCTGAATTTGATGCGGTTTTGAGGATTTTATGTTATGAATAATACATTCCGGTTTATGTACACTGTACGGGTGTTACAGAAAAAAAAGCTCACATAAACCGAAGCGAAACGAGAGCGGGTCGCTAGTAGATAATATATCCGGAATATGAGGAAGAGTAATAAAGATTAAATAAGATATACTTATTTCTTAATCATTTTAGATATTTTCAATACCGAAATTGTAAATATATTCATACCTAATGTCATCGAGATCATTTAAGCGGCTAAGGGCTGATTTTTCAATCTCCAGATAACACTATCTGTCAGGTAAATTATTGTTCTGTCCTTATCTTTCTTATGACGAAAAAAAAGGACAGAGCTACAATTTACCTGACAGGTAGTGTTATCTGGAGATTGAAAAATCAGCCCTAAGCTAAATAACAAACAAATAGACAGACAAACAGATCGAGTTACTTTCACATATAACATTAGTATGGCCTCTGTGGTCCGCGTTAAATTGGTCGGGTAAAGCCGCGGGCGCGCCTCATTACACGACGTGACTCGATGATCGATGCGTGCGCGCATATCGGCCGTTTGACTCGTGTAGCCATCTCTTTATAATTACATTATACCAGCATCATTGGTCGGTACATATATTATGCAAAAGTATTTGTTTGTTTGTTTTTAGGGTTCCCTAGTCAACAAGGGACGTCAATGTTTGGCAAATAGAATAACCTGTTTAGATAAGGCATTCGTCACCTTCTGACATGTAAATAAATACGAGAGTATAGACGCAGCCATACTTGGCCTGCTGGCAAGCTGACTGAAGATAGGTGACCAACAATAGGAAGCCAGGGGTAGACCATAAATAAATGACATTCCCGGGAATGACAAATACATATGTGATTAAATAAATTAATGAATATCAGGGGGACAATGTCACACCAATTGACCTAGTCCCAAACTAAGCATCTTGGCTTCTACTATGGGTACTAGACAACGACATAAATACTTATGAAAATGAAAGTGAAAATAAAAAAAGGTTTAGTGACGGCACCAATGATGGACACTTTTAGCTGACAGGCACCAGTAATGGACACTTCTCTCTTAATTCAAATGTCATACGGTCCTAAATTAATTGTTGCAAAACAAATGAATAATCCTTATCTTCTATAAAATAAGAATCAGTGTCCATTACTGGTTCCACCCCTATTTATGTTAGAAATTCATGTTACAGGAGGCCTCGCTCTTCTATAATAAGTGATGGGTTATTTAACAAAAACAATCATAAGTATTAAAAGTTCTGTGCTTTAAAATCTAAGCGTGTGTGTGTGTGTGTGTGTGTGTGTGTGTGTGTGTGTGTGTGTGTGTGTGTGTGTCAAGAACAAATATTTGCGCTCATTACACAAATATCTGCCCATTCCGGGATTGAAACCCTTTTGATTGAAAAGAAAAAACGTTAGTACGGTTTGCATCTTGGCCAGGGCCTCAGAAGTGAGTGGAGATGTCGGTAGGGGACGCCTTAGACGCACATACAGTAATCAGATTCGCGATGTATCGAATAAGGGCCAAATCAAAAGCGAAACCGACGTACGTGCAAGAAGAGGTTGATGAATGAAGAGAAAGCGATAGTTTTATGTTGAGATTAGATATGAGCGATCTCTGAAACATTCCTTAACTTTCCTTAACTGCGAAAATTGCAGCTTCTGAAAGTTACATAATTACATGAAAATTAATCTGACACAAGTAAATTCCATTTCAAATTCAAGAAAAGTTCCGATACTTTACGTTGCATGTAACTCTAGTAATTTTCAGAAATATAACGATTTTACTTTGACGACTTTCAGAATATTTCGACAAATAGGTTAAAGTTTCACTATTTAAACTTTCAAAATTTTGCATATCTTTAAGTGCCAGATTCACTTTTGACTTTTACAAGCCGCCTATCACTAGTTGAGATTGGGTCACCTGGCGTAGTCTCTACCTATCCCATTGGGAAACAGGCGTTAAGGCACGCATATAATAGAAGAAAATACCTTTAATGACCGTTGCCAACTTGTAGAATAAAGACAAACCTGCAAATTAGTCTATAGCCAACCAACGCCAGCAATTCCAGGCGTGTCAATAAACGTCAATAAATCGATGATATGACTTCAAACACAACGATCCAATGCCCTTCTAAGAATGGGCATATCATCATTAAATTCCAAAGCTACCTTCCACCCTAGAACTTTTAAAATATGGTCGCTTTTCCAATACAAATTGTACGATAGATGAGCCTTTTCTTCTGAAGAGAATAGTTGTATTGTCCAGTAGAACGGCCATGTATCACACAGACAGATGCTTTCTAGAGTTTCTAGTCTATTGTTTTCGTATTTGCTTAAATAGACTTGGTTTGTTATTAGTTATTAGTAACGTAAAACACAAATGTCACACGTTATTGCAAAATTACTAATAGTGCGGTGTTATTGTTTTTACGGTTGAAAATGCAGTAAGGCTTTTTTCGACATTGTTCAGCGAAATGAAAGGTGGTTGATTGCTATTTGCCACGTCAGTTGAGTACAATTAATATTTAAATTACCATAGAGCTTTGTCGTAATGTCACTTGGAAGAATACGCCGTAATAATTCATCGGATTTCATGCGACAAGGTTCTATGATAGCTTATGGCATCACAATTAGTCTTTAAGCGTACTACTTATAGGGTCGAGGACTACCTAACAGATAAAAATACTTGGCCTAAACCCGAAACTTAGTCAATTATACTTTGTAAAATTGCAAAGTTGTTTGTCTAGGACACCGTTGATGTAGGAAAACATATCAAACTTTTATTTGGTTTTCCTGTGTTATTTTTTTTGTTATTTTTTTCTTTTCTCCCTTTGTATCTCGTAATATTTTTGACATGTTTTCCTGCTGAACTACGCATTATATTTGATATTATAGTTAATTTAATGCTAGACTAAGTAGTATCACTGTAGTATTAAATATGGTTAAAAAATGACTGACTGCTGAGTTTCTTGCAGCGTTTCTTCTCGGCAGTGGTCTCCTCTTGGGAAGCATTGGTAGATTCTTGACGTGTAAAAGTGCCTGTGCGGCCTACTTACTGAACAAATATCTTTTATCTTTTATATTTTTTTATCTTTTAACCATTCTTGTGCTACTTAGTAGTCTATAGTCACGTCTTAAAAATATTTAAACGAAAACAGCTCCATTTTACTCTGTAAAACCATACCTTATGACTGCTTATAACATGTTATCGTATTGTCAACGTTATGATAGCTCCTATTTAGTGTTGGATGGAGCATGGCAGCCTCATTAAAAACAATACGATAACATTATGGTTTTACCGAGAAGAACAGAGGGGTTATTATGACATAGTTATGCAATTCTGTTTCCGCTGAGAGAAAAGGACAGAGCTATATAACTGCCATAGCTCTGTCCCTTACACTCACCGTAAAATGAACTGCATAGTTGTCATAATAACCCCCCAGAGCCCTAGGGTTAAGGATGATTGTTTTACCATCGATTTTACCAAACTGGAATCAGAGTTACTCCGAGATTAGTCTATACAAATTCGGCGTTTAATCTAGGTAATAGACCTTATTCTCGTTTGGTCGAATCCGCCCTTAGGGGTTAGGTAGGAACATGGCTTATTGGGTGCGCCAAAGTTCATATAAAATTGCAAATTAGATTATTGGAACGTCGAAAATGTATCTCATATAATTTTACAACCTAATGATCAGTCTTCATACTCTTCATTTTTTTTTTAATAATAAATATCGGAACTTGTAATCATCTGAACTTATAACGCCAATATTCATGGAACTGTACACTTTTCAGAAAATCTTAAATATCTTACGTGTAGATAAAAGAACAGAAAGAAAGTGAGTGGACGGGTCGGAAGGGGCCGCCCTAGGCGTACTTTTTCGAGGCAAATCGGAGAAATACTGGAAAAGGGCCGAATCTTAAGTACCCGAAACCGACGTCCGTGCATGACTCGATGTAGGAATGTGGAAGAAGCGAAAGAAATTTGTCAAGATCGTAGCAAATGGAAAGAAGTGGCCTCTGCCTACTCCTCTGGGAAACAGGCGTGATTTAATGTATGTGTGTATGTAGATAAAAATAGGTTACATTAGGTTAGATTTATAAAAATCTAAAAAAATAACAGTTTTTTGGAAAAATGCATTATGAGTTGCGATAGTTATGACTCAAAAACGAAAGAACAAAAAAGTACGAGCAAAATTTTTCAGAGTAATTATGAGTATAGTCACAAATCGTTATTTGTGTAAGAAATCAAAAGAAAAAAATTATATGAGCCAATATGGACCCGGCTTATTGACGACAGAATACGCAAATAAATAATTTCTGTTACACCTATCGCGAAACAGCATTATTCGGATTGTTATGTTCCGGTGTGTTAACCACGTGTTTACAATCTTAAGATTCTAGTCTTGAGAATGCGAAAACTATGAATTTATGGGCTACAGAACCCGCTTACCGACCCTCAAGTGGCCTGTGTGCTCGTTTCCATAAAAAAAAAATCACGCATTTGTTTATGTTTACATAGTAAAAAAAAACCCGCCAAAGCTAACCACAAAAATCCCTATCATTTCCACTTAGGTAACATTAACCATTTCTTAGATAGCAATCCAATAATAGCAATGAAGATGCAATTTTAAAACCGACATTTACTATCTGACACTTGCACTTAAATATTAAGTGCATCGGCGAGAATGCAATAAGACGTTTAGGAGCCGGACAGGAATAGACAGACCGACGGACACGTTAATAGAACTGCAGTTCAAGTGCAGGAATGCATCGACGCTGTTGCTGGTTGCAGCTAGAGTGATACTTAGCCTTATTTTTATTTCCTGTAACTTGCTTATTTATTATATATTATATGTATTAGTATTATTCCTCCTTTTTCTGGGCCCAAGCTTATTTCTCACCAAATTGCATCACAACCGTTTCAATGGTTCAGTCGTCAAGACGCTAGACGTATCAAGTAGACAGACATACAAAATTACTTTCGTATTTTTGATATTAGTAGCTAAGGACTCATACATACATACATTAAATCACGCCGGTTTCCCAGAGGGGTAGGCAGAGAACACTTCTTTCCATTTGCTACGATCTTGAAAAAAATCTTTCGCTTCTTCCACATTCATACGCACGCATAAATACGAATGCATAAACAGCATATATATGCATATGACTAGCATAGAGGCATTCCTTCTTAGTCCTCAGGGTTGGCAACGCATTTGCAGTCTTAGGATTGCATTGCAGTCTTGTGAATGCGAATGTCTATGGGTCACAGTTTCCACTTACCATCAGGTGGCCTGTGTGCCCGTTTGTCTTCTCTATGCCATAAAAAAAAAAAAAAAAAAAAAAAAAAACAGCTTGAAATAGTATGTTTTAATACACTATTACAATCACTTTTTTTCATTGGATATCATTTGATTGTTGTAATTTATTAGAAAATGCCATCCCAAATTTAAAATAATCATGTCATCCATAAAATGTCTGCTAAATAAATAAAGACATTAAAACAAAACTATTGGGTCAAATGCAAAATTAATGAAATTGGTGTCTTCCCTATTCTTTCGAATTAGAAAGTAAGAACCGTGAGTAAATTTTTTTCGTCAATCCCAATTGCGATTGCGAGTGCGTTAAGCAATAGCATTGATGATACGGATCGTGCCCGTCTCCTCGCTGTCTCAGCAGGCGAATCAGGTCACTGGCTCAATGCTCTTCCTTCCCGCAATATAGGCACAGTCTTAGACCCAAGCTGCTTGCGCATTGCAATAAGCTTGCGGCTTGGAGCTAGAATATGTGAACCTCATACTTGCTCGTGCGGGAAGGGAGTGAGTGAGCTGGGTCGACATGGCCTTTCATGCTCTAGAAGTGCCGGCCGTTTGTACCGCCACGGCACAATTAATGATCTGATCCGTCGTTCGCTTGCCACTGCCTCTGTACCAGCTGTCCTGGAACCAGCAGGTTTGCATAGAGACGACGGAGCTACTTTAGTGCCGTGGAAACTGGGTAGGGCACTGGTGTGGGACGCGACATGTGTTGACACATTCGCCCTGTCCCACGTACAGTCAACCCGTAATCGAGCCGGTGCAGCAGCTGATCAGGCCCAAACCATCAAGCGCCGCAAATATTCATCTTTATTAAATAATTACGAATTTATGGCGCTTGCAGTAGAGACTATGGGACCTTGGTCAGCCGATATGAAAAGTTTTATAAAGGCCCTATCATCCCGGCTCATAGACGCCTCCGGAGATCCTAGAGCTGGTTCTTACCTCTCCCAAAGGATTGGGCTAGCTATCCAGAGAGGTAATGCAGCCAGTGTTATAGGGACTATGCCGCGCGCGGACCTGCTAGAGGGGGTATTCTTTTTGTAGTGGTGATTTTTATTTTAATCTTTAATTTTTCAGTAGCTTAGTTTTATTTTAATTAAAATAAGTTTAGTTTTTAACTTTGAATTGTAGATACGATTGTATTGTAGTATTACAATAAAATTGTTGTTATTATAAAAAAAAAAAAAAAAAAGCAATAGCTCCTCTGGTCAAGGAATCGTTTTCCTTTACTGTATCTGTTATTATTATTGAAACACTTTTCAACGTATCATTACGGAGAATTTTCATTTCATCCAAGCGCATTTCCGCATGAGTAATAGTTTAGTAGCCAAATCTAACCTCACTGAACCTACATAATGACCCCCTTACTAATAAACGTTGAGTAACGGTGGTATAGCTATACAATGTTTTGTCCTTATCTGTCATTGGGACATTTGAATTTGACAAATAAAGACAAAACGTTGTATAGCTACACCACCGTTACTCAACGTTTATTAGTAAGGGGGTGAATGTTTAAGATGTCCTGAAAACATTGTAGTTTCAGCAGAAAATAGCGTTTGATGACATGAAATTCAATGAACTGATATTGAAATTCGATAATGGGTTACTATAAACTCCAAAAACAACATATATTTGAACTTTCTGCAACCTCTAACCGCAACAATTAGGCGTGTTTAAACAGACAGACATGAAAATTAGTCGCATTAGCGCGACATAGAGTCCTCGGGCCGTTATGTGCTGCGGTCTTAGTTGCGAGGGAACAGCGGGCAGGAAAGAGAAAACAAAACTAATACGATGCAATCTGATAGAGATGTATATGATACTTTACTACTAGGTATATACACACGAAAAAGTTATTTAAATGCACTGAAGGACGACCTAAGTTCGCTGGTTAATAAGTCTTGCTCACTAGAATCGAGTTTGACGTTCGTTGGCAAATGTAGGTTTTTAAACGTAAAGGGGTTTGGGTAAAAGTGTTGTCATTTGTAAAAGTCATACATTTTCAAGGTGAACGGCCATTAGTAAAAGTAGTAAATTATGATAGAATAATTCAAATTAAACATGTTTTGTTATCTAAAGTAATAGTCTTAAGTGCATCGGAGCCGAGATATTTAACATTCTTACCTGGGCGTACTTTTAGTACCAAAAACTGCACACTTAAATCTTAAATATCTCAGCTTCGATATAATTAAACGCCATAAATTATATATAATTATCTATTTGGTCCTCTAAATAACTATGTAAAAATCATAGGTGGCCGCTGAAAAAAAAATGACAATATTCTGCAAACAAATTTACCTAATGCCTTTTTAATATAAGGGATGATTGATCTGAATTGGCCCCATTTCATAGATAAATGGCTACCCACCTTCGCTTTGTGTGAGTTTTCTGTAAAACCCGTGCCTACACAAACCAGAATTTATTATAAAGATGACGAATTATTACAAATATGTCAAAAAATACCTTACATACTCACAAATGTTCACATTTATAATTTATAACATTACTAGGATAACCTTCGATGTCGATGAGGATAACATAATAGTCGTGGAGTCTGTGACAGCTGGTGCGCTCGCAATCGCAATTGTTTTCATTTTGGCAGTCCGAAGGCGAGTCTGCTTACAAAATGAAAACGATTATTCTACTTTGAAGTCGATTGTGATTGCGAGTGCGTTAGGCGATAGGCCAGCTATACTGTATCGCTTCACACTCATGGCTTGTACACGACAATGAGCCTACTTCCCGCGTCCACTAATCCGTTACTCGCTAAACAATTACATCGCCACGCTCGACGCTGGTGCAGAAGTTCCTCGAGATATTAGCATATTCAAACATCCTGGATATTGGAAAGACTTTCTCTGGGTCAAAGGACATTCTTACATAGTGCCTATTACATCAAATAAAATTAAAATACGTAAAGAAATGAAAAAGGAATAAAGATAAAAGATAAAAAAAGATGAAATATGTTTATTCAGTAAGTAGGCCGCACGAACACTTTTACACGTAAACAATCTACCAGCGCTTCGCAAGAGACCACTGCTGAGAAGAAACGCCACAAGAAACTCAACAGTCAGTCGTTTTTTTTAACATACAATTATAAAACTTAACCTAGCATTACACAAAACAATGAGTAGGTATAACATACAATAAAATAAAATAAAATAAATAAACATAAGGGGACAATCCTTACAACAATTGACCTAGTCCCAAACTAAGCTCTAGGCTTGTAATATGGGTACTAGACAACGATATAAATACTTATATAGAGAAATATATACTTAAATACATAGAAAACATCCATGACTCAGGAACAAATATTTACGCTCATCACACAAATATCTGCCCTTACCGGGATTCGAACCCAGGACCACTAGCTTCGTAGGCAGGGTCACTACCCACTAGGCCAGCACGTCGTCAAATAAGAAGTAAATAAATTCAAGAGTAGTTGAGCAAGAAAATAAGTGACTATGGGCACCGATGGGAATGAAGGCTTGTAGTACTGTTAGGCGATGGGCTTGCACCCTGCCACTAATACGCTGGTAAACATCTTAGCCTAATTGTGCAAAATGTGGTGACAGGATTAACAAAAAGTTTTTAGATTTGAAGGTAATTCTGTAGCTCAACGGCCCTAGTATGGCTGCGTCTATATCGCGTGTCAAATGTGGATAAAGCATCCGTCACTCTCATTCTTATTTACATGTCAGAAGGTGACAGATGCCTTACACAAACTTTATTACGCGATAAACGCAGCCATATTAGGGCCCCTGCCTACCTCGCTCTGGGAACGCACGCGTGAGTTTATGTACCTATATTATGTATGAAAAAGGAAAATATTAGACGTGCTGAAATTGTGGCAGATTAAATAATAACTAAACTATGTACGTCACCCCATCTACGTTTTAAAGTCAAAAAATATAGTTATAACTACCCATTTACATATAAGCATTATGTTACTAATTATAAGACTGAAATTAATTCCAATAGACGTAACGTTATTGTCCGTTTAATACTCGTACTCGTTCTTATTTGCAACAAGTTATAACTTCTTTTAGATTGTGTCCCTCCTCACCCCTTAATCCCTACTCACCCCATTTTACGGTACTCAAAACTTTACCAGAAAACACAACAATTTTATGTCGTAACCAATTTAACCATCAATTCTATTTTTATACCATTAACAACATTATTTCTCCGTAAATATCTCCAATGAAGTGACAAGCACCGTTCGCGACATATTCCTGACTAACATATTCTTGTAATTCCACGTGACGTATCGACCTAGACCTACTTGGGCAAATGACGCCCCCCGCGTCGCTGCGCGCGCGCGTCTCACGCGTCGATCGACGATCGATATACTCATACTTATATCACTACGCGAATAATGAGTAAAAAAACTGGTCAAGTAGATAGGTACACAGTTGATATTATTATGTATGTATGTATGTAGACACTTTACTGTACAAAAGAAAAAAAAAAACAATACACGAATATTACAAAAAAAAAAGGCGAACTTATCCCTTTAAGGGATCTCTCCCAGCTAACCCTTGAGAGATTGAGATTATTATATTCCGATTTGGATTCAATCACACACTTGACCATTTCTTAGTATTTGATGGTTTTTTTCAGGGTGTGAAATATAAGCGTCAAATTTGATTGACATAAAACCTTTTTTGTATGGGGACTCTTATTTTTTTTAATCATTTTTATTTGGTGTTATTTCACTTTTTTAAATCCGACGACCTAAGTCCTGACATTAGAGGACATGGTGGGATGCGTTTGGAGGTGAGTGGCGGGATGCACTTGAGGAATGGAGTAAAGTGAGTGAGTGGAGTAAGTAAAGTAAAGTGGGAAAATAATACAGACAAAAATTGGAAGTGCGAGACATACAGAATAACCAAAAAAATACATGCGCGATCAGAGAAACAAATAAAGTAAACAAATATGATTTCAGTACCTACTCTTTATTGACCATTGAAAATTACCTTTCTGAAGTAGGATAAAAAGTAGGTGTCCCAAGTAAATGTAGTCATAATGTGATTGACAATTTGTAGTTTAAAATATTTATAGCCAAAACTAGTTTCGTTATATATATATTAATTATGAATTAATTAATTCAGCACGTACGCACGCTGTAGGTACGCAGCTATAATATTTAAGCTAGGACATATTTATGATTGGTCATAAATATCTGAGTGTTCGTAAATACAAATGGACATATTTCTTCACCCTATATTATATTAGACAATTTTACCGTGAGACATGTTCTATTTTAGACTTTATATAGATAGGTATTTTTTTCTTGTTGATGTGTTTCAAATTGTCATTTTTCTGGTTAGACAAAAGTTTTAACCAAGTTTTAAGAGAAATACTTAATACGAAACCCACCTAGTTAAGTGGTTAATTAGCACACAAAATGGCTTCCCCATCCAAACTCTTGTCTATGGCCCACTAGTATAACTCTACCCATAAACAGTTTCACGGCCCATTTGCCACAACCCCTGGTTCATTGACACCATGATTAGATACCATGCGGTACACATGCGTGACCTATTTCCATGCTGGATACCGGATGCGCGGTATCGGGTTATGGATCGTCAGTTTTTGCTTGTCTATCGATTATTTGAAGACGACTTTGTAATATTTTGAAATTGGAACAGGCTTGTTTGAAGTCTTTGGCGATAAATGGGTCATTTCTTCACTGAATATTATTTTTCACTTCTCATGCTCTTAAAATGTTACTTTAGTGTCTGCACATCGGGACTAAAACTCTTTATCAATCTCTAGGGACTAAAGTATTTTTTTTATTATTTATTGTGGAAACTCCTAAACAGCCAATCACGGTGTTTGTGAATGGAGGATTATCAGCATTTGCAGTGATTGTGTATGGACCATCTCTTGAGAGTGGAAATAAGCTCAAAATTACAACTGTGCAAAAATATAAAAAATAACGATAAATGATTACGAACGTGAATCCATTTAAGTATATTAAAGATAATTCATTTTATTATGCATGGTCAAATTACTTATAAATAACTTTCAAAATTGAATCTGTTGGCTAAATATGCAAGCATTTAACGCGTCACTAACAACAAAAAAAAACAGTGTTAGTGAGCCCATTTATCGAGGAAAACTATAGGCTATTATTTTATCATACTCACATAAACCGAAGCGAAGCGAGGGTGGGTCGCTACTATACGATATAATACAAAACTCTTGAACTTGAACACCAAAAAAAGACGAAACAAGGAACTGTATTTTAAATAATTTCAAAATGATGTATTTTTAATCTACGGCCATTTCGAGCGTTTAAATCGAACAGTGATTTAATAACAAAGAAAACTGTGTGAATGCTGCAAGAAAAATAGCTTTATTAATTCCGTTTTAACATAGTATCACAGCTGGATTCAATGTGTGATTTGCTACAAAATGCTTACCTATCTGCTAAATGCAGTATTTATCAGGAAATATAACAGTAAAAGTGAACAACTTATTATCTCCCCCAAGGATATCCCCTGTGTGACCTGTCAAGTGTCACTATCGGTGGATAAGATAAACATTCCGTTCGACATTAGTACTTTTTACGTAACGTTGATAATGACAAGTGTCCCAGTGTAATAGGTGCCACCCAAGACGCAATTCTTATCCTTACGGATACACTTCGACCCTATGGGATCTTTTGTGTAATTACCCCTCTTTTAGCTCTTAATCCAATGCAGCCTCCACCCCTTCCAAATAGCGGATAGTGGAGTGCAATGGCAGTGCCTTGAAATTGTTCGGTTCTGGGTAGCCACAACCGAGGATTTTCATTCTTACTCCGGCGAGGGCGTCACATTCACACAATAAGTGTTTTATTCTTTCCACCTCCTCGCCGCACATTCTGCAATCTGTTTTGTCATAGAGGCCCAACTTTGCTAGGAGATGTTTAACCCCAAAGTGCCCTGTAAACACTCCGATAACGTATCGGAGTTGTCTTCTGTTGAGTTTCCAAAGTTTTTTGGTCCAGCTCTGGTCAACTCTTTAAGACGCAATTCACTTTGTTAGTCATGAAACCTAATAGAGAGACGGTTGTTTTTGAAAGAATATGTCATTGTGTTTATAACGATGAATTTCCTAACAAATAATAAAAAATAAGTGGGGTCTCCACACATAAAATCTGTGGTTATCAAGGTTTTTTGCTTTTCTTCTATACCGTTTTGTAACAAGCAGTTCAAAAACAAACCAGCCAAAATAGTGAGACGCGTACAAGTTCGACTCGCAGTTATAATAAACTGATCTCAGCTAAGACGACTATCTCAAGACACGTCAAAGAAAACATCATTTCTGACGTGACTTGAGATCATTTCAAACAAGACCAGTTTCACGAGTTTCAGTAAGTGTACTAAATAGACCATTTCGATAAAAGAAACTGACTAGCATTACTTTTATCTAACGTTGGGCGTACAAAGAAACCGACTATACAATATTTTCAAATGTAATAAATAAAAGGTTTCCTGATAATAAGAGGGTGGATTTTCTAATAAATAACAATTAATTAATTAATTAATAACAAAATTCAAGTCCCCATTTTGATAGATGAAACATTTTCGAAATTGACTTGCATGACTGTTTTTTTTTTAATGTAACAAAATTACACCGCGCTGGACAATTTTTCGCTTTATCCAAATTCCAACTATTCCTATTTATAGGTAGCAGGATTTGGCATTACGCATTAAGTTATGTTTTGAAATAAATCCAACAAATTTTTTTTTTTTTAAGTGTGTGTGGTTAATCTCTGAAACCTGCTAAACTAATAAAAAAAAACACTAAAAAGAAAGCTACACTACGACTGACTCACAAAGGCTACATTTGATTTTGTTGTATTTGCTAAATTAAAGTGGCAACCCTACAAACGGCGCCGGCGCAAATAAACCGCTCCCGATATCCACGGAGCCATCACAGCCGATCTGTCTCAATGCTGCGCACGATCAAGATCGCGGGCGAGCCTATTGAGCCATCTCACGGGGGCTTGCGTGGGATATGGCGAGGAATTTATTCAAATATTGAGCGCCAGTAATACCAGGTTTAAATATTTTGTAAACTAGTAACGAAGGTTGGTACGCCGTCGAGAGTTTTCAAAATTAAAAAACGTAATAAGTTTTCGGAACAAAAAGTATCCTATTTTCTGATCCAAGACTTGCTCTATAGGAAAGCCAAACATATTTACGAATTAAGAATCCAAACGCCAAAATATCCACAGATATCGTTATTTGAAGATTTTACAACTAATAGTTTTTTTTGTTCATGATCATCTTAATCATTATACAAATTCTTGCGCAGTGTTAATGAATGCGTGTACGCATGGGCAGAGCTACTTCTGGTGGTTTCCGTGGTGGGAGCTGACTAAAGCAAAGATCACCAAATATAGAACAGACCAGTGATAGCAGTACGATACTTCTAAAGAATTTTGTTACTTATATCCTCATAATATTTCTACACATTTCCTAAATTCCGATAAGTCATTAATTTTCTGGTGTTACTGGGAATCAGAGGATTCACTGGTTCTCTAGCTTCCGTTTTTCAAAACAGTAATTTGACCTTGACCTTCAGTAAGCCGCCTCGTGACCTTCACCTTCAATGTAAAAATCAATTAATAGGTTCATTAAACTATGCACCCGGGTGTCAAAGCTCGTCAGTGTCCTGGACGCAGTAGCGCAGGTCAAGGTGCGGCCTCAGATTGTGCACTCATGTGCATCGCGCTGACTCACACTCTGACCTTTAACTGCATTTTTCTAATGAATGACACATGAGCCATAGTAAATGAACTTATTAGAATCGAAATAGCGAGTGTTTTTGTAAAGAATTTTCGTGAAAAATAGATACCTAGGTACCTATGTTATTTCAATTGTAAATATTTGACACGAGATAATGACATACTGGCGTATAGTACTGTTAGGCGATGGGCTTGCAACCTGTCACTAATACACTGGTAAACATCTTAGCCAAAGTGTGCAAAATGTGGTTACAGAATTATCAACAAGCTTTTAGAGTTGTTGGTAATTCTGTAGCTCTGCCTACCCCACTCTGGGAATAAAGGTGTGAGTTTATGTATGTATGTATGTATGTATGTATAATGACATATGGCCATATATCATTTATAATAAATAGTACAAATACATAGGGCGCTTTCCCAAAAAAAAACAGAGTTTAGCTAGGTCGAACACGCGTACTCTGCAATTCTCTTAGCATTATACGTACAGTCAAAAAATGTGAGCTAACCAAGATATTTTCTCTTAGTTGGCAAAAAAAATACCTAGTTATTATATGATATATCAACAGCAAGTTCAGTTCTTCAGTACTTCAATTGATGTATCTTTCGTCTTGTTAGGCACCAAGACGCTTCGCTTATGCACAATAATCACAATCTCATAATACGAAACCCCAGCAGCCCATTCCCTGCAGAAAAAAAAATTGCCTTTGTGTCTATAGTGCAGTGCAGAGCCTGCCTTTGCTAGGAAACAATTGGCATATTGTGTACGGACCAATTCGATAATTTTATGGGTCACATACAGTCACGAGATTTAATTTGGTCCAAAGTCAATCTGACATTCTACAACAATAAGGTTGAGTTTCCTAAAAGTTGACAAATGACTTGACATCTCTGACATTGACGACTTCAAGCATATTTTTCTTGAAATGGGTCCCACATGAACTCTCGTGACTGTACCTACCTTCGCGCCTGTAATACCAGAGTGGGGTAGGCAGAGCTACAGAATTCCCTACAACATTAAAAACTTTTTTGTAATTCAGTAACCACATTATGCACAAATAGGCTAAGATGTCTACGTACCAGCGTATTATTTAGTGACAGGTTGCAAGCCCATCGCCTAACAGTACTACAAGGCTTCATTCCCTTAGTCGCCTCTTACGACATCCACGAGAGGACATGGAGTGGCACTATTCTAACAACACGGGGGTCGTATGGACAAAAACTGGTACATCGTAACATTCGTAACTTTATTAAGCGAGTTTGCCGTAGTTATATCAGAGGACAACCCTACAAATTCTCGCACAGATTCTAAAACAACCAGTCTTACCCCCGAATGAAAAATGTAGAGGGCAGTGGTGGACCTTGAGGAGAGTCCGTCCGGATTGCTGCCACAATCTTACACTTTAACCTGTCACCAATCAGTGTTCGCATTGTTGTGTTCAGATGCAGGGGTGTTATTAACTCTCTCTCAAAAACAATGGACGGTCGGACGAACGAGCGAAATCGCAGCGGCGAGTTTAAGTTGTCCCGTCAGAGCGAACAAATCACATTTTAGCGCGTGCATTTTCAATTAAGCAGCCGTTCGATCCATTCGCAGAAAACATGCTGCTAAATTAAAAATGCACGCGCTAAAATATTTTTTGTTCGCACTGATGGCACTGTTCTTCCATACGACCGTCTTTGTTGAGAGAATACCCAGGGGTACGAAAAAAATTACTAGCATCGCGGTATTCTAAGTCCACAACGCATTTTCAGCAGCACACATTGTCACCGTAAGATTGAAATCTTGAGATTGAAAATACCTATGGGCTTTAGAGTCCACATGTGATCAGGCCTGTGTGCTCGTTTGCCTTCTCCATACATGCAAAAATACGTTTACAAACATGCGTTTCTCCTACTTACACAAAACCATGAGATGTCTGACAGTCTTTGATGAATGCCCAAAACACCGAATGAAGAAACCAAAGTTCCGAAATCAACCACTTAATTACAATAAAAAGCTTGTAAGCACCAAATAAGCTAATTAAAATTTCGCCCACGATCTCACAAGATAAGCAATCGACTTACAGATCGACTATTAGCTCGATGTCGCGATACTCGACGCCGGTTATGGTAAAAACCGTCGACATCTGTAGCCTTACCATGAGTTACAATTACCGTACTCGCTAGCGAGTCGAATGCTCTGTCCCTCGAATTTCACAAGAACGTTTCTCTACCTTTTGGCAGTTATATGTTCGGCCGAATGTATCGTTTCCAACCCGCTTTTATTTCTGTAACTGTATATAATTCAGGATTTTTATAAAACTATTTAACCTAACATATAGGGTTCTTCACCGTGGTACTGAAATAAATCCTGAAATATTTACAGTTACAGAAAAAAGCGGGTTGGCAAATAAAACAGATGGGAAATGATACATTCGGCCATACATATTTCGGTCAAAGGGCGGGATATAACAATACTGTGAGAGACATATGGGCTCTTTTACACGTCGGTAATGAGTGCATCTACTAGTGTCCCTCGCAAACTCGCAGTATTCTTATAGATATACGGTAATTGTAACTCATGGTAAGGGTAATACAAAGGTTGCAGAGTAACACAGTGCCGCTACTTCCTAGTGGGAAACTACACGGAAACAGCTTGAAATGTACTTACTACTATTTAATTTACTTAAAAGTGGAGCATAATATGGGGCACGCCAGTGTTTACGACTGAGGAGTCAAGAACGAATAGTACGGCTCCTGGTCGTGTCCGTGTTTCGTGTACCCGTAGCCGAATCTCCGTTAACGAGTAACACGGCAACGGAGATCCGGCCCGTTCGACACGTGAAATTCGGCTACGTGTAATTAAGATACGTAGCTCCGTGTTACACGGAGATACGTTTCTTATTTACACGTAGATCCGATCCGCCCGTGACCGTGACGTTTAATGAAGATTTTATGTGTCTTTAAGACCTCCGAATGTAATGCGATAGTAGTGTTTTTGATTTCAGTTTCTTTGCTTTTGCATTTAAAATTGGTTTAATGAGTCATCTCATTATATAAATATAAAATAAACTAGAGCACATATCACATATCTAATAAGGCTCCGTTCGACAAGCTTTTTCATTCAATAACCGTGCGGAGCGGAGCCGGAGCCGAGATCCGCAGATACGTAGCCGAACGCAGACACGGATACGTATCTTGGCGTGACCGTGTAGTTCGGGAACTTAGCACCGCCGGTGCTAAGATCACGGAGCTACGGTTCCGCGTGTAACACGGATATCAGGACCACTAGAATATAGCCATAGCAACGATTTAGTTACCAAACTGAGGCCACTAATATCCTACCTTTTTCTTACACGCAGGGTCTGTTGTTTGATCAGTAGGTAGTTAAATTAATCGGTAAAAAAAATTAACTGATGGTTAAATCTCAAGGAAAAGTGTAAAATTTTCGATTTATTTTTCGTATTTTAACAATTAGTTAAATTAAATGCTGATCAAACAACTTGGTAAGACTGAACTGACTATAATAAAATTCCTATGTACTATGTTTCGGGTTTAGACCATGCATTTTTGTCTGTTAGATAGTCCTCGACCCTACAATACGTTTTAGACATTAACGACTTTTTCAAGTAATTTTTAAGTGCTGGAAAGGATAACTTAAAAACTACGTCAGGTCATTTATTATAGAAATGAATGCATTGACCAACAAATGATTCATATACTTTATGGACGCGGAATTTTCGAATAGCGATTTTATTTTTATTTCTAGTATTTAAATTATGTTCGAGTATATCAGAATTCTTGGTGAACGAATCTAAATAACATAATTAATATTTTGATTAATAAATTGCGATGCTACAGTTAAGATATTAATTTCTTTAAAAAGATCTCTAAATTTAAAAAAACCTCAGTAAATACAAAAAAAATAGGATGCTTTTGAGAAAACCTTGTCAAAAACTTCCAGTTGTCAATTACATCGATATTTTTTAGGGTGTGTTTGACTTTTAACTGATTTACAACAAAAAGAAACAAAAGAACAAGCTGCTCCTCGGTACCCTATGGTAGGTAATGATCAGTAAATTATCATTACCGATTAAGATGCGATTCTCGTCCGCGAAAAACGTTAGCGGGCGGCCTCTCGTCATTACGTAATGCGCTAATTGACTGATGTTCTTATAACTTAAGTAATTACCGTTTACATAAACAACGAATTAAGCGCACACGTGCTTCGACGGGATTTGCATTTTATTTCGATTTATTTTCGCAACTTGCTAACTGAATATGGAAGAAAGTAGTTGTACTTTTTTAGGCTTTTGTACCTGAAACGGAAAAAACGGATCCCTTATAGGATCACTTTGTAGTTCTTCTGTCCGTATGTCTGTCAAAACCCTTTATCTCCAGAACGCGTAAAGGTATCGAGTTAAAATTAAAACCATATACTCAAGTCTGCAATCACTTGAAGCTGTGAAAAAATCAAACTGCTAATATAACGTAAAAAAAAGATACGGCCGTTTATGCGGCAAAATACGTATATATTTGGACACTCTCAGGAAAATCAAAAATCTTTTACTACAAGTATAGGGAAGAATCTAAAAACAAACAAACAGGATATGTATGCAAGGAACAGCGTTCCAAATTTTGAATTGAATTAACCGTGTCATGTTCGAAACCCTCGGTGGGGGAGTCCAACTAACATGACCATCAATCGTGATTAATCACTACATAGTATAAAACAAAGTCGCTTTCCGCTGTCTGTCCCTATGTATGCTTAGATCTTTAAAACTACGCAACGGATTTTGATGCGGTTTTTTTTAATAGATAGAGTGATTCAAGAGAAAGGTTTATATGTATAATATTTTTTTATTTTATGTACTTACTGGTGTTACAGAAAACTCATATAAACCGAAGCGAAGCGAGGGCGGGTCGCTAGTATTATAATAAATTAACCTAGTCCCAAACAGCCTAGTTGGTAGTGACCCTGCCTACGAAGCTAGCGGTCCTGGGTTCAAATCCCGGTAAGGGCAGATATTAGTGTGATGAGCGCGAATATTTGTTCCTGAGTCATGGATGTTTTCTATATATTTAAGTATATATTTCTCTATATAAGTATTTATATCGTTGTCTAGTACCCATAATTCAAGCCTTGAGCTTAGTTTGGGACTAGGTCAACTGGTGTGACATTGTCCCCTGATATTTATTTATTTATAAACTAAGCTCTAGGCTTTTCCTATGGGTACTAGGCAAAGATAAACATACATATAGAGAAATACATAATAATAATAATAATAAACTCAGGGACAATCGCCGGTTGGTATCCCATCACTTTACTAAATTAAACTTGTCTAAAGGGCCTCTGCGTGTTGGCTTCGGCTCCATGTACGCCTTCCAAAGGTCCGGGACTCCCATAGTTCCGTGATTGGTAAAGACATACAAATAATAATAATATTAGTAATAAAGTTTATCTCATTTCATTTTTCTAGACAACGATATAAATACTTATATAGATTTTTTTTTTTTTTTTTTTTTATTTATTTACTATAAACAGCGATTATAATTTTTTACATTAAGACGCGCTTCGGAAACCTGTGAGAGGTTTATATGTAGCACGAATGAATTCGCCTCTTGCGCGAGTGGAGTCGGGGAGTGTCTTGCATAAGTTCTTGTTGTTACTATTTATAATCCTTGTTTGTACGTGGTCAGGTAATTTGTTTAAAATATTAGGTAACATGTATTCCCACGTCCTTCTACCATATACATTAATATATAATATATACACTTAAATACATACGAAATAGCCAAGCCTCAGGAACAAAATAACCGCACTCATCACTATCTGCCCTTTCCGGGATTCGAACCCAGGACCCCTAGCTTGGTGGAGGATGACGATGTCAAAGCAAAATGAGCTTAACCAAAGTAGAATAAAACCCGCGGCTAACAGCACTACCACGGATTCTAGAACGCTCCCTTAATCAGCATACTCGTTGACAGTTCGTTCGCGGAACGCGTGGGTTTGAGCAGGCCTTATCGAATCTAAACACGTGCGCGGTGTCACTGGCCGGCCCGGTTGCGAGGATGGGAACTCACTTGAGTTACGGATATGACGGGAAGTCACTTGGAACTCGATCGGTATTCACTTAAGGTTGGAAAAATGTAGTAAAAGACGATAGACATTCGCTTAGCGCTTAAATTATTACGAGTTAAAAAAAACTTACCAGATAAATATAAGTAGGTAAAAATAAAGACACTTCAAACACCAAAAACACCCATTGCATACCTGAAATAGAAAAATAAAAATTAACTATTGTTTAGCTTTAATCATGTCCTACATAGTATAAAACAAAGTCCCTTCCCGCTGTTTGTCTATCCCTGTGTATGCTTATACCTTTATAACCATTAATATAGATAGAGTGGTCCTCTTGAGGAGGGTTTTTTGTATAATAAATTCTGTTATATCGGTCACATTTTTTCCAAATTTAATTTGGAAGAGATGACAAAGCTGCGCTTTGCGGAGCTCCTATTTTTGGGTTGTTTTGGCCCTATGTGCCTGACATAACCTACTATGCATATCGGTATAATTACTATAGGGAAAATTTGTGATGGGTAAAATTGGGAACAGGAAAAATGCGAACATGAATAAAAGCTATAAGATAATTAACTTTTATGAAAAAATGCGATGTAAAAATTTACTGCTATGAAAAATTTAAATAATCTAATCTAGAAACACAAGTAGCCGCACAATAATAAGCTAATCTCAACACCGCTCGCACAAACATAGAAAACGGGACAAACTAACGCGAAATCACCATTATGGTTTTAGCGAACACACGTGAATCCACGCACAATTGCCTTGTTTACCTAACCTCAAACCGGCCTCCCTGAATTACGTACAAATTCGACCCCAAACTGTGTCTTTAGTCCTCAATATGATTCAGATAATCTCTATGGCTTTCCGCTTGCAAATGTGTGTGTACATGTACGAATAGATAACAATCGGAACATACCATAGATGTAAGAAATATAAATGCCGTGTAGCCAAATGTCATGCGTACAGTCAACCAATTTGATTCCTAGGCCACTATGGACTTTGTCAACGTGACGTTGTAAACCAAATCATAGGGAGTCTCCTACGTTTTGGTTGACAACGTCACTTTAACATAGTCTAAAGTGGCCTAGAAATCAAATTGGTTGACTGTACCACCTTTTTCTTCTGTGTACAACACAACTTGCAGCCAATATTATTGATAAACTGCACATCACTGCCTGCAAACTTACGCACACTAATGCAGAGTCACACATTAACATACCTGAAAAGAGGTACACTTTTGAAATTCAATCGAAAGCGGTCATATATAGACGACTCTTTTTAAAGAAGGGCATTTGTAACAGACCGAAGAGTACTACTCTATTAGCCTTACTTATACTCCCTCTATGCTTTCCTACGTCTATGGAACAAACACAAGCACCGCAACGTGTGTGCATCAATTTTGTTCTGATTTATTGTTCTGTTGGATTTACCTCTACACACAACAAAGCTTCTCTGAAGTGTATTTTGGTAAACAGTTATTTGATCGTGTGACATAGTTTTGAAGCTTATATTTAATCCTGAGGATATTAGTAATGTCAATATAATGGTAACTTAATCTATTAGAAACCGGCTTAGTTTTTATTTACACATTGAATGCCAATATTTTATGAGGGGGCACGGCAGTTGCAGCCGCCAAGTTGAGTGTTGGGTTTACGTGAATTAATAAGAGAGTCTAACGTTCTAAATATACGTAATGTTAGATGCCTACGGAATCCATCGTATCAAAATAATACACTGTTTACTCTTTATTTAAGTTTCTCTAAACTTTATATTTTAATGTTATTTTCCTTAAGGTATGATAATAAAGTTAGGTCATATTCATATTCCCCTAAAAACTCATTAAGTTAGAGATAACTAGATATACTACAAGAGAAAAGCTACTGTCAAAATACCGGCACAATTTAAAAAAAGAACAATAAAAACGTTTCAATAATGGTTCCTCTTCACCCACGAAGTAGCACCATTAACGATACAATCCCGTTAGCCAATCAAAGGTGTCAAAAGTCATACGTCTGCAATTCCGGCGACACAGTGACATGATTGCATACGATCGTCCCACGGGGAAACTGCAAACCTTTGTCTGTCACATGCCGAGTGCCATCTTATATTGTCTTTTTTTTATGGCATAGAGTAGACAAACGAGCACGCAGGCCACCTGATGGTAAGTGGAAACTGTGACCCATAGACATTCGCATTCACAAGAATGCAATGCAATCCTAAGACTGCAAATGCGTTGCCAACCCAGAGGACTAAGATGGAATGCCTCTATGCTAGTCATTTCACCGGCTCTCTTATCCCCAAACCGGAACACAACAATGCGAACACTGCTATTTGGCGGTAGGTTAATGGATAAGATGGTGGTAGCGATCCGGACGGACCCTGCACAAGGTCGTACCACCCGCCGAACCGATCTTATTAGAAAACCCTTTAAGGCCTTTGGTCTAAACCCCCTCACAAAATCCTTTTTTCAAATGTGAAAATAGCATTACAATGTTTTTCCTCCATACCTACACAAAACACTTTTTTACAGGGGATAACACTACAGAAATAAATCTTAAATAAGCCAAAAATTTGGTCTACCACCCTACGGTTGAAGTTCATTTGAACTGAATAACTTCTTATTAGGTAGATGTATACCATACTTATTTGTATTTAATTGATATTGCTTTAAATGTAATCTACGCATTGTTCAATGTACCTATTCTAAGCATAATTTTAATCCTAAAACTGTATTTGCATGCATTTTATGTTTTACGCAAATAAATGACTTGATTGATTGATTGATTGATTTGCACCTCATGATAAAACAAAACTTGTTCGGTTTTCCCATGGAATAATATCATGACAGTGACAAGTGTCAACCTAAGCGATAATTAGATGTCACAGAAACTTTTGTCAAACCTGGCAGGCCACTTTCTTGGCCGACATAAACAACATAAAGAACGTACAAGACAGGAAAAAAACGTAAATATTTGCCCCTAATGGGAATCGTAAGCGAAACCGCTAGCTCCGAAGGCAGGATCACTACCGATGATTTTATGTGTCTCTGTTAGTATTTATTCACAAGGTCTAAAATTTTTTTTGTACTAAATAATGTCTGCCGCATTCTGCTTTCTTATTTTACTCAATCACCCAAAGGTTAGCTGGAAGAGATCCCTTAAAGGGATAAGTTCGCCTTTGTACATTCTAACTCTGTATTGTATTGGATTTTCTGTTTTTTTTTTTTTGTGTACAATAAAGTGTTTACATACATACATACATACATACTACCAACTTCGCTAACCACGGCATCAAAGACAGAAGAAAAAACTATTGTGAGTCGTTACAAGTTATATAACACATTGTACTAGATTAAGATGTCTCTGGGAACTTTACAGCTCATCATTGATGCTCCAATCTTAAGATCTCGCTGTCAACAAGATCTCAAGAGGCCCTCGGCACTCAACCCTCACGGATTGAGTTGCAAAACGCTGTCCCTCCCACGGGCTACGTGCCCAGCTGTGGGCGGAATGGATCGCTAAAGACCACTTGATTGCGCGTATCCATTGTTGGACGGTATGGTTTTTTTACCGGGGTGGCAGCAGCAATTCGGTATACATTGTAAAGGGCATTGGGTAAATTTGTTTGAAGAATATTGTCATTTTTTTTCAGCGGCCACGGATGATTTTGTCATAGTTATTTAGAGGACCTCGAAATACACATAGATATATTATAATTTATGGGTTAAATAATATCGGAGCCGAGATATTAAAGATTTAAGTGTTCAGTTTTGATACTAAAAGTACGCCCAGATATGTTTATTTGAATATCTCGGCTCCGATGCACTCTAGAGCATTACATTACATAACAAAATATGTTTATTTTGAACAATTCTATCATAATTTACCACTTTTACGAATGGCCGCTCACCTTGAAAATGTATGACTATTATGAATGACAACACTTTTACCCAAACTCCTTTGACGTGATCCCAAATTACTCGGCTTTCTCTCCTTATTCTAACAAGGTGTATTTCGCCAATATCGAGTTTAATTTATTAGCATTGGTGCTCTGCTGCACCGTCAATTACCATTCTACTGCAATACAGAGCTAAACCTTTTCTTCAACGAGGTTTTCGTACACTCACGAGCACTTCGCATGCTGCATTCTTAATATTTTTTTATCGACTGAAAATCCCGTAGTAATTAATTGGACTAATCACGATATTTTTTTAAAAATATAATGTTTCTAGTTAACACTGCTCAGCGTTTGTTCATAAAAAAATCAATGTGAGTTATTTCTCATTACATGTTTGTCTTTGTCCCAAAAAGCAGCGAGAGAATAATAAGTAAGACATTTTTCACAGATTATTACCGCTACAGAGTGATATACCTTAATAATTACTTTTAAATAGTAACGAAAAATATGATATAAGGACATATTCACTGTCAACATAATAACATTATACGACAAACGACCCTCATGCTACTGTAATAAAAAAAAAAATATGACATAAAAGCATGGTGACAATGGAGACACACGCACGGTCATTACTGTTTACTTTGTCGCCGTACGTGCGCCTGCGCCGCTAAACCTCGCGTTTGGCCGCGCGCCCAATTTGGAGACCCGCTCCACGCTGGCCTAGCCGCTAAACCGAGATGACCTTTTGAGATTTTTATAAGGCAGGGTTGTCTCAAGAGAACACTTTTCTAAAGTACAGTCAACCAATTTGATTTCTAGGCCACTTTGGACTATGTTAAAGTGACGTTGTCAACCAAAACGTAAGAGACTCTCTACTCATACTCATACTCATACTCATTTATTGATAATATTATAAAATAATATTATTATCTATGATTTGGTTTACAACGTCACGTTGACAAAGTCCATAGTGATTAGTGGCCTAGGAATCAAATTGGTTGACTGTACCTAGGAAAACGGAAGTATGAGCTGGAAACCTAATTGATTTCAACAAGTGATGAAGACAGGGGTATAGAAATCCTATAGCTCTATCCCTTTCGTGGATAGGATCAAATTTATCCTAACAGTCACCCACTACTCACTCGGCCACATCAAGGGTGACAGAAATCCATGGAAGAGGTAATAATAATATTCAGTAGTGGAAGAGTATACTTAGAGAAGACAAAGGTCAGTAAATATCTTACCTAAGACGTGCGACGCTGGTTGACCAAACTGAATAACTGATCAAAAGCAAGTCCAAAGGCAAGAGTTAACTCGAGACAATTTCTTCGCAGGTCTCGCATTATCGTAAGTTATTTGAATTTTATGATAGTAAATACAATAAATATTCAACTTTTAGGCATTCATTTGCCGCGAAATACACACTCTATGTATCTTAACAAATTTTTAATTACCATCCATCTAATTATTATCTATCCGTAAAAGAAGAAATTTTGGTGCCGTGACCAGGATTGGTGGAAATTAGTCATAATTCGTTTCTTTTCATATATTTTTTTTGTCAGAGTTTAAAGTTTGAGTCCCATGTTTCAATGTTTATGCAATGAGCCGAAAAGCCTAAACAAGTTAGTTGAAAAACCAACTTTATTTTAACCTTTTGCCAACCCTATGAATGAGAATAAGAGGCAAATCGCATTCCACCCATATATAGAGATTATTAAGAGATGTGGTCGGAAGTGGATCCCGTTCACGGAACCCGGTCAAATTTACGAGCGAGCGTGTCCATTGCAGGTCGCACGCAGTCGTAAACGAGAGCCCATTCGTTGAATATGTTATGCGGATCACAAGCGGATATGCAAAGGTTACAGGGTAGTTCAATGCAACGATATTATAGCTCGCTTCGAAAGTGTGGCAATCACTACAGTTAATGTTACAACTTTCAAAATACATTATAATGATATTGAAAACCTGGTTGTGATCCTGCCTACGGAGCTAACGGTCCCGGATTTGATTCCCGGATATTTGATCGGTGAGTATTTTCCCATTCTCACGTACGGTTTAATATTTTGGGGAAACTCCGTAAATTTTGAATCCACATTTCTTTTTCAAAAAAGATGTATGCGAATTATATTTAAGCTCAGGAATATGCAATCCCTAAGAGACATTTTTAAAGATAACAAAATATTAACTGTAACGTGTATCTACATACTACAAATTTGTTTATTTGTTAAAAACCAAAATGTCATTTTTATAAAAAAAGCGACTCTAAAAGTAATGTCCGATCCCAATATAAATATGATGTATGTACAGTTAGACCTTCTAGCTTTATACTTAGTAAGAGCGCATATGTATCTGGAATTAAAATAACCATTTGCCTGAACATATTACATCGCTAGATGGGACTATGAAAAGTTTTTACAATTTAAATTAATATTTTGGATGTTTACCTGATTAAGACTGTTTTAATATAATAAATTTACTTGCCATAATATTGTACGCCCGAAATGGGCAAACTGTTGGCCTTTTTATATGATGTGACCTAATATACATAATGTACAGTCAACAGCATAAATAAGTGATCATTTCTGGACCTTGTCGCTTTCAATCTTTTCACAATTTTGTATAACATTTCAAACACGACGTTAAAGTGACAAGGTACATAAATGATCACTTATTTATGCTGTTGACTGTACACAGTTTCTGACAATAAATGCATCTTATCTTGTCTTATCTTATCTGATCATTGGATGTTTCCAAGACTCTGGAACAAATACACCACAAATATTTGCAAATACTGGGAATGGAACCCAGGACCACTAGCTCCATAAGCGGGGTCGCTAACAACTAGGCTAACCTCGTCATTAATATGTCGTTAGAGCGTTTTAATACAATTTTAGGGCCATTAAACTATACTGCATCGTTTAAACTCCAAGATTAACATTTATCCTTATTCCAAGCTGGTAAGGTTGTAAACCAACTAACAAAGTTAGCCCCAGCTGTTTGGATGCGTTTTGTTGATTGGTTTAAATGTAACAAATGGAATGACTCGAATTGCATTTGTCAGTCGGCCACTTAGTTAACTGTACTCGTATAACTGTCAACTAGTATGTGTGTAAAACTAATTAAAGATTTTTAGAACCTTAGGGCCGTATTAATAGACTAATCTCAACTCTAATGCTCGTCTCGAGATGCGTCAAAAATAACAGCTTTTTATGGCTTGACTTTTACTTTGACGTATCTTGTGACGGACATCTCAGCCAAGATGAGTTTATTAATACGGGCCTAATAGCTATGGGAATGATAAGCCACTCGAAAGTAAGGGCCGTATTAATAAACTAATCTCAACTCTAATGCTGGTTTCGAAATGTGTCAAAAATTACGGTGTTCTAATCTAATCATTTTAATTTTACCCTGTATAACGGAGATCAAAAGTGTAAATACTCTAGCAAAAATACACGTCACGGATTGTAATTAATGAATCACTATAGAACCTTGTCTCATAGAACCAACGATTAATTCCTATGTAATTTCTTGTCATTATGACCAGGTTCTATCGTGGATCAAGATCTTAAGTCCTTGATGGTACCTGTGGCATCGTAGCTCACAAACGGACGGACAGATTCTAATTAAGCTGGTTTCATTATATTGGTTATTAGATAGGTAGGGTCGATATGCAACCATTGCTCCTAAAGGAGGGTAGTAATGATTTTGGGTGATATTTATCGATTTAATAACTTACTCTATATTTTTCTTCAACATTGACAACATTCTTTAAAAATCCAAAAGTTGCTTAATCCTGCGTCTGCGCAGCGGGCCCACGCGCGGCCCACGCCTGCGCGCTCGCGTTTTTGCGCATTATAGCATAATAGCAAACTTCGGCCGCTGTATTAGGAGACGCGGACATTAATTTGTTTAGATTGATTGTTTTTTTTATTCGAAAATTTCTGCCTTATTCATCGATGGTAGACCGAAGTTGTGACTTTCTTACCTGCTAATAGAATAAGTGCGTCGAATAGTGCGCAAGGTCTTGAATTAAATGACAAGAACCAAAAACTATCATATATTTCAGACAATTGACTGTAGTCGCAGTCAGTTTCTACTTTATCATTTATTATTAAATGATCTACCCACAGTATCTACATCAGGTAACGAGTAATATTTAAATCTTACTGGGGACAGTTTCTTTGCCACTCTTAAGCGCAGCAAGATTTTTATCCAATTATTTCAATGTGAAAAGCTCAACCTGTAAAAGATGCTTAAAATGAAAAGAAGTAAAATCCTGGTCACGGCACCAAATAATTTTTACTTATGCAGACTAGTTATGGTTTATTATTTAGTACGCAAAAAGCTTTAAAAACAGATTTCTTTAGCACGTGTTTAAAGACGTTTAAAGCGCTCATTTCCATAGCCTAAGCCAGCGGTTCTCAACTTTTTATAGCGATGGAACCCTTTTTAACTACTTACTAAAAAAAACGGCGCCTTAAATTACGCGAAACCTCTCTTACAATGTAGTTTTTTTTGACGACGAACTCACTTTGAGAATAGCTGATCTAAACGATGTTGAAACCTATCAGTTTATTTATAACAAGAGTTTGTCTTAATCTGGACCTTGTGTGGCACCTATTGTATCATCTATGTAAACTGTTTATTGTTGATCAACATAGCTTGGACAGGTCATAGCAAAAACAGATATAGAAATAGAACAAGATTCAATAGAGTCGTAATACCTAAGATTATGATTATCTAAAGCGGATATTATCATTTTTTAATTTTTTTTAGTTGTATATCGGGCATTCCTGAAATAGTATTGTGATATTTTAAATTAGTAAAATTATTTACTTATGGTTATTTCCAAATATTTGAAATATGGTGAAATTAAAAACGGTCAATAAGTATTAAGAACTAAGCCGAGCTCTCTTATGATGAAAACGTCCGTGAAATATTGTGTGACATTCTTATTAATCAGTTATAGAAAGATAATATTAGTATAGAAAAATAATGTTAGTGAAAATACCTTCAGAAACCTATGGAGAAATTTTGGGTTACCGTTATAAATGCAATTGAAAAATATAATTAAATAATAATACGACTCTATTAATCTTGTTCTATTACCGTGTTGCGATTCTTTTGCTATGACCTGTCCGAGCTATGTAATAATCAATAATAACACACCGTAAAGGTATTTAAAAGATAGTTCAGGAAAGATAAATAGAGGATATAATATAAGTTGCTATTGTCGTGGTAAAGGAGAGAATTCCTTCCTTCTCCTTCGCACGCGAACTTCAACGCACAAGTGATATACTAACTCTTTCAAACGTCATCATATTCAAGCGAACTAATCAATAGGCTAATTTGATCGGTTCCTTATCTTATCTGAAGTATTTATGTCCTCGCTTCGCTCATTGCCCGGCGCACGCGCCAGTCCGTCGACACTCGATATCAATTGAATCGCGTTGCACCGCCAAGGAATGCGCAAGAGTCGTTCGGATCTAATGCGCGCATTATTCTAATACGAGGCTATTCTTTAACAAAACCTGGTACATACTATACGAGCCATATTTCGCGCCATATTTAAATGCAAAAGCGCCACAAAACAAAAACAGGTATAGTTTGATTTAAAACTTAAAGTATATAGCATTCCGAATTTTAATGCAACACAAACTCATTTTGATTTGTGGCCCTTTAGTATTTAAGCAACGATTTGTAAGTAAAGTAATATTCGTAATTACGTTCTCGATAATAGCTTTAACATTTTCGATGAATGCATTATAGTCATCATGTCATGTCATCTTCGCCTAAGTGTGCAAAATGTGGTTACAGAATTATCAAAAAGTACTTATAGTTGTTGGAAATTCTGTAGCTCTGCCTACTCAACTCTGGGAATAAAGGCGTGAGTTTATGTATGTATGTATGTATGTATGTCATGTCATGTCATCTTCGGGAAAATTCGTTTTCAACCCGAGCTCGGTCTTTTTTTATTTATAAACACACAAAAGCTACATAATATACAATCCTTTACACCGAGGGCAATTGTCTGGTCTGGTGGTTAAGTCTGAAGAGAGGCGATTTTTTTTGACACCTCTCTAACATTATGGTAGGTATATTATTTTCAATAAAAAAAACCCTATGCTATTTGATATATTTCTTAAAGACACATTATTTTTGATTGTACAAGACTGGTAAGCTTGTCCACATCTTATGCAGATGTCAGATGATTTAATCAATACTAATCATCAATTTAAATCTTAGAGAGGTAACAAATAACCATACAGTTTAAAAGCATTACCCACCTTCTTGGGCAGTTGAGTACTAAAAGCTGTGAGGTCGCATGTTTATAGCCGGTGAAGCAGTTTCGATTGGTGCTTATCCTCATACCTATAGCCATTACCAGTGCAATAAGCACAAGAGGCCAAGTATCGGGACTCAGGTCAGGGAGACATAACACTAAGTTGGTTCTAAACTGCCAACAAGGCTAATGGCAATTTAGGAACCTTCGTATCTACTTTCTATTCGGTTTCATGGTTTGGTAGGGCCCACAGGGTTAAGGATTCATGAATTTCTGCAAATTAATCTAAAAAGATACAAGTTGATTGAAGTTTAGAGTACTGCTCGTTTACTTCTATACTAATATTATAGAGACGTAAAGTTTGTGACGTTGTAGGGGGTAGGCAATCTCTGCATCTACTGGACTTTGAAAACTCTTTTACGAATAGAAACCCCCGCTATACTCTTATTAACTAAAAATAAAATGTTTATTACCCAACGAAGCCCCAGATCCGGATCGCTACCACCATCTTATCCATTAACCTACTGCCAAACAGCAGTGTTCGCATTGTTGTCTTCCAATTTGGGGATAAGACAGCCGGTGAAATGACTAGCATAGAGGCATTCCATCTTAGTCCTCAGGGTTGGCAACGCATTTGCAGTCTTAGGATTGCATTGCAGTCTTGTGAATGCGAATGTCTATGGGTCACAGTTTCCACTTACCATCAGCTGGCCTGTGTGCTCGCTTGTCTTCTCTATGCCATAAAAAAAAGCCAGGGCGGCATGTAACTTTAAATGAAAAGGAACTTCAAGGTGGCGTAGTTTCCAATGAAAATTGTAATTCCTTAGCTGAAACTCCTAAACAGGGACCTAAGCTTTCATTTGTGTCGGAAAAACGGCGGGCGGAAAATTTTAGGCAACAGTAATTAGTTTTTAGGATACTTAAATAACCGCAGGGAGGAAGGCAGAGCTTTGTAATGTAGTCACGTAATTTCGAAAGTGAGAAACACGAGAATAGGTATTAAGGCTACTTACTATAAATGAAATTACACTTAAAGACACAGAGGTACTATCAGCCCAATGGAACCCTGACCATAGAACGGTGTCACAGTGACATTATAAAACAATTTGTTTGACACTTCTTATGACTTGAATCATAACGTCTCTGTGACACAGTTCTATGGTGGGTCAAGGTTCCAATGGTCTGATAGTACAACAGATGAGGATTAAGGATGTCTAGGAACATTTTTACAAAGAGAAAGCGATAAATTGGTTTTGTAACCTAATGCACTTGTCCCACTGCCGGCGAGATAGCGATTAAATATCGACTATTTTCTCGTTCAAGAAACGAACAAAAGATATAGATCCCGTGTCAATAAAAGAGACACGTATAGTAATAGTTGATCGCTGGCTGTTTACACTGCCAGTGAGAACTCCTTCCACTAGTTTGTCCAAACAAAAGATATAGATCCCGTGTCAATAAAAGAGACACGTATAGTAATAGTTGATCGCTGGTGGTACTCGCTTCCCACTCATCGTCTGCGGAGGGACCAGTGCCTAAAATGCTGACAGGTATTTCATATTAAAGAGCCAAACCTTTATTCAGCAGTGGGATACAAAGACCCTCTTAAGATCTCAGGAAGTCTTCTATCCTTTAGTTATCAATTAGCGGCAGCGTTTATCGGAACGCGCAAGCGCCGGCGCTCCCGTAAATCCTCATTGCGATCTGTTGCACGCAATTAGCGCAGTGTGTCACGTGGTGGAGGTGACCCGGCATTCCACAGGGTCAGGGAAACACGCGGGCGAACAGTAGTATTGAGAAGACGGGTCACGGTCGTAAGGTTGGTTATTAAACGTTGACATTGATATTAGTGACGTAGGTTTATGGTCAGTAAAGCTAACTAAACTAACAAAGCAAAAATGAAAAAATGGCCAAGAGCATGTCAGACCAACTGGCAGTGTAGGGTTCCCAAGCCGTTATTACAAACACAAAAATGTATTGCCACCTAAAAATAAGTAATTGCATAGCCGAAAAAAAAACTACATTTTATTTTACAACTCTGTCGGTGTAACTTAAATATATTATATCTATGCCAAATACAGCTTTGTAGTACCAAAAGTCTCTGAGTAAAACAGACTGTGGAGTGGACATGGCGAAACTACACGCAACAAAAAAAATGGGTTTCGAGCGGTTAATTTTTTGTTTTAATTAATACTGGCTGACCCAAAATCGGTACCACCTCGCCTCTGGGAAGACGACTCATTCCACTAACTACCAAATGGTCAGTTTGGGGGTTTGGAAGAATGACGTCACATTTTATGACATTGCTGCATACACACACGCGGAGCTAGACCTATCCATGTTTTAACGACTAACGCGTGACGTGACTCTAGATTTAATAATCATTGTGACGTTCTTTATTTATTTCTAATAGGTCTTGGCAAGTGTTACCATAAATTTGGCTGCTAATTAGCCACGCTTACCCATAGGGTAGTCGTATTCGTCATCAACTGACGAGCGGACCTCCATTATCATTCTGCTGACTATCTGACGACTGTCTATGCATTATGCATTTACCCTTCCACTTCACACCGCTGTTTGAGAACACTTTAAAGAAGAACGTCAAAAAGGTGTCAGTAACTTTTGACTGTCATCGGTGTACACAAATTTCGGACCCTATTTACTTGAATCCGTATCCGAGCCAACAAGGATGAAGTAAGGGTCGGTAACCCTATCAAGAACAAGTAGGACACAGGGAATACGGGAAGAGACTAGAGAGACATAAAGTTACTTATAAAAAAGCACAAATTGTTTCGGCCGAATGTTCGGTTTCGGCAGGTTTCGGTCGAAGGTTTGGTTTCGGTTAAAAAAGTGCTGAACCTTTATTTTTATGTGATGATCATAAGTTATGAGTAGCATTTTGAGGCTGGCTGATTCTCATTGAAATTAAAACTGGGAATACATCGTTTTTCTATTTTTATTAGTGAACTTGTTTCATGTTATACCACCTACAAGACTTACAACGGTTTATGGTTAGTTAATTATGTCTAGGTTAATAGGTCCACTGATATTTTGGTTTATAATATTCAACGATTTTAAGACATCTATAAAAGTTTAGGTTTCGGCCGAAACTAGAACCAAAACCGAACCTTCAGTTTCGGTTTTGGCAAAAACGGTTTCGGTTGAACACTAGTTAAAATACAGTGTCACTGACAATATCCTTGCACATGATCAATAAATACTGTAATACAGCTGTCAACCATCATTGCTTTACACGTGTATTTGAGCATAAATTAATTACAACGTCTCAATTGGATGCAATCTGGCGCGACAGCCGCGGTGCGCACTTGTTTGTTGACCGCTAACAGCTTTGTTTATGTTTATGCACTAGGGCAATTAAAGAAGTGTTTTACAATGCAAGCGATTTATATTTAAACCTTGTAAGAACCAATACCTATGTTACATACATACATACATAAACTCACGCCTTTATTCCCAGAGTGGGGTAGGCAGAGCTACAGAATTACCAACAACTCTAAAAACTTGTTGATAATTCTGTAACCACATTTTGCACACTTAGGCTAAGATGTTTACCAGTGTATTAGTGACAGGTTGCAAGCCCATCGCCTAACAGTACTAAATATACGCCTTTATTCCCTTAGCCGTCTCTTACAACATCCACGGGAAGACACGGAGTGTCACTATTCTAACCTGACAACCACACAGGTACCTATGTTAGTAACGTTATAATTGCAAAATTGACAAATTAACGATAGCGTGCCATGTTTGATATTAGATTTTCAAGCATACAAACCTGGGGATTCGGGAGGTTAAAATGAATTCTGTTCAGTGCTACCCAGCTTCAACTAGTTTTTTTTTTTGCCACGTAGTCGTTGTACCATCTTACGTTATGCCTGCCAGGTCTTCGGCTGCCTGTTCTAGAGGGCGAAGGAAGAGGACCATCTAGGAATTAAGGGAGGAAAATTGGGAAGGCATAAATGTGAGGTAATGGTGATGACACCGATTTAACCTCCGGAAAAAAAGAGGGTTGTTATAAGTTTAACGTGTATATGTGTAGGTATGTGTGTGTGCGCGTCTGTGTATCTGTGAGTCTAAATGTGTGTGTCGTAGCTCCCAAACGGATGTACCGATTTGAGCGCGGTTTTTTTTAATAGAAAGCCAATTTAATCAGAATTATTCTTACCTAAGTTTCATGAACATCGGTTGGGCCGTTGAATAGATATTAGGCTGAAAGGGGGTAGTTATATATTTATTAGGTAGTTATAATTATCACTGAATTGTTAAAAAAGTTGTATCACAGACCCACGCCGTAAATCGTCTGCAAAGACGCTAAGCCCATGGAATATGCATGGATTATTATATCGCATATCTCAACAAAATATGAAAATACCGTAATAGATCACCGAAAGCGAAATTAAAATTAAAATCGGCCAACAAATACGGATGATACAAGCATTTTAAACTGCTAATTAGACAGCGATTAGACAGGAGATTCGATATGCACTGTGACGTCATATAAACTCCATGTTAAATTCGGTTGTGCTAATCAAAAAAATATTTTTCTCAAGTGTTTGTGTTAAAGCTGTAAAAAAAACATGAATATTCCCTATTCTTTGACTCAATCTATGTTTTATCTCGAAATCCCATGGAAAAATTGCAAAATCAATGCTAATTAAAACTAGTATATAAATCAAATGGTAATTACTTCACGGAATTCGCATTATTACCCAAGCACACAGGTCTTAGATATCGCATTCAACTTATCTCTCGTTGACAAGCGGTCAGACGGACAGATAAACAAATAGTCCTACTATATTAGACATTCATTAGTTTATTGCTTCTAGTTTATCGGTTTGATCGCTATGGTTACAACTTGCAATTATTTTTCATAGTATAGGGTAAAAAGAGCGTAAGTACCATAGATTTTCCATCAAAGATAATCTCTTAGTTAATCACGTTGGCATCGCCAAATAATACTTTTGTGAAACTAAAAAAAAAACATACAAAATGTGACAATGTTTCTCTCACCAGTCAGATTTTGAATATGCTGTAGATGTTATGGAAAACTGTATAATTTTGAACATACATCTCACTAATATTTATAAAAGCGAAAGTTTGTGTGTGTGTTTTAGTTTGTAATTCCTTCACGCTACAACGGCTGAACGGATTTGGGTGGAGTACATACCTACACTGAATTAACACATGGGCTAAGCTGTTTCTCAATTTAAAAGTTCCCAAGAGAATAACGATAATCGAATTCCCCCGCAACATGGGATGGGCGAATAACTAAATCTACGCGGACAAATTCTCGGGCAGAAGCCAGTAAAAAAATTAAATTAAAAACAACTCACTAACCGAAAATCCCTTTCTATAAACGCGTTTACGCGTAGGATTCCCATAAACATCGGTACAAAGATCATCAGAATAAAACCACTGTTAATCCTGTCAACTTCTAGGCAGTTACAAGGACACAGGGGTTATTATGAGATTAAAATGCAGTCCTGTTTACGGTGAGAGAAAAGGACAGAGCTATATGACTGCTATAGCTCTGTCCTTTCCGGTCAACGTAAAATTAACTGCATAGCTGCGTTATAATAACCCCTCAGAGATATTATACGACTCTAATAACTTCCTTTTACTAACCTGAACTTGAGAGTTTAGATGTTTAAACAATATGGCCGTCAATATTAAATTGTTAGGGCTAAATCTGTATCGATCTTTGAATACTGCGACCTTTAATATTCTACATTTGACACTTCCAACTTCCTGTTGTCAGCTGAGAAGCAAGACTACGCCCTTTCTTTGTCACCCCGCGCTGCCCCGCCCCCTGTCACGGACAATTACAAAATGGCGATTTTCACGCCTCGCAGATGCCATTCATTAAAAATCCGGATCGAAGGACCAGTTTGTTTTTGACGGCTAGTCAGTTGTAATGACAGACATTGGTAGTAGCTATACTGTCATTTTATTTTACTGTTAATTAAACGAACAATTACGGTAAGGAAGGACCTTGTGTTGGTCCGTCTGCATTTGCAACCACCATCTTATCCGTTAAACTGCCGCCAAGGAGCAGTGTAGGTACGCATTGTTTGGTGTGTGTTGCTGTGATGATAAGAGAACCGTAGCGTTGAAGGACGGAGGAATTCTATACTCAATTTTTTTAAGCCAAAATGAATACAGTACCGTCACCATGAGTTACGATTACCGTATTCGCTGGCGATTCCAATGCTCTGTCCCTCGCACTCTATAAGAATATTGCGACGTCTGCGAGGGACGGTGCATTCTACTCGCTAGCGAGTACGGTAATTGTAACTCATGGTAAGGATACAGTAGTTATGATATTAGTAGTAAAATGAATACAATAGTTATGATATTAGTAGTAAATAAAATGAATACAGTAGTTATGAAATTAGTAGTAAAATGAATACAGTAGTTATGATATTAGTAGTAAAATGAATACAGTAGGTATGATATTAGTAGTAAAATGAATACAGTAGGTATGAAATTAGTAGTAAAATGAATACAGTAGTTATGATATTAGTAGTAAAATGAATACAGTAGTTATGATATTAGTAGTAAAATGAATACAGTAGTTATAAATATCAACCAAAGCTTATATAGTAACAACAGCAAGATCTTTAGTGATTCCAACTAGCATCTTAGTTAATGTATCGATCGTCTTGTTAGGCTCGTATGGAATTAAGTCGCGTGCATAAGCGTAAACAATCATAATTTTGTTAGGAGCGAGTTTTTTTCCAGTAAGGTCTAGTCCTCAGGGTTGGCAACACATTTGCATTGTCATAGGATTTTTTTGAATTCCGAATCAATTCACTTTCGAGATTTAACGGTTTGAAGTAGCTTCTCGAGCCCTTTTTTCTTGATCGCCTTATTATTATTAAGCAATGTAAAATTTGTTTGTTTTGTAAATAAAAAAAGTCAAGGCCCCAGTTCTTGAGACGAAAATAGGGTTTAAATCGCCTCATGGTCCGTAAAGTACATAATAATTGAACTCTATTCTACGCCTAGTACTTACACGTGCAGTTCAAAAAAACTCCTGAACCGCAACACGCTCTGCTGGTCACGGTTTCAAGAAAAAAAACCCCTAAAATTAAAAACTTTGCTTACTATATTTGTTTATACATTTAACTTCACTTTAAACGCCAAGATAATTAATAACTTGCCCAACGTCAAGCAAACATCAAAGACTAGCCACCATCTGGCAAAGCCTGAGAATATGCTAATGCAAGCATACTATCTAAACACGTGTACACGTCGTGGCAAGATAAAGGGCGCATATAAGGCGAGTGCACTGTACACTGCGGTGCACTGAAACGCGCCATCTGCAGTCCATTATGTTGCGTAATGTGACACTTGCGCAGGGTTGCCAGTTGGTTAATTATAAAAGAACGTAGATTTTTTCTAAGCTGTTTGATTCGAAGTTCGATAAAATAGACTAAAAATAAAAGAAAAAAGATATTTATTCAGTAAGTAGGCCGCACGGGCACTTTTACACGTCAAGAATCTACCAGCGCTTCCCTATAGGAGACCATTGCTAAGAAGAGACGCCGCAAGAAACTCACTAGACTAAAGAATAACTTGTACTCTTTCAACGTTTAATTGTGAATTTATTTTTCAATTAAGAAAGACTCAACTTAGATAAATCATAAACATTACGCGATTTTTATTTGTGACAGATCCATGTCTTAACCTCTTTAGGCATGATTGAAGCACCAACAGCAACATACATACAAACTAAATCAAAGAGGTTAAGTAAGTTAAGTTAAGTAAGGTAAGGTATTTGAATCCCTAACATTATCACACGTAATCTCTGGAACAACAGAACCGATTGTTAATATATCTTTTTGTATTTAACTATAATAAAAAACCGAAGCAAAGCGGTCATAATTCAAGTTTATCAGCCACAGAGACTACATCGTCATCGCTTTGAAAAACCTCTTATCTAATATTTTGTGACACACGACTTTAAACTTAAACGTGAAGAGAATTCAAACTCGAACTATCTCGAAATATCAGATACTGGTTTTTTTTCAAAGTAGCAACGATATATACCTTCACGCCTATAATCCCAGAGTGGGGTAGGCAGAGCTACAGAATTAACTACAACTCTAAAAACTTGTTGATAATTCTGTAACTACATTTTGCACTGAAACTTCACCAAACTAATAGTCATAATCTCACATTATTTTATTAATAAACCAAATAAATATTTAAAAAAAAAACCATCGACAACCCTGCCTGCAATGCGCGTGCACATCTAAAAAGCGATCTGCCTAACCTCCCCCCGCGCAGGCCGCACTAAACACACACGACGTTTGACGTTACAACATCCTGTTTAGTAAAAAAAAAACAAAAGGGGTGCGGATTCTGCGGATTTGAGCTAACTATGCGTATACGCAGAAAAGGAGTTTGTTGCTTCTGTGGTTATACTGTTTAGGGCTGTGGTTTGGCTAAGGGTGCGGCTCCACTGAGGCGGAGATGAGCGGAGCGGAGCGGAGCAGTGCCAATATTAACCAATAGAAGGCGCATGCGGTCACGTCGAGCGCGCCTTGCGCACGTTAGTTTAGATTCTATTGGTTATTGGTCCGCTCCGCTCATCTCCACCTGAGTGGAGCCGCAGCCTTAGTCACCTATTTTTATTTTTATATATTAGGGCGGCTTCAAAAAAGGACAAAGGAATTGCAACCAGTAACTGCCACTCTTCTGCAATCCAGTCCAGCAGGCGTATTGTTTAACGCACTCGCAATCACTATCGTTTTCATTTTGAAAATCGAAGGCTTGTCTACATACAAAATGAAAACAATTGTTCCACTTTCAAGCCGACTGCGATTGCGAGTGCGTTAGGCAACTAACAGCCCGGTCCTCCCTCGCCATCGCATAAGATAAAAGATGTCGAAACTAAGCCTAAATCTTAAAATTTGTTATTAATTCCCAAAATGGCTTTTCCAGTTAGAAATTAACGATTTAACCTGCTGCATATCCCACGAACACATGTTTTAAACCAACTACAAAAATATACCGAAAAGCATTAAACCAATTCCAGCCATAACCGGGTAATTCCAATGTCAAACTGAAGTATTAGCCACCCTTTGGACAATCAAAATTGAACTTTAACTAGAAGTTTTTATGATGGTTTTTAGTATGTTGTTTGTTCAGTGGTTGTCATAGAAATTATACGAGTTTTTGAAGGAAGTAAGGAGTAAACTTGTAAAAGATTAAGTATCCAGTAAAAGTTATGTAAACACGGGGATGTGGCCGGTTCGGTGATTCAACATACAAACAGATTGACATTCGCACGTGTCAAGTTATAAATAAATAAACAACTACTAAATAGATAAAATCCCTGACATAATGGTGACCTCTTCGTTCAGAGCTTATATTTCTTAAACAGCCCGTCGGGTTACAAAGACTAAAAAGATATTTATTTAGTATATGTAAGTACGCACGGGCACTTTTACACATCAACAATCTACCAGCGCTTCGCAAGAGACCACTGCTGAGAAGAATCATCTTTTGTGACTCCATACCTATCTTAAGGCGTAAAATGCTCGATTCCTTATTAACCTCCTAATGTTAATTTTAATTTTATTTAAATTCAATTCTTGCATGTTATTAAGTTCTACAATGTGTTTGATAAATGTTTTTGTTTGCTTTTTTTTTAAATTATTATTGTATCCATTCAAGATTAGTTGTTTAAACTTTTAGTGTTAGTCCCTAGTAGACTGTATGATTGCTGGTGCGTGCCTGTTATTGGCGCATGAACTTTAATTTTGACTGTCTATACATACCTATTTCAATTTTGTTATGTTTATGTGCTGTTGGCATGTCTAATAAATAAATAAATAAATAAAAAAATAAATAAATAAGAAACGCCGCAAGAAACTCAACAGTCAGGCGTTTTTTTAAATATACAATTATAAAACTTAACCTAGCATTCATGATACCTAGTTATGTTATGAAGCATCTCGATTAAACTGGTTTAAAAAAAACGCGAATTTTCCGTGGTAGGGGATAAAAACTGTTAAAAAAAATCATTTCAAAGATTTGGCCAAATGACCGTACAATGTCCATCATCAGATTTTTCTAACTACGTTTTTCATAATTATATAGTCTTCCTTAATTTTAATAAAAAAGGATAATAATAAGGTGGTAGATACTTATAGGGCCCGGACTTTATAAAGTCAATCCTGACACCTGTCATTCCAGTACAAATTATAACCTCAAACCCAAGAATAGGTTATAAATCGTACCGTGATGACAGCTGTCAGGATTGACTTCGTAACGGCCGGGTACTATAGTAAGTTATATTCCATATATTTACATAATAAGGGGATAGTCTCTCACAAGTTGACCAAGTCCCGATCCTAAACGAAACTCTAGGCTTGTACAGATGTAGTGAATAATACTTTCCCATCGTTTTTTGTCGGATATGTTCGTATTTATCTATCTTTCTCATTTAGCTTCAGTACCCATCAATATGCCAACTGAGAAAGCAAGATAAATACGAAGTTATCCGACCAAAAACGATGGGAAAGGATTATTCACTACATCTGTACAGTGGGTACTGACACATACTTATATTGAGAAATAAATACTGGAAAACATCCAGGAACAAATACTCGCGCTCATCACACAAAGATTGATCCTCAGATTTGAACCTGTATCGCTTTGGGGGCAGGGTCGCTACCACTAGGTCAACCTCGTCGCCAAATTCTGCAAACGTCAACTCCTTCGCCTACAACAATTCCATATTTAACAGACTTCTACAATCGTTAAGACTGCGCCGAGCAAACGCCGACCGTCCAGTGGCACCCTCATTACTATTATTGTGTTTTCTAATTAACTAAAGTATTTCCTTGGAATCAGACGAAATGTTATTGTAGTGCAAGTAAAAACACAATTTATGGGATAAGTAACAAACTTTAATAACAATTACCCTTTGAGTAGTCAGCTTAACGGGAAAAGGTGGCCGCTTTTTTCCGTTAAGTTGATAACTCGATGGTGAATTGTTATTAAACTATACGATATACCCTATAATTTGTGTTTTCATTTGTAGTACAACAACACTTCGTCCAATTTCAAGAAAATATTTTAGTTTATTAGAAAACACAATAAAAGTTATGAGGGCGCCACTGTACATCCGGCGTACGCTCGGCGCAGTCTTAACCATCCCAGAATCTACCCTTGTCTAGCCCTACAGTCTGACATAAAAATAGACTGCAAAATTAACAACATTTATTTAATATAGGTTCATCTCTCTAATGTTGCCAGAAGTCCCTATTTCAGCGAGACGTCCCGATTTTGATCGACCCGCCAATTATCCCGATTTCCAGCACACCACCAAAGCGGTAATTTATAAGACATTTCTTAAAACAACTGAAGGCGAAAAACAGTTTGCGATTCTTTAACGATTTGCCTCAGTTAGAATCATAAGAGGGTATAGGTGAAAAACTTAAATAAATGACCTCTTGTCATTTGACGACGCGATAGCCTAGTTGGTAGTGACCCTGCCTACGAAGCTAGAGGTCCTGGGTTCAAATCCCGGTAAGGGCAGGTATTTGTGTGATGAGCGCAAATATTTTTCCCTGAATCATGGATGTTTTCTTTGTATTTAAGTATATATTTCTCTATTATAAGTATTTATATCGTTGTCTAGTACCCATAGTACAAGCCTAGAGCTTAGTTTGGGACTAGGTCAATTGGTGTGACATAGTCCCCTGATATTATTATTATCTGTATAGACAGTTCGACGAAGTAAATTCCATATTAGTTTTATACACCGATACACGCAAGAGATCATTTAAGTTTTTCACCTATAGTCATTTGCGCGATCTTTTAAACGTTGTATTTGTACTGTTCCGATTTGAAAACCCAAGTCCCGATTTTATAATAGTCTAGACCTGGCAACACTTATCCCCTACAGTTATGCTAGACTGGTTTAGAAGATGTCACACCTAAAGTATTCCAGTTATTTTACGATGCCGCTATGACTTAATCTAACGTTATTTAATCCGTGTTCCAGGAACATCGCATTAAGCTACACAGTAATAAAGCTTGTACAAATAAGTTCAAGTTAATTATACACTAATGCCCCCATGTTATGTTATAAGGTCTGCTCACATTGACAGCCCGCTGCCGCTTGTAAGGTTGGAGTCTTTGTGACAGCGGGGTGACACTATAAAAACAAACGAGTGCGAGTCGGACTTCAGCATCGAACATAATAAAGATGGAGCAAAATATGACTGTTGTTCAAGAGGCAGTAGTAAAAAAATCAAGTATCTAGATTACGGTTCAAAAGATTCAGCCCTGTGACAGATGGACGGATACTCTGTTAGCAACGTATGGTGACTGATAACTAAAGTACTAAGCAGATGAGAAATTAATCCTGACCGACACATTGCATTGCACAACAATGCACTTTCTAAATATTGATAACGTTGACAGCATTAAAACATTTCTGTTATTACTATAAAATCGGAGAAATACTGGAAAAGGGCCGAATCTTAAGTACCCGAAACCGACGTGCGTGCATGACTCGTTGTATCAATGTGGAAGAAGCGAAAGAAAATTGTCAAGATCGTAGCAAGTGGAAAGAAGTGGCCTCTGCCTACCCCTCTGGGAAACAGGCGTGATTTAATGTATGTATGTATGTATGTTATTTATTACTATTCATTCACACGTTTAGTTTAATGTTGTTTTACTGCTGTAAACATCATCAATATTTAAAAACTTTATTGTTGAGCAATGTCTCAGGTTGGACTTCTTATCTACTTACTAGAAGTAAGCAAGTTTTAATCTCCACACCATCGTCGCATTCCATCAGTTGACAGTGTTGACACTGATCATACCAAACATTTTTTTCAAAAATAAAGCAGTTATTGTGTCCACACCCTTACATCCTCCAGAGCTAATAAAGCCGGGCACACGATGAGTCACGACGCTAAGTGTAAGGCAAGCTGCGCCGGAGTTGAGTTAGATGCAAGGACGTTGACCTAGAGGGTGCGTTTGAGTCGGAGATAAGGGACCACCCGCGAAACACGTGATACAATTTCACTCCTAATAACTTAAAAAACAAGCTTTGGCTGCCAACTGTACTTTTTTGTTACAAAATCATTACTTATCAGCTTATCAAAACCAAACTATCGAGCCCCAACACGGTGGGACTATGTTAAGTTTAGCGGATATCCTGTCACCTTCCGACTCCATCATCAGAACAGCTCCCAAATACCATAATTCTACATTGTCATCGTGTTTACGTATATGGTCGAAGTTTCAGGGAAACGGAAATTAACGGGAACTGGTTCAAAATTTACTTTTATTTTGATAGACTTACAAACATACATACAAACAGTGCAAGTTCAATAAAAGCTTGTAATAACTACTTTTTAGTGTTCCGTACCCAAAGGGTAAAGCTGAATTTGCAGGCTTAGCATTTCAATCTTGAGATTTCAGTCTTGAGAATATCTTCTCTTATATATTTAGATTCTCGTGTCACAGTGTAACAAAACTCCTTCGAAACGGCTTGACGGATTCTTATGAAATTAATTTTTCCACATAAAAACACCTATCTACCTAGCCTCTACGATACGATGGCAATAGTTCTAGTTTCATGATAGACGATTAATGATACCAAGTATTAATTTATAGTGAGTAGGTAAATTAAATAAAGTTAACATTGTAGCAGAATACGAATCGATTACATTTCCTATGTAAAACTTATCGATAATCGAAAAAAAAATGCGATTTTAATTAGCAGCATCACGAATTTTTCCAAATAGCGTATGTCACAGGCACCATAAGATATGAATTAGGCTTACCACGGCACCAAATGCATACATTTTCAAATTAAATACGACACATTATTGTATTTAATCTCAATTTTCATACATGACATTGGCTCTGACATATCTCATTTAGCTTACTGCCTTCCCGCTGCTCGCCATGACGCGGCCTTGCCGAAGACTTTTCTATAATTAAATTTTAACATAATCTTTAAATGTAAGATCCAATTAATTCAATGTTGACAGCCCTTCGTAACCCGCTTGATCGATGCGTGTGCGCACCGTGTTGAAATGTGCGAGCACTGTTAGAGTGATTGGTTAAGTGCGAACCGGATTCAGTAGGCTTGAGTTGATTAGGAACTAAGAACTAAAAGGAATGAATTCCAACTACAGACCGAAAGGAACTAGTTCCTCGTAAACGGTCTTAATCGGTCTTCGGTCCTTTAGGACAGTAGTAATTGTTGTACGTATGAGGGAAAAAGAGCGAAAGGGTAAATCATGCTTTGTGCCGGTGCATTCCTAACCGATTTAAAAGAATGGAGGTTGTCGATTCGGCCAATTTTTTTTTATTTCTGAGTATATAATAAACCTATGTAACATTTGTATTAAAGGCTGTACAATCGAAGCTATGGTCAATTGAAGTAGTGAACGTACACCGCTATTATTTTTAATGTCCTAAAATCTTACCTAACCCTAAAATAGCATCTTACAAAAGATCTACAATACTAACAAGTAACTTGAGTGTTTGTACGGAACTCGAAAAGAACTGGATCATCCGGTCACGCGCATTACCGAGCCGTTGCGCGTAGGTGGCGCCATCTAGCTAATGGTGACGGATAACCGCGAACTCAATGCGATTATGCCGATCAATATGACTTTACGATGGCGACATCTTGCGACAAAAGAGCATCGGTGTCGGTGTGACTGACAGCTTTGCCAACCAACTGTAAAATTTCTACTTACAAACATACATAAACTCACGCCTTTATTCCCAGAGTGGGGTAGGCAGAGCTACAGAATTACCAACAACTCTAAAAATTTGTTAATAATTCTGTAACCACATTTTGCACATTTAGGCTAAGATGTTTACCAGTGTATTAGTGTCAGGTTGCAAGCCCAACGCCTAACAGTACTATACGCCTTTATTCCCTTAGCCGTCTTTTACGACATCCACGGGAAGATATGGAGTGGCACTATTCTAACCCGGCAACCACACGGCAAATTTCTACTTCTTCCGAAAAATAAGTATAAATACCTACTCATATCTAATAGATACACATAAAACATACCTACCTTCACACCTGTCTCCCAAGAAAGCAGATACTATGGAACCAGAGCTCGGAAACCTGCTCCGTCAGAAGCGCCATACATTTCAAAAAGAGCATTTTCATTTCGGTTCCGCTCGGAACAGAATCGATATTATTTCGGTTTTGATCAAAGAGCAAAATGAAACTGTTCTGCATAAAAAAATGATAGGGAGATTATCGCGTTACTTCTATAAATAAATTAAAACACTCTCCTACCTTACTTAGGGCCACTTGCACGCTGAATTTAACCCTGGGTCAAGGCACTAACTTGAGTTAAAATGACAGTTCTCGTATGAATCTGACGTCTACTGACTCGAGTTAGCGTCTTAACCCAGGGTTAAACTTTTCGTGCAAGTGGCCCTTAATCGCCGAAGTGCCATTAATACAAAAAAACCGCACAAGGTTTCCTAGATTTCCTTGATTAGAGCAATGATTCCTAGAGTGGGTTCGGTAGAAGAGTGGCGTTAACCAAAAAGCTACAGTCTATAAAAGAAATAATAAGTGTTTCGCTTTTAAAATATTTCTAACAAAATACTGTTCTTATTTTAAATGACAGTGTGTTTCATTTGGTAAGTGTTCCGTTACCTTAAAAGTTAGGGAACCCCTGTACTAGACTACCCGCGGCCGCGTCTGTACCACCACCACTTTTAGGTACCACTTTCTTGGCACGTGCTATAAAACAAGTACGCCAAGACATTGACATTTACGCAGAAAGAGTAGTTCCATCGAGTGGCAACCGCACCAGGGTAATTACCACAGACCTATTTGTCGTTCCTTCCTCACTTCCGGTTCCGGCCGATAACTGACGTTTATGATTTAGTATTGATTAAATTAAATATGACATTTTCATTATCATTGCCGATAAATATTGACTGGTGGCAGTTTAAATTAATTATTGCTATACTAGCTTTTGCCTGTGAAATTGTCTGTGTGATGCAAAAGTGAGTTTTTCTGTCCGTTTTTTGCGGTTACCACTGAAGCGACTTTATTGATTTTTATAGAGATTGTTTAGATCCCGGGGACCTGCGTACTGGGGTGATATTCTCTCAAAAACAACGGACGGTCGGACGAACGAGCGAAATCGCAGCGGCGAGTTTAAGTCCACTATATTTGACCAGTTAACAATTCTTCAGCGGCTTAAAAAACGAATTGTTTAAGAGAAACACCCGAGATATAATAATATAATCGTTTGCCAGTAATGATCTTGTCCGATTCAACTACTACCCAATATTCAGGGCATACTTGACATATTCGCTCGCGTATTGACATTTACAACTTATAATACCGTAATAAAGTACAATTAATTCTACTGTAAGTGCAGATAAAGTCGTCCTTACCATTCTGGTGAGTTATTACGTGCTCACGCGCCGGTGGCATGCGCAGGGTTGTTAGTTAGGTTCGATGTTGGACGTTTTATAAAAGTTTTTTTTTCCTTTTTCTTCATTTATCTCTCACGTAAGATTTTTGGCATGTTTTCCTGCTGATCTACGCATGTTATTTGATATTATATTGAATTTAATATTTATTGCTTTATACATATAATGCTAGATTAAGTACCTAGTACCATTGTAATAATGTTTAAAAAATGACTGACTGCTGAGTTTCTTGCGGCGTTTCTTCTCAGCAGTGTCTCCTCTTGGCAAGCGCTGGTAGATTCTTGACGTGTAGATAAAAGTGCCCGTACGGCCTACTTACTGAATAAATGTCTTTTATCTTTATCTTTTTTTTATCTTTTAATTAACGTGGGAACGAAATTATGAAATACTGTTGAATCCACAAATCATTAGATCATTACGTACGTATGAATAGTTCAAATAACGAAATGTGAGATTGTCCCCTAATATTCCAATCCTTTATTTCTTGTGTAGCTGTCAAAAAATTCTACGAATTTTGAATATTATTGTAGTTAGTGTGAAAAACTAGGTGGTTTCCATTTTTTTTCTATCCAAATTTTTTTTTTTGGTGAAGGAAAACTTACTAGTTTTTATAATATCTACGACATATTTAAAAATCGATAATTGAACGCTATCGCATTTTGTATGGAAATTTTTAGCTTCACAACCCTTTTAAACCAAAAACAACGTATCAATACATTATGTAATGTTTTTATGTACTATCAGACCATTGGAACCTTGACCCACCATAGAACTGTGTCACCGAGACGTTACCTATGATTCAATTCATAAGAAGTGTCAAACAAATTGTTTTATAATGTCACTGTGACACCATTATATGGTGGGTCAGGGTTCCATTGGGCTGATAGTACATTAGGGCAATACTTTATAGTTGCTTTTTGTTCGTATACACAATCAAGACGGTAATGAACTTGGTTCGTTTGAAAATAGAACGTGCGCCGGCGTTCCTCGTAAACGCACCAACAGTCGAGCGATGCACATTATAGTCACACATATTATAGCACTAGCGACCCGCCCTCGCTTCGCTTCGGTTTATGTGAGTTTTCTGTAACACCCGTACATGAAACAGAATTTTGTTATACATAAAAACCTTCCTCTTGAAACACTATCTATGAATAAAAACCGCATTAAAATCCGTTGCGTAGTTTTAAAGATCTAAGCATACATAGGGACAGACAGCGGAAAGCGACTTTGTTTTATACTATGTAGTGATTGTTTATGGTAGAGATGCCCCGAATGTACCGAATACAAACATTCGTCAAATGTACGCTTCCGGGTTTGTCGAATTGAATATCTGCCCAAAATATTATGTTCACACTATTTTATTACAATTTTTAAAGTGTAGGTATGTGTAAGCCGTGAGCTGTGCCAATAATAATAATAATATCAGGGGACTATGTCACACCAATTGACCTAGTCCCAAACTAAGCTCTAGGCTTGTACTATGAGTACTAGACAACGATATAAATACTTATATAGAGAAATATATACTTAAATACATAGAAAACATCCATGAAATGAAATGAAATGAAATGAAATGAAATGAAATGAAATGAAATGAAATGAAATTTATTGCGTATAGATTAAGGTTACAGTTTGCAGGTACATTTGCTTATAATTATGTTTCACTTAACCCTACCATTACAGGTGTACACGCTTTAGAAAAATTAAATCTACTTATGTCAAACAATAAAACATAAATCAAACAGCTTGAAATTATAAATTTTAACCACAATGTCAATATCTATCTAGATTTTTTTGTAACTGTATTAAATTATTTCTATTTTATATATTAGCATTAATATTTTATTAACATGTTAGTAATACATATCAATATTATTATTCAATACTATAAATTATCACAAAGAAAGTCTCGCACACTGTAATAACACTTATCTGTCAACAATTGTTTCGTCAAATGAATAAATTGCTTGAGGCTCTTCTCTTTAAATGCATCCGGCAGTTTATTAAATATGTCTATACACATCAGATAAGTGTTGCTTGAAGAGAGTTTAAGTCTAGCAAATGGCTTGTGGATCTTATTTTTATGTTGAGACCTTAATGCTCGAGAAGATACATCTTGCTTCTGTTTAAACAAGTTCTTGTACTTAAAAACAAAAACACAGACCTCCAGTATGTATAAACAAGGCACCGTTAGTATTTTATATTTTATAAAATAGGGACGGCATGAGTCAGTTTGACGTAGGCAGAAAATGTTTCTGATACATCGCTTTTGTATTAATAATACCTTTTCATTATTAACAGCATTTCCCCAAATAACGATGCCATACCGGAATATGGAATCTACGTAACCATTGTATGCCGTTATAGCTGCTTCAATCGATACAACTTGGCTTACTCTTCTCAATGCAAAGATAAATTTATTAACTCGCGAACAGACAGACATTACATGTTCTTTCCATTTACAGAAACAATCTATGTTAATTCCCAAGAATTTGGCCAAACAGACTTCCTCTATAGTTTGACCAAGATAACTAATGTTTACTTTTACAGGTCGACTTTGAGCGCTACGAAATTGGATTAATTTAGTTTTAGTAATATTAACTTTTAAATTATTAATTGTCAACCATCCATGACTCAGCAACAAATATTTGCGCTCATCACACAAATATCTGCCCTTATCGGGATTTGAACCCAGGACCTCTAGCTTCGTAGGCAGGGTCACTACCAACTAGGCTATCGCTTATATTACCCATATTTAAGGTAAGGGCACCTATTACCGCCCCCCCTAAAATCGGCACCCATTACCGCGGTATTTTTAAAAATGCGTTTTATGAACAAATCGATTTACTCACTAAGAAACTTATTTTACATGAGAAAAGCGCAGTTTGTAGACTACCGGTTTTTTGAGAGCTAGTATTTATGCATCAAATAAACAACTCGCAAACCGCCAGTATCCGCGACGCCGGCGCAGGAGCAGTTTGTGCCATAGAAACGCGAGACGCCACACGTAAGAGAACACACATTTTATTTAGTGATTTGCGTAATAGTTATAATGACTAACCTAATGCTAAGATTTTTAATTTATTGACTATTGTTTTCTTTGCGACTTTCAAATACTATTTTTGTGTATTTTTGTCTGGAAATACGTTAAAATTAGAATATTAAATACCGCGGTAATCGGTTTCGTTTTTCGCTCTGGCTCCTAAATCCGAGGTATACCACGGTAATAGCTGAAATGGTACTTTAGGTTCAATGGCCTTTATTGCTTATATCTGCTGTTGGTAAAATATATTTTTAGTTGTAATAAAAACTTTATCTATCTAAGCAATTAAAGAGCAATTTCCGTGGTATGAAAAATACTAGTAAAGGCCTTATTTTTTATTAAAAACTAGTGCACTATATTACTTGTTTCCATAGAAAGCCTTAAATTTTTGAATCGTTTTAATATAAACATATATTTAAAAATGTTCTTATTATTTTTATGGGTTTGGTTTTATTAGATGGTTAAAATGTTAAGGTTTTATTTGTTGAACCAACGTCACGATAACTTTATTTTTTTATGGGTCGTAATTAGGTTTTGTAGAATCGTGAATTTATCCTATTACCGTGGGTAAGAAAAGATAACCCTCGGTAATAGGATGTATGGGAACCTAGTTCCGAGGTATTTAGGTTTTTTGTGGGTCGGAGTTAGGATCCTATACTATCTCCTATTACCGTGTGACAGTAAATGAAATATCAATTTTAGGGTACCGTAGTTCGGATTCCTTAATAAAATTAAACGGTTTTTTTTATAGTAAAGCTTACCCGTAGGAAACTATTGTACTAACTGATGGTACAACGCTTATATGGTAGACTGGGATTATTATTAAAAAAAAGAACAACAACAAACGAGAACAAGTTCTTTTATTATTATTTTTGATTGGACAGATTATTTAATTATTAGAATGTTAATAAAGGTCTTTGTGTAAGTATGTTTATATTATTTTTTTACTTTATCACCAGACAATTTTTATTGAATAAGCAGTTTTAATTCAAAATAAATCTTTATCCACTTTTAAATGTTTTATTACTTAAACAAGTTTTACTAAAAAACAACAAAATATTAAATATTCAATGTACGGAACCAAAAATACATTAATCTTCTACCCTCGGTAATAGGAGCCTCATGCGCGGTAATAGGGTCAAAGCTCGTCCAATACCACGGTATTAGGATAAACCAACTTTTTGGGTTTAATATTTATTTTATCCCAAATAATCACCAAAAATGAGGCCATAAAGGTGCAAATTACAAAGTTCAATCAACACACTATTATAAAAATAAAAAAAAAGATCGTTAGGGTGTCTTGATACCCTTAATTTTTGGCTCTTATTTGAAAACTACCTTAACTCCCACGGTAATAGGTGCCGTTACCTTATATTGATTGTTTTGACAACGCGCTGGCCTAGTGGGTAGTGACCCTGCCTACGAAGCTAGCGGTCCTGGGTTCGAATCCCGGTAAGGGCAGATATCTGTGTGATGAGCGCGAATATTTGTTCCTGAGTCATGGATGTTTTCTAATGTATTTAAGTATATATTTATCTGTATAAGTATTTATATCGTTGTCTAGTACCCATAGTACAAGCCTAGAGCTTAGTTTGGGACTAGGTCAATTGATGTGAGATTGTCCCCTTATATTTATTTTATTTATTAATAGAAGGCGCATGCGGTCACGTCACAGTTGCGCACGTTAGTTTAGATTCAATTGGTTAACATTCGCACAGCTCCGCTCCGCTCCGCTCATCTCCGCTTCAGTGAAGCCGCAGCCTAACCAATATAATCTAAACTAACGTGCGCAAGGCGCGCTCGTCGTGACCGCATGCGCGTTCTATTGGTTAATATTGGGACAGCTCCGCTCCGCTTGTCTCCGCCTCAGTGGAGCCGCACCCTTAGTATGGGTGGAAGTCCTTAATATTAAAACAGCTGGAGGGATTTGGACAAATTCTGTCCAAAACGGATATAGCTAGCAATAAAATAAATACTGTTCCCGTGGGATAGGTGACGCGGGCGATGTAACAGGGAGAAATCTCAGATTTTCCGGAATAAGTACCCAAATCTCTGTATCCATATCAACTAGTTGAAGAATTGAACCATGAAAAAGGTACCATCAAACACTCGCATTAAAAAAAGTTGTCATAAAGGCATTAAGCAAAAAGCATAGTTTGATATAGGTACTGATTTATTTAACATAATATACCTTAAAAATTGGTAATCAATCTTGCTCAAATGCTTGCAACTGCTTCTTCCTCATGTCCTGAATCAGCTGTTGTATGTCCGCTCTCTCCCTCTTGTTATCTGGGGGGAATATGTCTCGCTTCGTGTTGGTCACCCATTCTTCGAAGTACGTCGGCTGGTTGAACACGTGGAACATCATCACCGGGAAAGCCATGTACACCACCATTCTCCCCACTTCAAGCCTCCAAGTACCCATAGCGGTTAAAAACGCTGTTAATTTTGATGATAAATGGGCAAAACTATATAAACTATAGTTGCCCGAGGGATAAAGCAAAGTATTTCCTTTGCCAGTAGGTAATTTATTGTTGCTGGTTAATATTTAATTGTGCCAGCGTCAATGTCAGAACGCGACCACAGACTACTTAGGGATACTACGATTTTTGTGATGTAGTGATTATATTCTCTTTGGTGACGGGTGTATCAATCTGTTTTACAAACTCGCCGAATAGGATTTTTTTCCAGTTTCAACAGGTTTAAAGCAGCGACCAGCCAAATATGTCGTTAAAAAATAAGTTCTATACATTGTATCGTACAAAAAGTATTTATTTACATTTATTAAAGGAGTGAACACACCGCTGCTCAAAATACGGTGACTGTACGAAATCACAGTGACGTGACGTAAATGTCACTATGATTCTGTACCGTCACCGTATTTTGAGCAGAGGTGTGGAGGGCATGCGATAAATAAAATCGGGACACTTACGGCACATGTTCAGAAACGATAAGCGAATGGCCTATGAAACCTATATCTGTGATTGTACTTTAATGTTAACATTAAAATATTACATGTCATTAAATTATCATTTATCGATGTAGATGCATCTTAATTTTCACTTTAGAGAATCGGTGACCGATACTTTAATGTGAACATTAAGATACGGTACAATAAGGTGCAGGTCAACTACGGATACAGGTTTCTCACATATTGTAGAATACTTATGATAATGCATGTAGATAAAGTAATGTAAGCGACGGTACGCATAATTAGGCATTATGCACCGGTCATATAAATTAATATTATTAACTTGACAGTTCACGGTCGTGTCACAAACAATATGATTGCAATAGAGGTAAAAACAAAGTAGACATAATGACAGGTCCTGAGGGTCCAGATAAGATATATTACGCTAACTATCGTTTCTATTCGGTTAGTTTCTAGACCAATCACGTCACTGGCACATCACGTGACTTTTCGTATCACGTCATCTACCAGTGACGCGATTGGTTTAAAAACTAAACGAAGAGAAACGCTAGCTAGCGTAGTGCATCTTGTCTGGGCCCTCTCTGACTGACGTGATTAAAACTAACGACAGGTACACTGTACGGGTAAATATGTCCACTATGATTTGTAAATAGGCCTTGTCTCCCGCCAAGACCACGTTCCCCCAGTTATCTATTAATTATTAAATCCTAATACTAATCAGACTATTTCAACAATCCCGCATTGCTCAAGTACGCGTTATGCTAATTCGAACAGCATTAATTACGGTCCAGCCGGACGAGAGATAAAACAATCCGCGCATACTGATCAGATGTTTCGAAATAAACAAGTGGATTAGACATTTCTAAATCTGCATCGAAAAGGACGCATTATGCACCGCCACGTGCGGACTTGGGTACTATGGAACTTTGTCATGATGATGGAGTCGAGGCAAGAGAAATAAATTGCGTTGAAATTAATCTTGAGGCTTTTACGACAGGGTTCTATATTGCTAAGTTTCGAAAGGGACGAATAGATGTAACGGGTCACAGGTCGAAGAGCTGGCACTTTCCTAGGGTGTTATTCTCTTAAAAATTTCGCTCGGTCGGTCGAACGAGTGAACGAGTTAAAGCGCCACTTATCTATAGATATCTTATCATGTTTTAGGCTGCGTTTCCACTAGAGATGTGCGAGGATGCGTTGCGAGGGATGTGTTTGTCATGAACCAATAGAAACACTTCATTTACCTATCCTCGCTTAGCTTAGCTCTGGTGGACACAGCTCAGCGGAGCGAGGTTTTTGTACATACAAAAGAAGGGAAAGATGTGTGCGAGGAATGTGTTGCGAGGGATATGTTACGAGGGATGTGTTGCGAGGCGGCGTCTGGCTCCGCTCCCGCCTCACCACACCCCGCCCGCTATATTTTAAAGAGCCCGCTACACATCCTCGCACCGCTCAGCTACCTCGCACATCTTTGGTGGAAACATTCACACCGTTACACCTCCTCGTTACACAGCCTCGCACCGCTTAGCTACCTCGCACATCTCTGATGGAAACGCAGCTTTACAGGTGATACCAGTTCCTACGCTATTTTTTCAGATGTTTTACCACTACAACTCCGTGGGGTATCTCTTAAGACATCGATTAAGTGCACGTGGCTGGGAATAGAGGGCGCTGCATCATCTGCTGCTTCTTTTGATGACACCCGCACACACATTTGGACCCGGAGTTTGCTTGTAAAATACCCCATTTGAGCAGAATAAAGAGAAAAACATGTGATACCCAGAGACGGTACGGCCCCGGTTATCGTAGTTTCCCAGTACTAATTGAAACGGCTCGATATCTCTGATAACACAATAATAAGTCGTAAAGCGCTATCGGTCGCTCGTCACCAGCAGAAGGACTACGTGAGAGTGGTCACACAGCTGCTGTCACTATCACGACTGTACAGACACGATCTTTAATTTGGTACCCACTTTAGTTCCAAACTCAATCTGATATTCTATAACAATAATTTCCCAACCAGCACTTTGTAAATTATAGTTTAGTTTTTGTATCTTTCTTTTGTTTTTTTATTAATCGTGCCAAATTTTCGATGCTGTAGACTGGTTAAGTACGAGTAGGTATTTCTACTTTAAAAATGTTTATGTAAGGTATTTTCATGTAGGTTCTGTATTTATTTTGCCACTAAATATTAGCACATATTTCTTTAATAGTATATATATAATTATATTTTTTTCTTATTACACTATTTATTCGTTCAGCGTACGGTACCGTCTATCTGTCGGAGCTGGCTGAAAATCAGCGCTGCAGGTGTTTAACACCTCAGCATTATGCTGAGCCAGTGTCCGATTCACTGCCGCGATGACACACTCACTACTTGTTTATTGCTCTTTGCAACAAGCCTTTAATCCCTTAGTCGTCTCTTACGACTTCCACAGGAGGAGGAGGTGTTCAGATTGTAGTCTTCAGAATGCGTTTGTCAGTCTCTGATACCACTCATGATTAGGTGGCATGTGTGTGTGTGGTCATAAAAGAATACTTCTGTAATAACCAGCCATAAACTAATCTAATAAAATTACACATCGTAACTTCACCGGTGGCCTACATTGGTAAATTAATTTTAACTCAATACAATTGCAATCATAAACAAAGATTCTTTAAGTACTCTCAACGCAATCATTCAATAACCGAACCCTAATGCACTCAGAGACTGCAGCTGAGTGCATCAGTGCAGGGACATTGGCTGCAGCTAACAAGCAGGCTGACCCGACCCTTCCGACAGGGAGGGGGAGATGTCGATATGAATTACAGAAGTTTATCGATATATCGAAGAGAATGAATCAAAATAACACCTTGGGCTTAAAGGAAATTTGTTCCCATCATTAATATCCAATACAGTCATCGCATCGAATATGTATGTAATATGTACCTAGTATGTATACGTAGACCTTACTGTTAGTGGCATGAGACGTCAAGACATATTTGGCGTCTTGGAAACTTATATATATTTATACCCCAGACACCATCGATTTTTAATTAATACAATTAAAGCTCCAAGATTATTTTATGCAACAGTTGGCCAACCTGTCAATTTAATAGCTAGCTGGTCAAAACAGAAAAGTGATTTTATTAATTTAACGTAGGTAGTAAATAAAGAAGGATCTTGTACGAAGCTTTATGTAGGTAACGTAACGCAACATAAAGTCTTAACGTAAAGTGAAAAATGTTGATTGCTGTCTTACTTTAACTTCAGTTCTAGAGCAAGAAAAACAAGTATGCATTCATTTCTTTCTTAAAAGTAAGTAAAGACAGTAAACGTGGCAATTTTCATTGCTAGCGTAAACCTAGCTTTACATATTATGTAATTTTAGAGCTGCAAGTAATTGGTATAAAACTGGAGACTAAATCATTTTTATTTAAGTAGTATAAATGTCACAAAATTATTATGTACAGTTACTAAACAACCCACAAATCACGAAAAAAACTATATAAAAAATATTTATATACCTACTTACGTTTCAACTATAACATCAGCCAGACAAAAATAATTCTTGCAATTCCATATAAGCACAAAACTTATCTGATAGTTGTAACGAATTAACATACGAAATTGTTTTAGGTCGATGTTTGTTAATTTTATATGTTGCACAACTTTCTCAGTCACCTTTAGTACCTATCGATAAATTAATTGAAAATGAAACGACAAATACGAAGCTATCCGACAAAATATCGATGCACGATTAAACACTATCTCTTTAGGTATTGAACGAAATATTACTAACTGTGATGCAATTCGTGATAAGAAAAAGCAAATGCATTCTACATGATTGTTTTAATTTTATCACTTGTAGCGATGAGATAATTGCTATCAACGCAAGCTGTTTAATTGTAGGTTTCGTGATAAATTTTATGACAGGGTCGATCCGGTCACACTGCGGCCTCAGGACACACCCAGCTTTTGTTCGTTTCCAATTGAGTTTGATAATTTCCAATGAGAATGCGATAACGTTTCTCTCCTCTTAAACCTAGTCTGATTTTTACGATTTCTTAATAAGAAACAAATAAAAAATACGGAAACGTACAAATCTAGTAATTCATAATTAGTACTACATATTAAAAAAAACGTGGAAATCGGAAACGTTATCGCCCGGAGTAAAATTAATATATGTAGATTATGTTTGCGATATAAGCGTCAATTCACAAAACTCTTAAGCACATGGAACTGTTTCTCACCGAGCATTGGCTTCTGTTAAAGGATATCCAACAGATACAATTTTAATCAACTAATAACTTCACTTTCAACTGGCCAAACATGGACCAGTACTACCAGTAGTCGTATTAGTGTGTTACAATCTGATAAGTTCCTGTGAAAAGACGGAGATTGTCGGAGATAGCAACTGCTATAGCACTGTTCCTTTCACGACTGGAAACTTCGATGATTTTGAAATTTGATAACGAAACCTCTTTATGTTTGGTTCGTAAGTAAAACTCGAATTACACCAGTACCTTTTTAATTCTTCAAAAGTTAAACCTGAAGCTAAACAGTAACCTGTAATAATATAAATACGGAAAACTAAAAACGATGTCAGCGTCTAGAACACTAAGAACTGTCCGAATACCTACTGTGTTCTTAAGGTGGGTTTAGACCAAACCAGCGAATGCTCTAGAACATGTTTTGTCTTTATTTTTGGGTCAAAATCTTTTTTGATGCATTGAAATTTGTCCCTGGGAAATGTGACAGAGTAGTTTTTTTTGCAGGAAGTAATATTTTATTTTGTTTGACGATGTTTGACAATACTTTACTGATTCAAATAAAATAAACATTTATTTAGATTAAAAAGCATTACTACTTAAAGAAAAAGTTACGATTGTGACAGAGTGGAGAATTTCAGTGCATCGAAAAATATTTTGACCCTTTTACTCGTATAAAGAAAACGCAAGAGATAATTCATAAAATTCTTGTTCGTTCGCTTGGTCTAAATCGGGCCTTATAATAAACGTCGTTGTCTTTGACTTTAGATTTTAATGGCATCGATTAGGTACGTTACTTTATAATACGGCGTGTAAATAACTGTAAAGTTTAAATGTTTTTCAATCTTATTTACTTAATCTGTTTAGCTTATTTACGATACCGACACAAACAATTAGTAAATTTAAATGCATTAACATTACGTTAAATGTTATCGACAACCTCACGGCCGGCGCAATCAGCGTCAATCACCCACGTGGCCACTTCATTTAACATTGTGCCAGAGTGACGTGAAAGCATGTCAATTTACTTACTCGTAAACAGTGGCATTTTCGTAAAAAAGTTGTAGATTTATACCTCTAACGAAATAAATCTAACTTCTATCCGGCTGGTATAGTCACGGTACGAAAAGATTCGCTTTTCGATTCTATTTCAATGCTGATAAGATCCAAAAGTCACGAACCTTTTCTTACCATGATACAATGGTCAATACCTCAAGGTATTTTGATTTTTGACATGAAGAAGGCAAACAAGCACGCAGGAAATCTGATAGAAAATGGGATCTGTCTATCGGATGTAACTCGTAGACATTTGCATTCTCAAAACTATTTTTGAAAAGTCCTTAGAGACGCGAATATAATCATCATGGAACTGCAGAAGTCTACGTTCCCAAAGCTAATGACGTCCTCTATGCTCCCCTAACACTACAGACTATTAGTGAAAATGTAACACAAAAAAAGTTCAGACTGCAATCAAATAGGTTTTTTTTTATAGCTTGCAGGAAACCATCGAACTCACAAACCAACGACCTGACGGTAAGAGGGCTCTCAGATCCATAAATTATTTGCGGTCTCAAGACATCAAATGCATTGCTAACTCTGAGAACGGATGTAATGCCAGTATGCTATTAAATTCCCTAGAAACTTAGAAGAAAAATGCTTCTTTACGTCACGGTAAGAGTTGATCTCATAAAGTTACAAGTTTAGTTTACTTCCATCGATATCTCATTAGAGGAATTTCAATACTACTATCAATATTTTCTTTACAGTGGTATTTTTCGCAAGTCTAGTGAAATGAATACAATAATGGCATTTCGTCAGTCCTCATGGTTATGAAAAAAATATTATTTATGCTAGAAATTCAGGTTACAAAAATTGAAAAGGTTGAGACCTCCTAGTAAGTATAGTAATGTGACCGGAGGCTTCACTCTTCACCCTGAAGACTAAAATTAAATACATGTACTTATATGCTAGTAATTTTACCGGTTGTTTTATCACCGCACCGGCATTGTAGCGATCCGGACTGTATGACATAGTAGTCTAGCCTGGGCAGAAAAAAAAGATCCAGCCGGTGATACATACACACAAGGACGGTGGACAAATGAATTCTAGCTTAGCAACATGACATAAAAGAACAAAGGGAGAAAGTCGATAAATTGTAAATCAATGCTTGCACCTCCCTATCGGATCCCGGGAGCGGGCGGAAGTGAGTGAATGAGCGAGCGCGCGACTTAACGGGACAAAGGACGCCGGATGTACCGAATGAATGGAAATTACTGTTTCCAAGAAGTATCGAGGGTCAGTGGAGTGTGCGAGTGTTTTGATTTTTAAGAGGGAGAAAGGGGCCAATTGTTTTCACATTGAAAAGATTTAAGTACGGTCACGAGCGTTAATTTGGGACCCATTTCAAGAAAAATATGCTTGAAGTCGTCAATGTCATTAGAGATGTCAAGTAATTTGTAACTTTTAAGAAACTCAACCTTATTGTTGTAGAATGTCAGATTAACTTTGGACCTAAGGTGGGTACCAAATTAAATCTCGTGACTGTACTATATGCTCGGTAGTTTTTTAAACTAATCGTAGACATAAGTTACTTCTGTAACTGTCATTGGTCTATAACCCGAGTGTTTTTCAGGATACATTGCGTCGCTACAACAGCTCCCTAATGTTAATGTTAAAATAACACGTCAATGGATTGCCACATTTGCCATGTGGGCTATCGACCAATCAAACTGAACCTTTAAGCTTCTTAAGCTACGAGTGGCGAAGTATGAGCGCGAGCTTGCGAGCTCACAAAACTCACAACCCCCTTTGACTTCGCGCAGTCGGGTAATAATGAATTCATACATACATACACACATAAACTCACGCCTTTATTCCCAGAGTGGGGTAGGCAGAGCTACAGAATTACCAACAACTCTACAAACTTGTTGATAATTCAGTAACCACATTTTGCACACTTAGGCTAAGATGTTTACCAGTGTATTAGTGACAGGTTGCAAGCCCATCGCCTAACAATACTATACGCCTTTATTCCCTTAGCCGTCTCTTACGACATCCACGGGAAGATATGGAGTGGCACTATTCTAACCCGGCAACCACACGGGGTTAATGAATTCATTTCCTTTGATTTGGAACAAATTCGCACTAAAACTATTAAAGCTGTATTAAACTTTAGCTAATGACTCATTTCGCTGTACAACTTAAGTAGTTTATAAACTTTTTCGTAACTACACAGTAAATTAAAGCCTTCCTGCATAAATAAACAACTGGTTTAAAACACATACCGTGCCACATGAAACCCCGTATCTCGCGTTTTCAGCTTTCAGCGGTTGTTATTGAATCGCGTGTCGAACGCCCCCACCCCCTACACAGTCAGTTCAAAAGTTTTAGCCCCACAGTCTAGACACAGGTTAAATGTTCAGTGAAACAACTAGAATTTACTTTAGTTTGTATAATTTCTGGATTTACTTCAATTTTTAATTTAGAAAATGTTGAACTAAACTGTCGTTAAAATACACATCTTCAATGATATGTAAAGTCTCATTTGCATACAGCTTACTGTTACTTTACGACAATCGTTAAAAGTGAGTAGAGACGTACAGTCAACCAATTTGATTCCTAGGCCACTATGGACCATGTCAACGTGTCATTGTAAACCAAATCATAGGAAGTCTGTAAGAGACGTTTTGGTTGTCAACGTCACTTTAACATAGTCCATAGTAGTCTAGAAATAAAATTGGTTGAGTATACCTTAACGCAATACAATAAAACTGATACAGAGTTGGATATTCTTATTATTTGACTATAAACTCAGTAAAGTCGGACAGGGTTATTCCGACAGATGGGTAAATGCGTCATAAACATTTAAAAGATCTAAAACTGTATTTGAAATTTAGGTGGCGTAAAACGAGGTAAATAAAGATTAAGGAGTAAGTAGGGACAAAACTAAAAAATAAGTCATAACTTGTTATAAATAAGAACAAGTATTAAATGGAAAATAATGTTACGTCTATTGGAAATAATTTCAGTCTTACAATTAGTATCATACGCTTCATTTTAGGTTATGTCCCTACTTACCCCCTTATCCCTATTTACCCCGTTTTACGGTGCTTAAACTACCGTAAAAGTTTTCAAAAATGGCTTCAAAACGTTGCATTCCTTTGTTTTTTTTTCAATGATCTTCACCCCTCATTCAGAAGACCCTAACCTTACTCTGAACCTACTCTTAAATGCTTTTTTGGCCACGTCAAATGAAATAATTAATTGTCTCAAATACCTCAGTGACCCTTCCAACTTGTATTTAGAAATCAGCTGATTTTATATTCTGTGGGAGGGAGGGAGCCAGACAGGGGGGCGGGGTGGCGTCTCACGCGATGGCATTATAGCTACGATTGTGAATATGAAATTACACAGCTTACATTCGTGGAAATGACGGGACACCATGTGTTTTAGACAAGGTTCTAATCACCCGCAACTGTATTTTATGAGTGGTATGGAATTATAGGTAGCGATTTTCGTCGGCTCGAGAAAGCAGAACTGCAGTTTTTATACTCTACCTTTTTTTGGGATCGAATAAAATCCATTTTTTTCGCGATGGCCAGTAAGATCACCTGGTAGGATCCCCTACCTATTAATTTTGTACGTGGGTCCTATCAGGTGATCTTACTGGACATCGTGAAATGTTTGATTAAGTTTTATTCAAGCCTTACATTTCTTCACTCAAGCTTTTGTCTTGTATAAAAAGAAAGACTTTAAAATGCGGATACCTACTCTTAATTCATACAAATCTATTGCTGTAAATGTGTGTAGGTAATGAAATGTTTTGCCGTGATAGGTCTTTTCAAATTGTTTTAAACGATGATTGTCATTTTTTCAATTTTGTTAAAATAAACAATTACAAGCCGCATCATTTCAGAATACTGCATTATACATGTATATTATACACATTAGATAATAGTTTAGTTTAGTTTAGTTTATTTATTTCATGAAACAAATTACAATAAGTATAAGTTTGCATTACGATGTCAAAATTAAAAGTATCGCATCATGATTGTCAAAAACTAATAAGATATTTATATTTATTTTATATTTGATCAAGAAAAGCATACATAATGTGACATTGTCAGCTCGCCTTTTTATCTTAATAGGTCATAGAATACTATAACGAGCTCTACGCAGCCAAACCCTTTTAAACAATCTATTTTTTCCATAAGCACTATACAAAGACTTAAGAGAAAAAATATAAAACCGAACTTGATCCAAACTACTTTATTCGGCTCCAGAAAAAGCCTGACTTACAAAAACTGCAGTCTTGCTTTCTTTGTCTTGCGCCGGCGTCAAGATCAGCAGCACGTTCCCGGACAAAGGTTGTATAGCTATGCTGCCCGCCTAAGCCAAGAAGCAGTATCTTAAATTCGATCACCAAACCAAATTCAATTCTATGTCGTTAGTAATAAGGTTGATATTACTACAGTAGGTTTATCTTAGTTACTGCGTTTTTCTTAGGACGGCAGTATGTGTCAGGGTTCCGCAGCCTGAGAACCTTCTAAACACCACGGTAGTGATATTTGAAGGGTGTGTTACGTACGCATACAAAGTGCTGAGACCCTAGACAAGGTGTACTTTAACATTATCGATTTTCGAAAACTGTCAGAATGTATAGAATTTACGTAAGCGCTCGACGCGACCGTCCGGCAGTTTACGTGAATTCTATACATTTTCGATGACGATAACGTTCGCCTAATGCGTCTTGTCTAGGTTTTATTCTCACACATCACTTTTTACCGCCGAAAGTTATGTGTGATTTCGACATTTGTGGACTTAATTAAAACTTTGGAGTCAAAAGACATCATTGGGCACAACGTCAAAAATATTTACCACAAAGCGAAAATAAATATTGTAATGCAAAGTAGAGGAAATCAATTTATAAATTAATTTCTATGAGTAAATAAACTTAAATAAATCCTGGAGTTATTATTAAGTTGTGCCGTATGATCATGATGACATCATTGCTGGGCAAAATCAAGCTGCTTATAATCAATTAGTTCGGTCAATAATTTTAATTCATCAAATCTCAGCATCAAATTTACTTTTAATACAATTGCACCAACTCGCGCATTTAAAAGTGCACGCAGTTAAAAATAAAATAGGTACTAACATAATCTATCATGTTTTTTTTTAACGCTAACTTTACAACATTATGTATTTACCATGACATATTATAAATTATGAATAGAGTTTTTTAATGTTAGGTTAATTTAGTGTCGAACATAGCATAGTAGACTAATAGTAGGTACAAAAATGTAGGAGTAACACTTTGATACAGCCCGCATTCACCATTACTTTGTACGAACAGTTAGTCATAATCATAAAACAGACGGCTGACTCATACAAATCAATATGTCTATCTGCCCCACTGATCGGAAAGCTGTATGTTGCTAGCTGCCTTCATATGTCACAAAGAATAACTGTCACCCAGCGTATGACAAGTCATACTTATTCATTTCAATGACGGAATTATACTTATTGCAGCAATATTTTTGTACTCTGTATCCGAATTAACGGCATCCTACGGGCGGAACGATTTGGATAAATTCAAACCAGACTGGCAAAGATTAGCGAAAACAAGAGATGACTGGAGAAATGAGGGCGAAGCCTTTGCGCTGCATGCAGCAGTAGGACACTAAATAAAGCGGGAAACTAAACCATGCGCAAAAATAATTACAAAAAAATATTTTTCTTGCAAAATTAATGTTGTCGTTGTTGACACGATCACGCAATAACTCGAGAACGGGTGGCTGTGTTGTCTTCGTAACTATCAGGACACGGTTTGTATGACTCAAAAAAACACACGAGCACCGGGCACGGTCTGCTAGTGTTAAAAAAATATGTATCTTATATTGTGTATCATATCTGAATACCAACGTAATAACAAAGATAAATTCCTTTACGGAACCCGGTGTAAGTTTAAGCTCGTATGCTAAGTCACGGCGGCAGGTAGACGGTCACCTTTACGCCCATTGTCCCGCGGGACCCGGGACTATTATTTTTATAGGCCCCGCGGCCACAACAACGCGTTTGGTTCGCGAAAGGATACCTGGAAAGTTTGCCGCAAGGTCCAATAGCTGTAGCATTCAATCAATTAGAAATGATAAGTTGTAAGCGTTGAACAGTGGATCAAGGAAAAGAGTTATTCAGTCGCACACCGAGGGGTGTTTTCAGGATCAGGAATCAGTCAGTCAATCTTGAATCAGAGAGGCTATTGCTTAACGCACTCGCAATCGCAATTGTTTTCATTTTGAAAATCGAAGGCTTGTCTGCATACAAAATGAAAACGATTGTTCCGCTTTGAAGCCAATTGAGATTGCGAGTGCGTTAGGCAATAGCGACGCAGGTTCGAGTGTTCATTGAAATGCTTAGAGTTTTACATAAACTTTATTAGAATGTGGAAGAAGCGAAAGAAATTTGTCAAAATCGTAGCAAGTGGAAAGAAGTGGTCTCTGCCTACCCCTCTGGGAAACAGGCGTGATTTAATGTATGTATGTATGTATTATTAGAACATTGCTGTAGTTATGATGGCTCTTATTGCCTCAATTATGAAGTGAATTCATTTGATACAAATGGCGGTCGTTTCGTGTATATACATTTATATGCAAATATACAATATAACAGTAAAATTGCAGGCACTTTTTCACTCCCAAATTGAATATAGTCCGAAACTATAAGCTCTAGGCTCTAGGCTTGTACTAGACAACGACGAAGTAACTGATAATTAAATAGAAATACATAGCAAACACCCAAAACGCAGGAACAAATATTCGCGTTCATCACACAAATGTCTGGCCTTACCGGGATTTGAACCCGGGACTGCTAGCTTCGTAGGCAGGGTCCCTACCAACTAGGCCAACGCGTCGTCTTCGTAATCTTTGGAATTTGGAATTTTGTAATAATGAATGGCTTTCAATTCAAGGGGACAATTGATCGGTTAAGACACAGCGCCAGAAGATACCACGTGATACCTACTTACCTAGGTACTTATTAAAAATCAAAGTGAATAGGTTGCCGGTCCGATCGTCACATTACTCTGAAGGACTAAACAGAAGCACATTGGGTTAGCTCCACGCTTCTGTCTTGTCAATGGGTCATATTAGCGGCGAAAAGGTCAAACAATACAGTAATATAAATCAAATTTACCCCACCGCGTTAGGTAAACTAAGGTATTACCCTAATCCCGAAGCCTGGCAATTCCCGCAAAATGGGGGTTTTGCTAATACCCTTATTAAAGGGATTTAGTTAGGAGCAGTCGAACGTTTAGCTTAAATGAATATGTATAATGGAATGTACTCGTAGTATGAATGTATATTACCATGTATTCGGCTGACTTCCATGTACAAAGGACTCCAACAATTTCAACATCACGAACGCCATTAATAAGTATAATAAAATATAACTAGTTTGGGGACATGTAGTCGGTAGGTTTAGTAAGGTACCTTGTCACTTAAATGTCTTTGACAGATAAATACAGAAGTTCAAATAATACGTCAAAATTACAAAGCACTGAAGTGTGCTGCTGCTTATTTATAAGGCCTACCTGTACCTATGCTTTTTTTTTAATTGAGTATTTTTTTTTATTCTTTTACCGACGAATCCGTATGCGTAGTAATTATTGGAAATTTTAAAATATTCATGACATTGAAATGGACATATGTAATCCAGCTATCCAATTTTCTACGTGTAGAGATAGTCGGTAGTAGAATATCCGATATTTACCTAGGTAAATAAATACCCACGGTTAGGTAAATATTAACCTGGGTAAAAGTTATAAAAATAATTAAATGTGTAATAAGCGTCTTGGCATCTATTTATTCCAGTTTCAGATGGACTTATAGAATATTCCGAGAAAAAATTGTAACAGGACTATCAGATAACCTATTTATTACTAAATGTCTGTGGTAATGTCTAAAAAACACTGACCTTATGAAAAATAGACGGTCAACCAATCACAAATCACAGCCAGTAGAAACCACTAGCACATCACATCACATCACTGATCATTATCACTTAGTGTTATCGTTATCACCACAAGGACGTTAACTACGACAAGGTCGTATCGATTATTCACAATTAAATATTACACTATCTACAACTTGTAAAATTTCATTTCTATCTAATATAGAATAGATTTAAAATTGAGAATGATTTAATTCTAAAAAAATAGCACAGTTTTTTTTCCCAAAGGTGCTTTATCAATACTATTACATTAAGTAGATGATATGATACGAATTAAAAACTGCTCTCACCATCAATTTAACTCTTTACAGTTAAACAAAATGCTAATAAAAATCACAGCACTTGGAACATTAAAAATACCACCGTTAAATACTCTTATATTCCACATATATCTTATCACGACACTGGATTCAATATTAATGTAATAAATTCACAAATAAAACGTATTTTAGCAACGTGTTCTCTAGCTCCTGACAGCTGACTGCCACAGATTATAAGGGTCGGTGTCGACTACGCGAATTGACAGTCCGTGGGTTCGCGCATGCGTGGTAAGGGATGTTTTTTTGGGGGATCACTGAGATTCCGTTTGCGAGGGTGGCGATAGGATGCTATGCGTGGCGCTTGGGATATGGACCCTTTTCTTTACCATAAGAAATGTCTAATGTTAGGTACGTGGAGGTTAGCATAAGCTGAATAAGGAAGGACGCGTTTATATGATACTAGCGATCCGCCCTCGTTTCGCTTCAGTTTATGTGAATTTTCTGTAACACTCGTACATAATTCAGAATCTAAATATATAAAAGGAGAAACTGACTGACTGACTGACATATCAACGCACAGCCTAAACGGCTAAACGTAAGCACATGAAATTTGGAAGGGACGTAGCTTAGGTACCGTAGAGGTGCACTAAGAAAGGAATTCCCGAAAATCCCACGGGAACAGGAATTAGCGGGAAAATTATTAACTCAAAAAAAATGTTTTGCCCAACGAATTGGACACGGGCGGGAACAGCTAGTTTAATGTACAAACCTTCCTCTTGATGAAAACCGCTTTAAAATCATTTGCGTAGTTAATTGAAACAACAAATAATAAAAACAAAATCTATAATAATATTAGAAAGATGAAGAGTTTGTTTGCTTGAACGCGCTAATCTCAGGAACTACTGGTCCGATTTGAAAAAATATTTCAGTGTTAGATAGCCCATTTATCGAGGTAGGCTATTATATCATACTCACAAAAACCGAAGCGAAGCGAGGGCGGGTCGTTATAAAATATAAAATAAAAAGCTGTCCCTATACAAGATACGTGTTTGTTTTACGTACGACGTCCCCTTTATGTTTGAGAGCAAAACTCGATATCAAACTATATACTAAATGCAATCAACTAGCAACCAAAAAGCATATATCGTTCATTGAATACAAAACAGACACAATCCGAAATGAGTCAGTGTTGCATTTTAAAATTAGAAGCGGTGGGAATACGATTTTTAATGGAAGAGCAATTTATTTTGGAATGTGTCAGTTTTGTATTCAATGAGCGACATGTCTAGTCGCCATTCGCATAAAATCATCGTATCTGTCAAACGCAACCCCACAAAATAAAGAAACGTTCCCTAGAGGGCGCTGAACAAGCACCTCTGGGACCAATCCATTCAAAATAACAACGAAAAAATAATTGGAGTCACACAATATCTCGTAAACAACTCGCCTCATATTTTTCGCCAACCTTCCCCCCTAGATGTATTTAAAAAACCCCTAGTTTCTAGAGTACGATTGATAAAAAACCTCTGACGATTTTTGTATATCTAAAATATAAGGATTATTATTATTACATACAAGCTACATAATATTTACAGTTACTAAAATACTAAATTGATATCAAGTTTTTATTAGAACTTATTAGGTACTTATTGGTACATTGAACGTAACTCGTAAATCGTAAATTTCCTTAAAATTTGTCTAAAATGTCAGTGTAGTAGTACTTAGTGTTATTGACCGATTTTAAATGAAATTAACGATTGGTAAGAATTGTGACAATCCTTCAGAAAGTCCCCTAGACAGTTTTAGTGACAACAAAACCTCGAAAAAACCTCAACGAACTGGAAAAACCTCTAGGTTTTAGGGAAATCCTCTAAATCTGGCAACACTGGGTTGAAGTTCATGATACAACAAGTTCGATTTTCCCTTGCAATAATAGTAGTCCCTTCAGTGCGAACAAAACATACATTTTCAATTTAGCAGCATGGTTTCTGAAGATGGATCGAACGTAATTAAAAGGCTGCTTAATTGAAAATGCACGCGCTAAAATGTGTTTTGTTCGCTCTGACAGGACTACCTAAACTCGCCGCTGCGATTTCGCTCGTTCGTCCGCCCGTCCGTCCGTTGTTTTTGAGAGAGTAACACCCCAGAGTACGCTGGCCGGCCCTGGGGTGTTATTTGCTCAAAATCAGCGAACAAAACATATTTTAGTGCGTGCACACACAATTTGGCAATTAGCAATGCTGCCAAATTGAAAATACACGCGCTAAAATGTGTTTTGTTCGCTCTGACGGGACTACTTAAACTCGCCGCTGCGATTTCGCTCGTTCGTCCGCCCGTCCGTTGAGAGAATAATACGAATGCTTATTTATACTTCATTCTACTCATGATTTGTTTAGTCACGTTACGGTTGACCAAACCCGGCTAAATACGCAATAAACTTCAAAAGTGCTATAGCATTGAGCACGCGCGAGTCACTTGTTTACTCCCAATACAGTAAACAACTCAAGTATCTAATCGACCAAATACGCTACTCCAAAATCAATTCTATCGAGTTAAACTTAAGTTATTAAGTATGGGTAAGCCTGCTTTGTGGTTCACTGTACCAATACCAAGTTGACATGAAAGTGTGGTGCAAAAGCTTAAGTTAGGAAACAATGGAACATAACTTTTTAGTATTTTACAAGCTTTCTAGTGTATGGAGTCGTTTTCTTGACCGTTAAATGTGTCACTATTAAGTAAACGTGTAATATGCTAATAGTTTCCGTCAGGATACAGCTACAATAGGAAGTGGACATTTGCATAAAAAAACCGATGAGTGCTAGTATGACTCGCGCCCTGATGGTTCCGTTTAAACTTGAATTACTTATGTATTTAGGTTTATGGGATGGCCGGATTAGTTTCGATATTTTTGTGCTCTTCTTTCCAGCATGTATCTATGTCTACTCGTTCACTGTTCTTTATTCTATTTCGAAAAGCCTTATTGCTTTTGAAATGATCTTACCTACTGTTTTTAACTCGGCCGCTGTCAAATAAATAGAGTAGGGTAGAGGTACCGGTTTTGGCCACCTTTATACCGTTTTTGGCCACTCTAAATTTTAACTAGGTAGTTAATATTATGTAATGCATTATGAAATTACAAACATATTTTTATATTTTATCTTTATATTCATCTTCAGTCTTAACTATTTAAGAATATTCTTTTTAATTTTACAATGTTTTTGATACTTATTTTAACCTTAAATGGCCAAAAAGGGTACAGTGGCCACAAACGGTACTTCTACCCTACGATATACTGTCAAGTGCGATAGCATGTAAAAGCAATATGGTTAACCCGGGTAAAATGGCCCCTGAACATTATGTCTCTTCCATTTTTGCTCGCACACAATGGTAAGTCGGATTGAATGTCTAATTAGAAAACAAATACTTTAAGTGAGGAATTTGTCACTTGCCACATATATACAAAAGTTATACTTAACCTGAAGTACCGAACAACATTTTATTCTATTTTGTTCGAAAAGAGCACCGGTCCAATTCTCAGTAAGTCAGTAAGAATTGTGTAATGTTATTAGCGTGAGTAGGTATTAGTTCTTGAGTTGTGTGTCTATAATTATAAATAGGTATGTTTTTCGTGGTCTAGTACCCATAGTACGGTCGGCAAAGAAAACGTGGTCTACCAATTTTAACAAAAAAATATGTGAGATCTAAATATCGCTAAGGTTGACACTTGTAGCTGTCATAATATTATCGCAAGAGAAAATCGAACTTGTTGTATCATGACGTGCGACTGAACTTCACTGTAGGGTGGTAGACAACATTTTTGACAGACTGCATAAGTCACTTACTTTCGTCGCTTACTTTGGGATGAAGGTCAACTGGATACTTTTATCGTTATCTTGAAATTAACAATGGTAACACTATAGTGCCATCCCTTTCAAATCAATGTAAGAAAAAAAGGGACGACAGTGTTGCCACTTTTTAATTTAAAGACTTTTTCGCCAGACTAAAAATGTGTGCTTAACCAAAATCTAGACAACCTCTTAATTAAATACAAACAAACAATAAATTTAACATTCTTGCAACTAAAAATAAATATGCCCATTTTAATCGAGAAATCTGATCGGCGTCCAAGTAAGGCGACGGGGAATTTTTGCGGACTCGATACTCATCGACGAAGATTGGAGGATTTTAATTAGCGACCAAATGTGTTGATTTACATTGAATATCGTTTAGATTCTGTGGTTTAAGTGCAGTGTGGGAGGTGGATAAGTCGAAACAAGTAATCGTAATTTGATAAGTTTAAACATACATAAACTCACGCCTTTATTCCCAGGGTGGGGTAGGCAGAGCTACAGAATTTCCAACAACTATAAAAACTTTTTGATAATTCTGTAACCACATTTTGCACACTTAGGCCAACCATTACCAGTACTTATGTTTACTAGTGTATTAGTGACAGGTTGCAAGCCCATCGTCTAACAGTACTACACGCCTTTATTACCTTAGTCGGCTTTTACGACATCCACGGAAAGATACGGAGTGGCACTATTCTAATCCGGCTACCACATATTACATTATATTTATATTTTTACGGTAATCTGTTTGAGATTTATAATTATTGCATGTACTTCCTTTATTATTTGATCGAATTGACGCAATCTAAATCTCTTATTCATTACATACAAATACAAGGGATTTAACAGTTTCGTAGCATAGTACCAAATCCGTAAACTGCAAGGCACGCATGTGATCAATTGGGATTGACCAAAAAAATTACTCACGGTGTTTACTTTCTAATTCGAAAGGATAGGAAATTTTAAGACAATTTCATTAATTTTGTATTTGACCCAATAGTTTTGTTTCAATATCTTTATTTATGATATGATGATGACATGATTAGTTTAAATTTGGGATGGCATTTTCTAATAAATTAAAACAATTAAATCATATAAAATACATTTCGCGAAACGCCAAATGGCACTTTGCGAAGTTGGTACTATGCTACGAAAGGGCTTGTTGTAAAAAATTGCTAATTTTAACAGACAGGCGTTAGGCATTCTTAATTACACCGCGTCCTTTACCGAATATAAATGTATAAAATTCAATTTAAAGTATGAGCATTATGATAGGCCATAAATAGGATTGTTTTTACTTAGATGGATAGTTGAAAATATATAATATAACTGTCTTCGATGGGGCGTATGGGCCTGTTCTATACATGGTGTCTCTGAACTCTATTATTTATTACTAGGTATATAAAAATAGGCGATTAAAATTGTTGAAGTTCCTGGACGGCGTCTCTAGGTGTGTACCGATGTAGTATTTATGTAAAGTTAAAGAAACAAGTGTAATACAGATGTAGTGAATAATCCTTTCCCATCGTTTTCTGTCGGATAAGTTCGTATGTATCTAGCTTTCTCAATTAGCTTCAGCACCCACCAATCAGCCAACTGAGAAAGCTAGATAAATACGAAGTTATCCGACCAAAAACGATGGGAAAGGATTATTCACTACATCTGTACGTGTTTATAAATATGAACAGGATTCATCTTCGAAGAAACAGCGTAGACAAGATCGCATTCGCCGAACGTATAGAAAAATGTATAGTATTCACTTTCTATACATTTTAGCAGTTTTTTTTTAAAGTTTACGTTACCGTTATAGATCTTTTCTATACCCTTACCATGAGTTAAATTTACCGTACTGCTACCGAGTCGAATGCTCTGTCGCTCGCAGACCTCGCAGTATTCTTATAGAGTGCGAGGGACAGAGCAATCGACTCACTAGCGAGTACAGTAATTGTAACTCATGGTAGAGGGTACTGAACTCTCTAGATTATCAAGTTGTCTTATTAATTAAAATTATAAATAAAAAAAATATCACGGGACAGTATCGCATTCATACTTAATTACATTTAAAAAAACCAAGACTCGACAAATAATCGCGCTCGCCCTTACCGGCTTATATGTTAAAAAAAAAAAACTTGGTTTCATCCGAAAGGATACGTTATCACTTATCAAGCAAATGGCATGTTCTAGTTAAAATCTAGTAAATAATAAGCAACCACTGAAAATAACGAGTCATTTATTTATCATAAACATTTTTTCACTACACAAAATAGGTACTTACAAAGTTAAATTAATGTTTATAAAACATTTTCAGTCTTTTATATGCGATGAGAAAAGCAAACATACAGGCCACCTGACCCTATTTCTCCATCCTGACATTGACAGGTGACAGGTGACATTTCAGTATAGTTCAGGAAATATGAATTGGAAAAGGTAATCATGAAACTGCCCTCATTCTTCAAACGGCACAGTGGGTTAAAAGGTTAAGGTTAAGGTAAGGTCCGGTATTAACGCCAAAAAAAATATCGCAAAGTAGACAACAGACGACCAAATCATAGTCCCTGTACTAGATATATACATATTATACATGGCGTAGCTGATATGAATCCCACTGATGTGAAAACTCGTAAACTCAGTAATGTACAGCGAATTGTCACCTGTCACATATAATAATAAAATAGGGGCTGATGGTACTTGAAACCCTTTGACATTTATTTGTCCAATTAATAGTGACATTTCCAGCGTCAAAAGTAAACCAAATATCAAATACAAATTAACTGCAAGAAAATAAATTGACTGATGGTAAAACATCAAATTTTTGGTACCCAAAACATAATCAGCAGCTAGTGTTTGTAGGGTGCCAAAAGTGATCAGGACATTGAAGCAACCAATCGTCATGCTTATAATGTTAACACCCCTTTTTCTGTGTCGGGGGTAAAATAGGTAAGTTAGACGGAGCCAAACTGACTTAACTTATCTCAAATTAATGACGAACGTTTTAGGTTTAGATATGCCTCGTTGATACCTAACCTACGATTACACGTCAAAGGCAACATGGCTCTTACTCAATAGACTAGAGACAGCTCGCAGAGTGTTGGTAAAAACATGGAATAAGTACAAATTGAAGAGAAATTGCTGTCTTTTTTCACTTTCTTCAGAATAAATAGCTAAAAGTTGCGCACGCCTTGGCGCAAAATAACACAATAAGTAATGGCTGCTGGAATTAGGGTTGTCAGGAATCCAACCGGAAATATCTGGTTTTTCACAGTCGTGTCCGGCCAAATATACATACACATACATACATAAACTCACGCCTTTATTCCCAGAGTGGGGTAGGCTGAGCTACAGAATTACCAACAACTCTAAAAACTTGTCCGGCCAAATATGTACAAGTTTATTTATGGCGAGAGCGTATCCCAGCGGCTTACGTGTCCAAGATAGACAGGTCCTGGAACATGTATTCCTCTGCCTCGTTGGCGAAGGCGGAGTGCGCGCGCCGCCGCTCAGCCCGGGGCAACCTATGAACATACACATTGACATATTTACCGGATCCCTTTGACTGCCATACATATCGTTGGTCATAACATAATGTATTGTTAGTCATATTTTTTTTTTGTCATTACTTCTTTTAGGCTGAAGTTACAGTTTTTAATAAACGTTAATCGTGTAGATTAGTTAGGTTAGGTTAGGTTTTTATTATAAAAATCCTGAAAAAATAACCGTGGCCTGAGAAATTTGCAAAAATTATGACTTAAAACCCAATATGATCAAAAATAATTATGGCAGTCAATAGAGACCCCATAATTTACAAATATTATGTATGACATAGAATGTATCACGTCCCAGAATTTTTATGTCCTGATTAGCTAATAAGATTTTGGAAAAAAAAAAATTCAAACGAGACAGACAAGGCGAGTAACAACACCATGGGGCTTGATATGGCTGCGTTTAACGCGTGACATAATGTGGATAAAGCATCCGTCACTTTTTGACACGTATAAGTACGAGAGAGACGAATGCTTTATCCACAGTTTGAATTTTTCCCCTAATCCACGTTCGTAACTAAGATTTCACAACTGGTTATGAGTAAGGATTTTTTTTTCAGTTTCATAACCGTAAAACTACACAACTATGGTCCTAGCCTGCAACAATAGTCCAATTTTCCTCATTACATTAATCTAACGTATCATACCTTACGGCTATTATTGCTGGGTATATGTACTGTTTGGCCTAAAATCGATTGCTCTAAACTCAAGCTAGAGCTAAAGCTATCATATTTTTAGAATAATGTGATAAGTAAGTTTGCGGGTGGTAGGACCTTGTGCAGGGTCCGTCCGGATCGCTACCACCATCTTATCCATTAACCTACCGCCAAATAGCAGTGTTCGCATTGTTGTGTTCCGGTTTGGGGATAAGACAGCCGGTGAAATGACTAGCATAGAGGCATTCCATCTTAGTCCTCAGGGTTGGCAACGCATTTGCAGTCTCAAGATTGCATTGCATTCTTGTGAATGCGAATGTCTATGGGTCACAGTTTCCACTTACCATCAGGTGGCCTGTGTGCTCGTTTGTCTACTCTATGCCATAAAAAAAAAAAAAAAAAAAAAAGTAAAATTGGACTAATCTGAATAAAAGATGTTTATTCAGTTACCTACTAAACAACAGTCGGAAATGCCCCAAATATCATAAAAACACGACCAGTTGGGCAGTATTTTCATTAGGAACTTGTATTTTAAATACAAATATGTATTTTCAATTATTTTAAATACTGCGTAAAAATATATTTTTTATTCGCTCTGTCCAATACCTCAAGTACATGTATTTAGTAGTTTGTATTTCATGTACTTTACATTTAAAGATACATTCGTACCAAAACCTGTAGTACCTATTACTGTACTTTTTATGAACCTGTAGGTACTTTTCATTGTTACTTAATTACCTGTATTCATTTTTAAGTACGACAGTATGTGTTCTTAAAAAAAAACTACAATAACACAAGTGTAATCGTTTCAGGGATGTGCTGTCAGACAAATTCCTTCTTGTTAGAAGGGGTATTTCCACCTATTGAAAATAATCTCTCACCAATAGGTACAAAATACATGGTTTTAACAGCTGGAATTTGTAATTTAAATACTAATTATGTTTTTTTTTATTGTGTTTTGTTATTTGTATATGTAATATTATGTAGCAAGTATTTTACATAGCCGCAACCCTGCCAGTAGGACGGAGCTGACATTACTTTTTACAACACGTTTGTCAAAATGCGAAGGGTATTACGAAGTTCATGGTTTTCCATTTTACCATCATTAAAAAATGAAAATAACCACTTTTTGCACAATCAGGCTAAAAGATTCAGAGTTTGTGCGGTCATTAATACGCTGGTAGACATCTTAGCCTTGTGCAAAATGGGATTATGGAATGAACAAGTTTTTACAGTGGTTGGTTATTTTGTAGCTCTGCCTACCCCAATCTTTGAATGAAGGTGTAAGTGTATGGATGTATAAACCGGTCATGCATATTGTGTAGATATTAAAAAAACCATCACCAAAGTGTAATATATTTAATTGATAATAAATACTTATAAATATTATACAAATGCGTGTTTGTAATTGTAACAACTACGAGGCAATCTTAACCCTTATAACGCTCTAAATTTGTAATGCGAATAAATATATATACCGACTAAACAGGGTTAACGGTAAATATTTCACTACTTATACTAATATTACATAGCCTCCTAAGACCCATCTTACAACACTTTTCTAATTTTCTAATTTTACCGTGTGTATAAATACAGAATAAATTCAACTTTACTCCCTTTGTAATAGATCTTCATTCCAATAACCGTACTTTCAGCATCACATAAAGTTGAAAAGTAACAAACATTTAGTTTCTGCAACTGAACAGTCACAAGATTTAATTTGGTACCCACCTTAGGTCCAATGTCAATCTGACATTCTGCAACAATAAGGTTGAGTTTCCTAAAAGTTACAAATGACTTGACATCTCTAATGACATTGACGACTTCAAGCAAATTTTTCTTAAGATGGGTTCCAAATTAACGCTCGTGGCCGTACATTATTTATTATTGTACAAGAGGCCTTATGAGGAAAAACATGCATTATGATCTTAATGTAGATACATAGAATAGTATTATTTATAAATATAATCATGTTTTTTTTTGTATGTGTTGAAAGAATTAAATTATTTTAGCAAGCTTCGAGCTTCGAGCCTAAAACATCATATATTTAAAACGTTTAAAAAATAATTACTATAAAAACTATACATCAATCATAAAATATTAACTAATATGGCAATTAGTTGGCGTTAAATCAAATTCAACATATTCTAAATACATAAATTAAATAATCTGTCATAACTTATTATATTTATAAATATATAAATCACAAATTAATATTTAGTACATATTATTTATTACACTATAGCAACTTCACATACATAAATATGACTATTATAAAACTTTAAACTTTTAACCACAACTATTAGCCCTATTTCACTATCAAAGGTTCTATAAGGTTCAAAACTTCGTGTAACTTAATTCCACGTCAAAAGGTTAAATATTCCTAAACTCTTTGGATCTCCAATTTTCAACATACACATAGATATAATTTACTAAACACTTATGACCTCAAAATGCTCTCTTATCGCCTAAAAATGTTATTTTGTCATAAAAAAAACCATCCACGGTGTAAAATCAGGAATCAGGATACAATTTGTGGTCTCTTGTTTGCTTTATTCGGCAGAAAAGGATGCATTTTGAGGTTATAATATACCATATCATTATCTACAGTAAAATACTTAAGTAAGTATTTAGTTAAATATGTTCAACCCAACATTGGCACTATTTATTATTACTACAGCCAATAAAAGTGTATTTAGATTCTAAACTTTGAGCCTAATAACGATCTCTATTTAACAAATTGTGTTAGATCTCCCTGCAGGAATCATATGTCTATCCCACTCACACCCACACTTTGACAATCGCTCGATCCTTATCACACGTTTAATTTTCGCCAAAAACACCCTCTCAGCTAATCGCTCTCCCTCCACTCGCTCTATTTCCGCTAAACGCTCCCTTTCAATTCGTTTTACCTCTGCCAGTTTCTCCATCTCGATTCGCTCTTTTTCCTCTAGCTCCCTTCCCAATCGCTCCATTTCAGCCAATCGTTCTATCTCTGCCAGTCGTTTCATCTCAGTTACTCTTTCCATCTCCACTCGCTCTATTTCCGCCGAACGCTCCCTCTCAATTCGTTTTACCTCTGCCAGTTTCTCAATTTCGACTCGTTTTTTTTCCTCTCGCTGCCTTTCCAATCGCTCCATCTCAGCCAACCGTTTCATCTCAGTTACTCTTTCCATCTCAACTAGCTCTTTTTCAACTCGTTCCCTTTCAATACGTGCTATCTCTGCCAATCGATTCATCTCCACCACTCTATCCCTTTCCAATCGCTCCATTTCTTCAACTCGAGCAATCTCCGCTAAACGCTCAGATTCGGCCAACCGTTCCAGCTCCATTCGCTCTTTTTCCAATCCCTCTAACTCCGCCACACGGGCAATCTCTGCCAACCGCTCTATTTCCGCCAAGCGTTTCATCTCTGCCACTCTTTCCATCTCGATTCGTTCTTTTTCGACTTTCTCTATTCGCAATAGCTGCACCTCTTCCAATCGCTTCATCTCTACAATATGGGCCATCTGCGCCAATTGCTCGATTCGTTCTTTCTCTGCGTGCTCTTTTTCCACTTTCTTCTTGTCTGCCATGCGAGTCAGCTCCGCTATACGTGCCACCTCCGCTTCATGAGCGATCTCTGCGACGCGCGCTATTGCTGCCAAACGCACCTTCTTAGCCGCTCGCTCAGTCTCCGCCAATCGCTCCTTTTCTAATCGCTCCATTTCAGCAACCCGAGCCATTTCTGCCACTCGCTCCATCTGCACCCGCTTCATCTTTGCTACTCTATTTATTTCCGTCTCCTGCTTACTTTCTGGCGAGATCTCCACAACTCTCTCTATCTCTACTAGATTTGTACCCCCTTTTTGTTTCACTACTTGTACTGTTTCCTCAGGCATCTTCTCATCAATTGATTTCACCACCGCTCTCTCCAACTCTAACTCCACTCCTAACTCCACTCCACTCGCAACATTCTCAATCTCAACCACACATTCAACCTCATTCACAAGTTCCACTTCACCTTTCATCTCCCCAATCCCTATCTTCTCCCACCCACCCCCGGTCTCCTCGTCTCACCTATCCAGCACGTATCTCTCGAAGACATGCAGCAGCTCGAAGCAGACCTCGGCCAGGATGAGCGCGATGACCATCCACTCCAGACGCACGTGGTGGCGGTCGGCCGCCCAGGAAGACAGGAGTTCCAGGAGTTCCACGCAGTGGGACAGGCGCTCATTGAGGACCTGGAACGAGCAAAAGTGGAATCATTTCTAAAGCTACGAATGCTACGATAAGTTCTTATATTTTTAGACATGTTTAAGGAATAGTCAATTTTGTGAGTTTGTTAGCTATAGTACCACTTAGGGCGTGCAATGCTGGGATTAGTTTGTATGCAATACCGGAACTGGTACTAGTATTCGTTTAAAAAAATCTAGGATTGCATGTACTATTAATGGCCTTTACCTGAAATCAGTTTTTAGACACATTATCAGTGATCGGAATAGGTAGTGCAATTTCGGGTGAATGACCTCAAACATTATAAATAATATGGATACGACCCGGGATTCCGGAATGTCAAAATTAAAGTGTCTACATAATTTCGTCAATACCAACTTTGTACTAGCAGTATAATAATTGTCAAAATTATAAATAAATAACTTTTCTGAGCTTACTGTGGGGCTAGGTCAATTTGTGTAATGTACATACATACATACATACATAAACTCACGCTTTTATTCCCAGAGTGGGGTAGGCAGAGCTACAGAATTACTAACAACTCTAAAAACTTTTTGATAATTCTGTAACCACATTTTGCACACTTAGGCGAAGATGTTTACCAGTGTATTAGTGACAGGTTGCAAGCCCATCGCCTGACAGTACTATACGCCTTTATTCCCTTAGTCGTCACACACCGTACCGTAGCCGTTACGTTTTGTAACACCCGTACAAAAACTGGAAATAATTATATATAAAAGCCTTCCGTTGTCCGTGTAATGTCCCCTGATATTTATTTTAAACCAAACACAAACTTTAAAACTTTTCAAAGTGAAAATCCGGGATTGCAAGTTATATCCATACTAAGCTTACGCACCGAAATCCCGTGAAATTGCACTACCTATTCCGATCACTGCACATTATTAAGAAAAAAGATATTTGCCAGAATTAATAGAATTATCAATTACAAAACGGAAGCTGGTTCTTCAACTGGCTAGCTGGCTGGCTCGCTGGCTGGTTAGTTTGCGTTCCTAGTGCTAAGTTAGGTTAATTTCTCAGAGCTCTCCCAGACTTATCTATTACTAGCGACCCGCCCTCGCTTCGCTTCGGTTTATATGAGTTTTCTGTAACACCAGTACATAAAATAAAAAAATATTATACATATAAACCTTCCTCATGAATCCCTCTATCTATTAAAAAAAACCGCATCAAAATCCGTTGCGTAGTTTTTAAGATCTAAGCATACATAGGGACAGACAGCGGGAAGCGACTTTGTTTTATACTATGTAGTGACTTTATTGGCTTGGGAAGGCAATTCAGCAACCAGATCACCAGTAGGGCTAGCACAAGTTGTTTTTTCTCGCTTGTCACTTAGTGCGTCTCTATCATTACAAACTAGATAGAATGGGAGATCCGAGCGACAAATATGTCGCGGACAGCTTGTGCTAACCCTACTGATAGTAATTGGACTCCAAAGACCATGGAATACGTTGTTATGCTTAAGTTAGAAGTAATACTTAAACATATTGGTGTGTTTGGTTACCTACCGCAAATCACGAAGGAGACTTGCTCACAGTAATCAAACATGATGTCATAATAATATAGGTCAGGGTCATTGCCTTCGTGGGATGAGGTGGGTAGCTAAGCATACGATTTGCTGTACTTGTAGATTAGTAACTTAATTTAACATAGTACTTAATTTGGTTTGTAGAAGTAGGTATAACACAAAAATGGTTTAACTTGACTGTGAGCGCACTATTCGCCAACAAATTGCCCGCAGTTTGGCGATTTTTTTTGTATACCTACCACCTAAGTTGTTTTTGAAATAAATCAATAAATAAAATAATAATAACCATTGTCGAGGCCAAGGTTGTAAGAAACACCACGGGGCGCAGAACCAGTCCTTGTGGCAAACCTTGACCTGTCCAGTGGATTGTCGTCTGTAATGACGACGACTCACCCTAGTGCGGCGCGGGATGGTGAAGAACGCGACGGTGGTGGAGTAGAGCCGCTCGAGCTGCTCCTCCTCCCAGTAGATGTCGGGCGTGTCCAGCAGGTCCGACTCCACCGTGATACGGTGACGCAGGGAGAACAGCTCCCCTAGGCGGCGCACCGTCTGTACACAGGCTTCACTCAAACAACCATAGACATTCACACAGGATAGTGAATAATCATACAGTCAAGAACTTTTTGGGACCCACCCTAGTCAATCTGATATTCTACAACAACAAAAAAAAACAGTGAATAGGCCACATGAGGGCTCTTTTACACGTCGGTAATATAGGGTGAGTTTACCAGCGCTTCAGCGGAGAAGAAGCGCAGCAAGAAACTCCAGCAGGTAATTTTTTCAATCATAAAAATATAATAGGACTTAAAACTACATTAAGTAAAGTAAGTAACATTAGGTAATAAAGTACCTAATAATAGTACATTACTACAGAGGCCGGGAAGTAGGGGGTTGCCGGCCGAGTGATATAGACTACTACGGATACTTACGAGGCTGGCAACCCTTTTTCACGGCGAGGTACGTATAGTGCTTTTCTCAAACATATGCAATTAAATAAAAAATACATCGCTCAAAAAAGTAAATTGATAAATGTCCACGCTAGGGAAGAAAAGTAATTGGGTGTTAAAATAAAGTACCAGGAGCGCAGCGGTAATTAGGAGGTATATCAGGCATAGCGCAACTTAGATCGCAGGCGGTGCGGGCAGCCGGCGGGCGGGGGCGGCGCACACGACACAGCGCGGATGTCTCCCAACCGTTTATGCACTCCTAGTATTTGACGTTATAACATTTTCTCATAAATTTTAAAAATATAATTTAGATATTCAGCCTGTTCATAAAACCAGCTGTCATGGCCATATTAAAATTAAAAAAAAATTACTTCCCGGCCTAGGCCTTCAATTTTGTATGAAATTCCTTTACAGTTCTCTCGAGTTGTTCCGCCGGGAACGTGGCACTTTGAAGCCTAAAATAACTAACATAACGCCGACATTACATAGCATGTTTGAGAAAATAATATTTTATTAAAACTACCAAAAATAAAATCATTACAAATGTAAGGCCAATAAACCTTAAACTTGAAAAAAACGATGAGAACAACACGACGAGG